>JXTB01000636.1:83027-94007 GCA_002914805.1 Parasponia andersonii | reverse complement strand
AAAAAAAACTCTTTCTACCTCACCTTCTTCCAAATCCACAAGAGCTATAATATTTTACCCATCGACTCTAGAAATTAAGAATTATAATCAAGAGATGAGAGCACCTAGTTTTGTGGTAGAGACATAAGAAAGAAGATTTAAGCTTGGAAAGTAAATATTCTCTCACTTTGCTTATTACGTGTTTAAATAGATTCTATAAAAGAATAAACGGGTAATAACATATTTGATCTACTTTAGATGTTATATAATTTATATTACGTTTAGACTTATTTTGTTGATTTCTTAAGCTTCTAAATACGAATACTTCATAATAATAAAGGCTAAATAATAATAATAATAATAATAAAATCAAAATGACTAAACACAAAAGTGGAAGATTTTTAAGTATAAGACTCTAAAATAAAATTTTCATGAAAATAAACTAAGCTTAATGATTTAGACTTAAATCCTTAAGAACAGATTTTTACCCATTAAAAATACTTTCCAAAAATTAAAGATGTTTGCTCTAAAGTTGAAAAGACAAAAATACAAAAACTTTGAGTAGTTGGGTCAAAAGTGTAATTTTGATAAAATATGGGTCAAATATATGAAAAAGATATTTTAGGCAGTTTTAATATCATATTAAGTGTAAAAATAAATAAAAGAAGAATCTTTAACAAAAAGATAAGATATAACTCAATATTTACCGTTGGATGGCATAAATATTAGAAATCTTAAGATTATAGGCAAAAATATAAATTATAAAAGTTGAAATTTTAGGTTAAAAATTTGGTATAAGAATAAATAGAAAAGTTTATTTTAGATCTCTAATTGGAATAAGAAAAAATTTACTTAAACTTAAGACATGAAATCAATTATAAGAAATAAATAATGTATGCCTCTAATTATATTTTGTCTAAGTTTAGTGATGGGTCTAAAAAGCGCAATCAATGCCTAATAATATTTAGTCCAAGTATAATTTTATATTTTAAATATTTGTAACCATTAGTGTGTTTGACTCACTTATCATATTATAACCCTTAATTATGAATAAAGAAATTAATCAAGAATAATTCAAAGTATTTAATGAAAAGAAATATAATTAAGGAAACTTAACTGATTTAGGATGATATTAATCAAATCAACAACCAAATTATTGATAGATTAAAAGAATCACTATGATAAAGGTTAAAGAGAATTAAATCTCATCCATCTACGTTAAAAGTATAAATTTGTCAATGAATATAACTTGACATTGTTTTTCAAATGTGAAGTTTTATATTTGATCAAGACTGAGTCTTAGTTGTTTTAAGTCCACTAAGTAATTAGAAGTTTAAAAAAAATATATAAGTCCACTTTAAATTACTCTAATAAGTAGAGTATGCATAAGTCAGGGCATGAATACGTCAGGGCTAAACTTCGACCTAGATGTACGTAATTAACGAGTGGAACTAATACAATCATATTACGAGGTAAGTACAATTTCACTTATGGCATGGATGGTATAGAAATGTTTCATATTTACAGTCTGATATGTTTGAAATTATTTCATGTGTTAACTTGCCTTTATATTATTATTGTATGGTCTATGTATAATGTATGCTTATAAAGATACATTTCCTATGCTATAAAACTGATGTATGCTTACTTTAAAATGTTATCATGTAAAAATATTTTAGCCTACTCTAACAAAGGAAATGCTATGATAATGGAATATAAGTTTGGGTTTGTTATTGAAACATACCCACTCATATTAAGAGAAGACTAAATAAGATAAAGAATTTAAAGGTGTCGTACCAACCTTCACTAGGTGAGGATATCCGAGAGAAAATAAGACCGACCTCCGCTAAGCGAGAATTCTCGAGGAAAAGTATATTAAGACTATGACCGTAGGTATTTTCAGTTGGGTCGCTCCCCTGGTACCCCATTCGATAGTGTACACTCGGTACGTACACCAGGGACCATAAAAAAGATAAAAAACTTTGTGATAAAGAATGAGATAAAATCATGATATAATATCTTATAATAAAACATAAACTAATGATTTCATAAAATAGCATAACCTGACTTTCATAAAAGATTATTTGTTTATAAGTAAAATATTTTGTGAGAATTATATTGTACTTGCTGAGCGAAAGCTCACATTTTATGAGTATCCATACTATAAATACCAAAAGAAAAAAAACATCTGATTTGATTGATGGGTTAGCTAGAATCGAGACGAGGATGAATGCGAGGCACGAGCAATGGAATATCGCCATTAAAATTACTTCCGCATATATTCTTATTATGAGACAAATGATTTCAATTATGTAAGTTTGATGTTATTTGAAAATGTACTTATAACTTGGTATTTTATTTCGTAATGCATGGTTTTATTAAATTAAACTTAAAATATATTTCGATTGAATATAATTTAAACAAATGTTTTTCAAAAAATCTAAAAGAGAAAATGTTTTGATTTAAATAAATGCAAAACACAAAGGGTTCTATCAAAAAGACCTAAATTGTCTAAGGAGAGCTTAGGACTTAAGTGGTCCATATGTGACCTCTCTCCTCACTTAGGAGCCCTTAATGGTTGCGCATTATTTAAATCATCCTAATACAAAGTTTATAAAAAAATTTAAATAAAGATTACTTAACCATCGAGAAATATTTTACTTATTTTCAAAATTTAAGTAAGTGGTTAGTTACGAATATAAATCTCTTAAAAAGAAATAAAAGCATTAAAAAGAATTTGTCATGAATTTTTAGCGTCTATATTTCTCTTTTTAAATAAGTAAGTTAAGAAGGTAAGTAATTAACAGTTCGAAAAGTTTAGTGTCTCAAAAGTTCTTACAGTTTTCTAATTTTGTGCATTTTCAATTAGTAAGTCTTGGTATTCCATTGCCTTGTTGGGTTTTTTATTCTTAAAAGGAACATTATACATTATTTCAACCATTTGCTTGTCTCTAGGTATTAATCCCTCGTAAAAGTATGAAACTAAGCTTATCTGTAGGTATTTAAACTCTCATAAAAGTGTAAAATTAACCTCTATGTTTCAAAACCATTGTAAGGACAAATATTTGGTAATTCTTTTTCTTGAGCTTATTTCATCTTGTTACATGAAATTTGAAAGGAGTGAAAAAAATGAGATAAATTTTTATTCTAGTCATGTCTGGTACATTGTATAAGGACTCTGTATTATATTAATTAAACATAATATTGTAGTTAGTTATATACTTTTGTATTATACTAGTTAATACATCAAAATTTAATACAATATAGATAATATTATCTAATTTGGAAAAAAAAATGCATGTATTACACTATATTGTAACATAGTATTGTATGATACTGATTCTTCTCTTGTATAATATTGATTCTTCTCACTTTCTATGTACTTAATTTCTCTCTTATCGCTTTCTTTTTCCTTAATTTCTCTCTCTGATCACTTCACCTTCTAATAAAAGTAGTATTTTTCTGAATAAATTTTTGAAAGTAGTATTTTTCTAAAATGTTTTCAAAAGAGTGATATTTTAAAAAAAATTACTTTTTAAAAGTGGTATTTTAGAGGTGATATTTTTCTAAATAACTGTATAAAATGGTATTTTCTAAATTAATTTTTTTAAGTAGTATTTTCAAAACTTAACTTGTAATACAACATTTTTTTTTGAAAAAGTGGGTTTTACTTATTGCCTTATTACCTTTTCTTTTTTCCAATTTAAAGGAAATTTTTTCTTCTTTTTCATTTTCCTTCCCCCCTTTTTTGGGTTATTAGTTTTTCCGGTTTCTTTTGGTTTTACTTGGACCCTAGGCTTAGATTCTTAATTATTGGTTGTTTTTCCCCTTTGAGTTACCCCCTTTGTTCATTTACAATATCTTAATACAATGTAAGACAAAACAAAACATAATAATATAATAAAATAATACAATACAAGCCACGGATGTAGTCCCCTCGAGTGAACCAGTTCTATTGATGTTTTGACCAACATAGATCATATTTTAACCAATCTGTATTGGCCAAAACATAGACAAGACAAATCCCTTCGAGAGAACTATATATGTCCCCTACAATATAATACAACTCATTATAATATATCACAATACAATATTATACAATATATTGCGCACCAAATGTGACCAAATTATTGCTTGAATTGTAAAATCTAGCTATTATATGTTATCTTTTTGTCTTTTGCTTTATTTACACACATAGAAAAAAGAAAAAAAAAAAGGAAAAAAATTTCTATCTTCCTAACAAATTGTTTAGAAAAATCGGTGTCTCTTTTCTTAAGCTTATTTCCATCCCATATGCCGCATTAATTATTTCTCCAACGCAGCGTCATGAAGCTCAGCGTGCATGGTGAGAAAATCCTAAACTCTCTCACAATCACAAACGCATCAGCATCACACGACGTCGTCTCGCAGCACCCATGCATTACTCCATTAGTATAGTCGACTCCGGTGATTAATGTTCTCCTCCTCCCCGCACTACTCCTTAAGCTAGCTAGGATCTCAGCGAGCACGTGCCTTGTAACGCGTTGTAGGTCTTGTCTAGAACGACGTCATCGTCTAGGCGAAGGTGGAGGACTAGAGGTCACTCAGCGTCGGGGGTGGGCCATTGAGGATGACGTGGCCGTCCCACCACTCACGCAATTATTCTTCTTCCTTGGCGGCTTGCTTTGTTCCCTTTTGTAATNATGTGACCAAATTATTGCTTGAATTGTAAAATCTAGCTATTATATGTTATCTTTTTGTCTTTTGCTTTATTTACACACATAGAAAAAAGAAAAAAAAAAAGGAAAAAAATTTCTATCTTCCTAACAAATTGTTTAGAAAAATCGGTGTCTCTTTTCTTAAGCTTATTTCCATCCCATATGCCGCATTAATTATTTCTCCAACGCAGCGTCATGAAGCTCAGCGTGCATGGTGAGAAAATCCTAAACTCTCTCACAATCACAAACGCATCAGAATCACACGACGTCGTCTCGCAGCACCCATGCATTACTCCATTAGTATAGTCGACTCCGGTGATTAATGTTCTCCTCCTCCCCGCACTACTCCTTAAGCTAGCTAGGATCTCAGCGAGCACGTGCCTTGTAACGCGTTGTAGGTCTTGTCTAGAACGACGTCATCGTCTAGGCGAAGGTGGAGGACTAGAGGTCACTCAGCGTCGGGGGTGGGCCATTGAGGATGACGTGGCCGTCCCACCACTCACGCAATTATTCTTCTTCCTTGGCGGCTTGCTTTGTTCCCTTTTGTAATCAAGTTGTTTTCCACCAACCACGCTTTCTTTTATTTTTGTTTCTCTTTCTCTTTTTTTTTATTTCCTTTTCCCTTTTTTTTTTTCTTTCTAAGTAAAACTTTTGCAAGATAGGAGGTGTGTGAAGTGTAAAATCCCTTAGTCTTGTAAGGGTATTTTGATCTTTTGACTATTAAAAAAAAAGCGAGCAAAATTAGACTTTTCCCCCCTCTTTCTTTCTCTCTCTTCCCACGATTCCTATCTATCTTTCTCTCTCTTCCCCCGATTCCTAATCTATCGAAAAATAATAATAACGCCGAAAATCCGATCAAGCTCCAGCAAAGTCGATTTCGTCATCATTGATACTCACCACCGATCGTTGCCAATAGCCCAAGAGCAGACGATCGTTGTGCTGCCACCCCCGTCACCTAAATCGGCTCCGTTTTTCGCCGGTGAAGCCGAGAGCCCGTGATTATTTTTCCGACACAGGCGCCGATTCTGGCGTCCATTCGTCGTGAAAATGGTCAAGTTTGATTTGTCTCATCACAATTTTCAATATGGTATATATATCTTGACTCAATATTGCATGGATTGAATTTCGTCATTTTTGTCAATTTTAAGCTATTTTAGTTTCGTATTTAAATTTTTCAATCCGACCGTTAGAACGTAAACTAAACCTCATATTTGTGATGTATTCGTGAAAATAAGAATTTTGATATATATATTTGGTGATAAGCACAAAAATCTAAATCTAACGATTTAGATTGCCTCG
Source organism: Parasponia andersonii (assembly GCA_002914805.1). Classification (NCBI taxonomy): domain Eukaryota; kingdom Viridiplantae; phylum Streptophyta; class Magnoliopsida; order Rosales; family Cannabaceae; genus Trema; species Trema andersonii. The sequence continues at coordinate 88,032 of JXTB01000636.1, read as the reverse complement.
ATTTGCGTGACATGGGCTTGGATTCAGTCCGAGCCCGAATCGGTCAAATTTTATATCTAACCTAGCATTTTTGGGTACTATGAATTCAATGGTTAAATTCATTTCACGATTTGAAGCTCTGATTGAAAATTGAGTTTTCAAACTTATCAATCAAAAGGGTTGAAAACGACGCCCGACCCTCCAAATGACATCAAACTTTTCCTATAGCTCTGTAACGCTATTTGGACACTTGATTGAGATAAGGATTAGATTACTTGATCTTTAATCTGGTTAATTTATTTTTCACATATTTTTGATAAATATAGAATTTCGTGAAATTATTTGTTAAAATTTTTATTTATATCTATTTTGATCTGATTTGAAATATAAACTACATAGGAGACACGTCATACTGGTTAACATGTCATATATACTATTTTGAACTACTTTATGCAAGAAATTGGAATTTGGGTTTTGATAAAAAAAAACGGCCATTATAATGCCAAAATTTTAGAAAATCCAAAATGGTTTAAGAACTCAGTTTTGATAATTAAATGGTGTTTGATTAAATAATACTGCATGATTGTTTTGTGATTTTGTGGAAATGGTGCATATATTTATTCTGAAACTCATATAGCATTTGCATATATTCACATACTTATGCGGCCGTCAGACTTATGCAGCCGTCAGACTTACGTCGTCACTTTAAGTGGTTTGGACTTATGAGTGATCTACTAGAACACTTCGGATATCATGATTGCATACATGGTTATATGTTAGCTTGAATAGATATGTATTGATTTTAATGGATGATTTACAATAATTTGGAATTTTTGACTATTAGACTATGATTTCCATTTGGGTTTTGTGAACTGTTTTGAATAGAATACTAACTAGGCAAGATCTTCAACGTGAGTATATTACTTATATATAAAAACTTATAATCGGACCTCTACTGAGCATTCACGTGCTCACTCCCCTACTTCCTCCCACTGTCAGGTGTTGATTTATTTTGAGGTAATTGTCTTAGTGACTTGACAAGTTTGTTTGGCATACATATGTCGTCTCCTACATCTTCGTTGGTTGGTTCCTATTCCTTATCATCTCTTTCTTTCTATGTCAAATTTACTTAGCCAATAGTAGTGTACTTACTAAGTTGATGTATGAGGATAATTTTTGCTATTAAATGGTGTATTTAGAAATACAAATGATTTTAAGTAATTTATTTAGACATTGCAACTAAGGTTTTAATTTGACTTATTTTACTAAAGTTTGTGAATTTACAAATGTTTTTAATCTAATAATTAGAATTTTCTATAAACTTTAAGTGAAATATTTTTTCGAAAAAAATTTATATTAATGAAAGGTTTCCTTAATTTGAACTTTTCTTACATTTAAAGATAAAGATACAAAATTTTAAGTACTCGATCTTTTGAAATTTTGAAATAATCACTATTTATCACTACTTTAACATAAATTTATTAATAGTCATAGCTTTAGATTTTCCGTCGTGACATAAAGAACAACTATTCTATTATTTCCATACTTAAATGTACCGTTTTATTCCCCTGAAAAAAAAATGTACCATTTTATTGTTCTCCCTCAAAAAATAAACATGTTATGTTTTTCCGTTCTTTCTAAACTTAAATTTAATTGCATCAAAGACTACACGTGAATCTGTGATTATATGTTTTATTGAAATGGAGTATGAGACGAGTAAACTAGACATAACGCTACTAATTACTTATGAGGACGACTATATTCACATCCCAATGTAAAAAGGTATCCCTTTTATTCATAAATGACTAAAAATGAAATATAAATTATAAAGTCGTGAAATATTTAAAAAATCTCATCCCTCTTTTGCCCCAAGTCCCAGGCCCTTATCTCCCTCTTTTGCAGGACCCTGTATCCAACATCATTCACCTACCATCTTCTTCATAGCTTCTTCTACACGTCCATATATAATTTATCTCTTCCTCTCACACCTTTTCACCCACTCCACCTTTTCCATATTAATCCGCTTTTTGAATTAGTGTGAATATATATGAAGAGACAAGAAAAATAATTAAGTGTAAATCGTGCACCATTGTATGCAATCAGCTTTAATTAAAATTAACAAAGGATTAATTTTATCGTGGTTTTCTAGTTCGCATGGAGTGAGATTTGATTTGATTTTTGGGTAGAGGATTTTGATTGTTGTCCCCCCCCCCTCTTTTGGCAGAAATAAAAACTCATTCTTTTAGGGGATAAAATGTAAAAACTCGGAATTTTCGAGAGTAATTTGGACATTTTACCAATTTTCCAGATAAAATATTGTGGGGACTAATTTGTAAAATTTTTGTTCAGATGGACTAAATTGCAAAGTTTGGAGGACTAGATTGATAGAGATTTGAAAATTTGGGGACTTATGTGCAATTTTTAAAAAATTGCACAGCCCAATAAAGAGGGGCCACGTGCACATCTCTTCCTCCCTCTCCCTTTCTCTCTTCTCTCTCCTCCCTCCCCCGAAATCTCTCTCTCTCCCTCGTCTCTCTCTCTCTCGGCCGAGCTGCCGCAGATCCGCCGCAGAGCCGCCGCCCGGCGTCGTCCGCCCACGCCACCAGTCAGCGTCACTCCGCCTCATCGCCACGAAGCTCCGCCGCCCGTCCTGGCCGCCGCCTGTGTCGCCGGAAAGTGCAGGAAAAGCCGGTTGAAGCTTTTTCGGAAATCCGGCCACCGGCGACGATTCCGGGCACGTTTCGGCCTCAAACTGGTCTCGTTGGATTCGTCTCGTCGCAAAGATCATCAAGGTAAATATATCTCAACTCCATTTTGCCCGGATTGAAAGTTGCCATTTTTGGTCATTTCGAGTTTTTGGGTGTTGTTCTCGATCCGAACATTGCATTGTAATTTTAACTTCATTTTTGGAATGTACTCGGAAAATGGAGAAGTTTGATATATATATTGTGTAGTTTGGTGATCGGCACAAAAATTGAGATCGGACGGTCGAGATTTTATCTCGTTTTGCGTGCCACCGGTCCTGTATGGACCCGGACCCAAATTTGACAAGTTATATGTATAACCTAGCTATTTTGGGTGCTAGGAACCCAGTGAAGAGGTCCGCTTGTGGAATTGAAGCTCCGGTGAGAAAGTTGATTTTTTGCACGAGGACGATCGAGGGCTTGGAATTGGATCCCGACCCTCCGGGCGATCGTCAATGACACTTTAAGAACTTAATAGCGTGGTGTCGCTATTCTGTTGAGGTAGGGGTTTAGTTACCTTCGTTTTATACCGTTTTTGAGTTAAAACTTATTTTCTGCAACATATAAGAACAAGTGTGTTTTTAATGATTTGAATTATATGTGATGGAATCTGGTTATACGATATATACTGTACTGTTCTGGGAATTTGCTGTGTGCAGGTTATTTTGGGTATATCAAAAATAGGGCCGTTATGCTGCCCGTTTTTCTATAAAACCCTATTATGCATATTTTATTGAAAAACCAGAGTACAGTAGCTTTTACACTTCAGTTCTGTATTGCACGTGTCATAGGATCATACATGAGCACCGTGTTAGCATCGTGGGTTTTACAGTGTGGCGCTGCGTGCCCCACCGTCGGTGAAAGTCCGTAAACTTGCGCAAGGTCTTGTTACTTCTGATTACCTCCCCATTTGGTAGGTGTAGGCAATTCGGTTGCCCCTCCAGGTTTGGTAGGCGACACATGGGTGTTCCCTCCGGGTATGGGCTTAGGTATCAGGCAGGCTGTTAGGTACACTTAGTGCCATCATCCTGGGTTTCCACATATGAGAGGATGTGAGCTCATAGGTATGAGTTGATTTGTGTCATGTGCATATAGAGTGATGGTTTTTATTACACTGTTATATATGTATTGGCTCCCGGTTTGGATTATATATATACGTGTGTGTATGTTTTGGATTTGAACTAACCATGTAGGAGATTCCCATCACTGAACTGTTTTTCCCCAAGGCAACTATTTTCCTACTGGGCATTGTATGCTCACCCCCCTTACCTTCCTCCTCAGGTGGTGTCCAGTGCGATCTTGGTGATCAAGAGGAGTAAGAAGTCATCCTGATTGCAGTTCGCCTCTTGGTAATGCTAGGAATTTGTTGTCATAGTCTTTGGACTATTTGGAATTTTGTGTTAGTATTGAACCAAGATTACTGCTTTCAAATTTGTCTGTAAACTTATGCATGCCATTCTGGTATTTGACATCTGTCGTGAATGATGATGATGATGGGTTTTGAAATTAATTTCATGTTTTTAAGTAATTGTTCAATTTATGTTTGGTTGTGTATACGAACTGTGGGAGTGGTTCACGGGATGGAATTCCGAATATTTTATTTAAATAGACTGTTTTTATAAAAAAAACTAGAACTTTTGACACTTTTCAAATAAATTAAGGAATTTTCTACCTTTGTGAAATTCCCCTTCTGCCACTAGCCCGGGTTTTGGGTCGTGACAGAAGTTTTTGGTATCAGAGCTTTGAGTTCAACAGCTCGGACGTATCACCATTAAACTAGATTGAAGTTGATTTTTATGACAAGCATTCATCATCATCGCAATAACAGTTTGGCATATTGTTTCAGACTTTAAGGATGCCTCCTAGAAGAGTTCCGAGGCACCAGCCGGATGCCGAACCTCCTCGTCCGGATTTCACTCATCTGATCGAGGCAATGCAGCAGGCATTTGTCCAGATGAGCAATCCAGACTATCAGCCTCCAGCTCCGAGGGAACGTCAGTTGGATCAGGCTGATCACCTTCAACGATTTATGCGTCTTCAGCCAAGGCACTTTGATGGTAGACCCGAAGCCCTCACGGCAATTGCTTGGTTGCGTGAAATGGAGAGGCACTTTCGAGTCCTTGGTACTCCGGTTGAGTTTTAGGCCGTGTTTGCTGTTACCCGTTTGACAGGGAGTGCTATTCGTTAGTGGGAAACAGTGGAACGGATACAAGATGTAGTGGGCTTGACTTGGGAAGATTTTGAACGGATTTTCAAGGCCCAGTATGCCAATGAGGACCAAC
>JXTB01000636.1:66706-77571 GCA_002914805.1 Parasponia andersonii | reverse complement strand
CACGTCCATATATAATTTATCTCTTCCTCTCACACCTTTTCACCCACTCCACCTTTTCCATATTAATCCGCTTTTTGAATTAGTGTGAATATATACGAAGAGACAAGAAAAATAATGAAGTGTAAATCGTGCACCATTGTATGTGATCAGCTTTAATTAAAATTAACAAAGGATTAATTTTATCGTGGTTTTCTAGTTCGCATGGAGTGAGATTTGATTTGATTTTTGGGTAGAGGATTATGATTGTTGTCCCCCCCCTTTTTTTGGCAGAAATAAAAACTCATTCTTTTAGGGGATAAAAACTCAACTTTTATTTCATGAAATTGCACTAATTACATTGAGAATTATACCTAAAAAAATTGGAGTTAACCAATAAAATAAAGATTAAATTTTTGAGTTTGGTCCTTACTTTTAATGTTTTTTCTTTAGTTATTATTTCCCTATGTTTAACTCATATACGGCCAACGGATTTAATTTTTTCCTTTTATTCAAAAGAATACAATAACAAAAAAAGAAAAAGGCTTGAAACAAAAACCGTTGTCTACTTATATCATGATTTCTATGTTTTCTTTCTTAGGCAGGGTTTAACTAAAGATCATTAATTATTATAAATTTTTTAAAAAATAATACATATTTTAGTAAAATTTGAATTTGATTTTGACACTCCAAACTCATACACACGCACAGTTGGTGACCAACTCAGGAGCCATTTCCTTATAGCATGATAGGTACCCACACAAAACAGAAACACGTAGCATAGACAAACACAAACACAAACACATAGACATAACCAAGATAAAATAAAAACAGGCGGCCTTTATTTTATATTACGCAGAAGATACCTAATTAAGATCACTATCATGGTTTATTTCCCAAAAAGCCCATCCTGAAGCCTCTCGCAATCAACCAAGTAGGCAAACGCATACGCCATATTCTTCAACGCCGCCTCGTGCAGCTCGTCGTCCGCGGTGGCCGTCGCGTCCGTCGAGAAGAAAACCCTAAACCCTCTCATGAACGCTTCACGCGACGTCGTTTCACAGCACACGTTCGTATTGACGCCGGTAACGATCACCTCCTCCACGCCCCGCTCCCTGAGGACTTCCTCGAGGCACGTGCTCTGGAACGCGCCGTAGGTAGTCTTTTCTAGAATGACGTCGTCTTTGGGGCGGATGTCGTGGTCGAGGTCGGGCATGAGTTCGGAGTCTGGGGTGCCATCAAGGAGGACGTGGCGGTTCCACCACTCAGGGAGGAGGCCGTGGTCTGCGGGGGACTTGTGGCAGTGGCGGATGAAGATGACGGGGATGGAGGCGCGTCGGCAGAGGCGGATGGTGGCGAGGAGGTTGGGGAGGATGGGTTTGGCTATAGCGGAGAAGTAGTTCTGGATGTCGATAACAAGAAGGGCGGCGGCTCTTGGGTTAGGGTTTCGCCTCCTTATCTCGTATTTCTTGTACGACGAAGGTGTCACGACGGAGGAGGCCATTTGAGAGACTTCGGAGAGAGAAATTTGAGCTGAGTTGAGTTGAGTTTCGGTTCCGATTTATAATTAATATGAAGTAGTTTAGCAACCGCGGATTAGGTTAAAAGGAATTCACACATTTTGAATTTAAAAGTCGTAGTTGGCCCTCAAAGTAGAAACTGTAAACCCTCAAAATTGAAATTTTTTTTTTTGGGTTAATCGCGTCATTGCTCCCGAACTTATTTCCTCAACTCTTTCTTTTGGACTCTTTCTTGGTATCTAAGTATTAAATATTTCTCCTTTTAATATTATTAGTCTTTTTAGACGTATTTTAGTAAAATTTCATTAAAATTTATTTAAATGAGAGAAATTTTACATCATTGCGTCTTAATTTTTTAATTGTTTAATAATTTAGTTCTTATTTTTTTGTATTCATATTTTTGATTAACAATATTGTATCCGCCAATTTTTGAGAAAATTATAATTTAAAGATAGATATAAAACAAATTATTCATTTAAAAACCAAATTCAAAAAAAAAATTATACCAATAAACTCTAGTTTATGTCAAACTATAGTAACTTTATGAATAAAAAATTAATTATCTTACTATTTTTAAAACAAAAACCATTTTACATACATGTTTTTATACTAGCCAAATTTGACAAAAATTTACGATATCCATTAAGTGTGTCACGACCGGAAATCCAAAGCCGTGATTTTTAGTGATTTTAAGTGAAAATAGTAATAAACAATAATTTCCAAACTTTTAAAGAAATTGAGTACTTGAAATTTAAGTTTTAGTCCTCTACAGTAAGTAAATTTCAAAATTAGATAAACTTGAGAATCTTGATCTAATCCACTAATTTTAAATTTCCAAGAATTTCTTCATTTTAAGATCAAAGAAAATCCTAATTAACATATTTAGAAACTTTTATCAATTCACGAAATTTAATGAATGAGTTCAATTTAAAATTCTAGGCCCATTGTTCAAATAATTCACATAAAACCAATTCTCATTCTAAGTACTCGATTTTATATAGAAATCATCCTTATATATCCGTTTAGTAATATGCTACTATTGTCTAAATAAATTTGGCTTAGGAAAGGAAAAATGATATAAAGTACGAACCGACCAATGAAGAGAATTGGAACTACAAGCATATGCCAAACATGCTTGCCAAACCACCAGAATAATTACTACAAAATAAATTGACACCTGAAAAGGGGAGGAAATAGGGGGAATGAGTATAAAATGCCCAGTAGGATACCAAGTACCTTTTTGGGAAAACATTTATTTTCAAATTCCTTATATGATTATTTGTTCTGAAAATAATTCATAATATATCTAATCAAAAGCAAGTTGAAATCGTCAATGAATCATATTCAAAATCAATAAAGAAAAATCATGTAAATAATCCATAGTGCATATACCACAAATCAAATAATCTCATGATCTCACATCCTCTTATTACGAACAAGAGTAACTCGTACAACACATACTCAATATCCTCTACCTGATACCTAATCACAGAAAACTAGAGGGACATCTATTTGTCTGTGCCTACCAAATCGAAGAGGCAATTGAATGTCTATATCTACTAAATGAGAGAATCAGAAAACCCCGTGTGGGTTTACGGGCTGTCACCAATGGCTGGAACAATGGCCGCCCACTAAACACCGCGATGCCTAAGATGGACCTTATGTATGATTTTATGGTATGTGTAATATAATGAGTAGTAAAAAAATCATGCAATAATATCCTAAACATGCTCTGATTTTTAAATAAAAATCTATTTTGTACTTTAAAATCTAACAGTATAATTCTAATGGTTTAATCAAATCCCAAGTATAAAATTTGTACCAAATCATATATAAAATATCTAGAACAGTCCACAATGTTTCATAAATTCACAGTTTCCGAAAATAATCATTCAAAATAATTTAATAAAATAAATTCATGAAATTTCACTTTTCATAATATATTCTAATTTTTATTAAAAATAATAGAAAACAAGATAATTGAATCCCCTACCTCGATATGGTTGTTATACCAAACCAATGATACTTGAAGAATCTCATGTTTTTTAATTTAAAATTTCTCTCTAATCGGTTATTATTTTAACACAACACTACCATATTTATTTATGATTCAATATATTTTCCACCTCATATTATTTTTACGGCCATAAGAACAATTTCACAAAAATAATTGTATTTATGTCACAAATTAGTTTGTAAAACACTTAAATAAACTTAGAAATCGGCTTATCGAAGTTGATTTGCTAGAAAGGGTCGATACCAGTTGTAGAGGAGAAGCTTGGACTTATCATTTATAGTGGTGGTTGGTTTTGCTAAAGTTTACAAAGAAGAAGAAAAAGAAGAAGGATGAAGGAGAAAAAGAAAAGGAAAAAGAAAAAGAAAAAGAAAGAGAGAGAGAGAGAGAGAATGTGTGTGTAGGAAAGTTGTCGAGTATGAGAGAAAATTAAGGGAAGATGTGTGTATTTAAAAATCGAAAATGGGTCTCATCACTTAATTAAAATATTTTATGTTTTTTAATTATTTTTTTAAAAAAATTAGGAAAAAATGACTAGAATACCCTTGACAAATTTGAGTTTTTACAAAGTGTTCATGTAATTATAAATGATCATTCTAAAAAATTAATTAAATATTTGCAACAAATAAGCCTGAAAAATTTTATAGTTTTCCATTAATTATTACTATTTTTAAAACAAAAAAACATTTCATATACACGCTTTTATACTAGTCAAATAAAGAAAAAAAATACTAATAAACTTTAGTTTATGTCAAACTATAGTAATTTTATGAACAAAAAATAATAATCTCACCATTTTCAAAACAAAAAAAAAAATTCATATACACACTTTTATACTAGTCAAATTTGATTAAAAATTTACTATATCCATTAAATGTTCATATAATTATGAATACTTCTCTATTATAATACAAAAGGTTTTTACGAGACTAAATTGGAAAAGAAAATTATCAATAAATAAGTAAATTATCTACACCTAAACTATCTTAGCCAGTTCACAATTTACACTATATATTTAAATGAAATATACTATAAATAATACAAATAAATTTAGAATTTACGATTGAACTTTTCTTATTCCTCAAAATTTAAATCGTTAGCCGTCAAAATTGAAATTTTGTAACTTACTCACTTAAAGAATTGTTAGGCCTATAAGTAAATAACTATTTTGCATAATAAATTCATTTTCTTTTTGAAACACCAAGTTGATTTATAATGTATGGGTGCTTCTTCAATGAGTATTGCACTATTTAACTATTAATGGATATTTTAATTTAGATTGTTTGATTTTGATCGGACAATTATACATAATTTATTGGGTAAAAAAATTTTAAAAATCACATAACATAATTTTATCTATGCTAATTTTAAAACATATGAGTTTACTAGTTTAAGTATACCCATTCACAATTATAAGAATAACATCTTATTTACAATCCTTTGGTATAAAGGAATAACTTTTGATTCTAATTATAATGACATTAATTTAATTGTGTAACTTGTGAGAAATTTAAGTGATTTTAAATTGTGACTACACTCAATTGAATTAATTAAGTTACCTACATACCTCATTTAGGGATCAAGCCACTTGTAGTTATAAGAGTTTTGAATTGAAATATAGAAAATTCCAGTGAATAACTAATATTTTAGAATTTATTAAATTCTTATCAATGATTATGACACGGAATTGAGAGAATTTTAAGAATTGGCGAATTCTTAGATAAATGACCTTTTGTAGAATTCTATAAGTTGTATTTAGATTTGAAATTAAATTATTTCATTAGGATTTTGAAAAAACTTGATAGTTTTTTGTAACTAAGTTGCCTATATATCCTTTTGGAGGAATCAAGTTAATGTAGTTCATTAATTGTGCATACCTTTGAAATTTTGAGTGTAGTTAGGAGTTAAAACTCCTTTATTCTCCCCTGGATAATTTGGAGAATTTTGAATGACAATTCTATTTTTTTTTATAAAATTATGAAATAGAATTCAATTATACTTTATGTAAGTTGAGCTTTGAATTCTAAAGACTTAAAATTCCATCCAAAAAATTTGAGAGAAATTTTCTTGCTAGACAAAAATGTGGACTCGTGAAAGATTTGGAGTCTTGACTTTTATCATTTTCATATTTTGTCACCTTTTATTTTAATTAGAATAATAATTCTTGCTAGACATTCCAATTAATTTTTCTCTTTAGCCAATTGTACATTTTCTCCACTTGTATTAAGATTACGACTTTGTGTCTCAAGGAAAGACAATTAATTTTTCTCTTTATTCAATTGTCCATTTTCTCCACTTGTATTAAGATTACGACTTTGTGTCTCAAGGAAAGACAATAGTGCTTTTAACTGGACAATGAACATTCATGCAAAGATTAGATATTCACATTGTATGTTTTCTTCCTTTTAACTAGGCCACACAAGAAAATGCACCCATGCAAGTCTGAAGAGGGAAGTGGGGTTTGATATTTATCAATTTCTTTTGGGCTTTGCTAAAGTCAAGTTGGCCCATGTTGACTTTTGGCAAATGGGCTGGCCTTTATTCTTTGTTTCGGCTTAGGAAGATCATTTCTAGTCAGGGGAAAGGATTTTTGGATTTGGGCTTTGCTTTTAAGGTTAATGGACCGCTTCAGGAAACAAACATCATGTAGCCTGTAGTTTAGAGAGTAATTGGGCCTTGGTTAGAGGTAATGTCTTCTTCTTGGGTTGCCGGGCTTGTACTCAAGAGGCTGTTAGGCCACTTTCCAAAAAGAGTCTTTGGGCCATGAAGAAGGCAGATAAAAAGAAATTTGACGTGGTACGGCTTGTCGTTGAAGCTTTATTAAAATACGATTAGTTTTTTTTTTTCTTTTTTGGCTGTCATACGACATTTTTGGCCAAAACTTTTAAAACGACTGTGTTTTGTCCTGATTTTTGGGGTAGTTTTGATCGCTTTCACATAGCTTTTTCTTCACTCCTTCTATTTTCCATCAAGTTCTTAATTTTTCTCCGAACTTTCTCAGAGTTTTTTATTCTCCTTCTTGTCTTCCTCAGCTTCTCCATGAATCTTCATCTTATTGACCATTTTTCTTAATAATGGCCATTACATGCTCTGGTTCTTCTTCTTCTACACCAAATTCAAAAATGGAGGCATCCTCTTCTATTTTAAGGATTTACGAAATCTCAATAAAATCGAAAGCTGATAAAGGAAAGAAGGTTCATTCAAAAATTTCTGGTAAGTATGAAAAGAAACGTTCAGCTCCTGGTGGTTAGAAGTTGAAGAATCTTGAGAAAAGGGTTAAGAGAATCAAATTGTTATTATTGATGGTCTCCCAATTCAGACTAATAATTTGTAAGTATTTATTTTAAATTGCCTCTTTTTTTATCTTTTAATTTTTCCTTTAGGTTGACTGATTATTTTTTTTTTAACTTTTTTTATGTTTTTCTTCTGCTGTAGTTACTTTGGTTTGTTTATTTTCACTTTTATGGAGTATTTGATTCAATGAAATGCTGTTGAGATTCCTAGGAATAACTTCGATGATTATATTCTCCGGAACAAGCTTAGTATTTATCTTTACTCTTATGCCAAAAAAAAAAAAAGCATGAAGATGGTTATGATTCTGAATCAAAATATCCAAAAAAGTCGAAGAAAGGGAAGCTGAAGAAAAATTAGGCACATTGCAACTTCTTTTAGTTCTCGGAGATACTTTTATTTGTTGTAACTGAGTACTAAACATGATGTGACTGAGTACTATAATATTTTCTTTTAATTCTCACAGATACTTTTGTTTTGTTTTGGTTTTTTTTTTTTTTTTTTTATGTCTTCTCAAATTTCTAAATGGTTGTTAAAAGTAATTTTATGTGCTATCCCGGTGAGATCCTATATGTCTCAATCAAGTGGATAGCACATTCACATTATTGTTATTTTTATGCTCTTAAAAGCTCATCAATATAAACAACTGGTCTTATCCTTTTTGAAGTATAGTTTTAGATACTGAGTATCTTACCAAGACAACATTAGTTAATTCATTCTTATTAATGTTTCATCTTTATTAAACTACGAGAAGATACTATAGGTCTAGTACTTAAATAATTTTTTTTAATTGATGTTATTTTATTTATATGTATTAACATTTTGTCGCCTAGGTATCCTAGCTATCCCACTTAGTAAGTATTTTATCAAGATACCACTAGTAATTTCCATTTTATATTCTCTAAACATTCCACTTGGTTAGTATCATATCAAGATACCAATTCTACTTAATTAATATTTTATCAAGATACAGTCGATAATACTTACTATGGGTTCTGTAGATATTCCATTTACTCGTATTTTAGAAAGATATCACTGATAATATTTTCATCTTAACTTGTGTGGTATCTCTAAAATTAAGAATTTAGATATCACTGATCAGTATCTTATTATGATACCATCAGTAATACCCATTTTGTATTCTGTAGGTATCCCACAATTAGTATTTTATTAAGATACCAATTCTACTTGACTGGTATCTTATCACGATACTATCGGTAATATTTATTGTGGGTACTGTAGGTATCCCATTTACTCAAAATCTTAGAAAGATACCATAGGTAAAATTCTTATCTTAACTCGTATATTATTTCTAAAATTAAGAATTTAGATATCACTGGTCAATATCTTAGAAAGATATCATCTGTAATATTCCTGTTTTAAATTAAAAATTTGGAGTATCTCTAAAATTATCACAAATTAAACATAAAAGAAGTATCAAAAGATTTTTTTATTATTTTTTTTTAATCTGAGCACCATAAGCATCTCACACATATACTAATGAAACTAGTATCCTTTTTAGGATAATTTGTACGCATCTTTCTGGTTACCTAGTTGAAAGGGGAAAAACAAAAAGACAATAAAAATATTGGAAATTTATTTGTCATATGCTATATTCTTGTTTTAACTTGAAATCTTTTTGACATGTGATGTTCCTATTCTAACTCATGTAATATCTCTAAAATTATTACAAATTAAACATAAAAAAAGTATCAAAAGTTATTTCAACCTCACCCCCCAATCTAAAGGTGGTTACAAAAATTTTAGTATTACTCTTCTGAAGAAAAATTTAGTGGTTTGCTTGGTTTGCTATAGATATCCAATTGGATACCACGAGTATCTTGGCACAGGTATTCTAGAGGAAAAAAGACAAATTATGTTCTCAAGCAAGTAAAAAAAAAAAAAAGAAGAAGAAGAAAGGACAAAAACAAGTTTAAAAATGAATTAAAAAAACAAAAAGAAGAAAATTTGTCAACGGTCAGCACTAATCTATGCATCGCGTCACCTCGTTCTGCATGTTATTCTAATATTATTCTTTTATTGGTGAGATCCACAATTTTTTTAATAAAAAAATCTCTCTTTTTTATTTTTATTTTTCTTTCGTTCTCTCTCTCACCCGATCGCTCCCTTCCTCTCTTGGTTTTAAGTAGGCGGTCACCCCCATCCACTATACGAGTTACCACGCGAGCTCTTTTGGCCATTAGTGACCAATACAAACTGCCCAGATAAATTCGTCACCTCGCTACGAAGCTCCAGCTACCACCTCTAAGCTGCTAGACTACCATTTCGCCGGAAAATGCGAAAAATGCCTTTGGGAAGATTTAAATTTTAATGTCATTTTCGGCGACTTCAAGCCACAAACTTGGGCTTCTCGGATTCGTCTCGACACGAAGATTGTCATGGTATATATATATCTTGACTCAATTTTGCCTGGATTAAATTTTTCTATTTTTGATAATTTTGAGTTACTTTTAGTTTTGTATTAAAATTTTCCAATTCGACCGTTAAATCGTAAAATAAATCTCATATTTATGATATACTCGTGGGAACAAAAATTTTAATATATATTGACTATATTTGGTGACGGGCACAAAAATCTAAATCAAACGGTTTAAATTGCTTCGATTTGCGTGTCATGGGCTCAAGTTTAGTTCGAGTCTGAATTGGTCAGATAATATGTCTAGCTTAGCATTTTTGGATGTTCTAAATTCAGTGGTGAAGTTTGTTTCACGATCTAAAGCTTCGATTGAAATTGAATCTTCGAACCTATCGATCAAAGGTTCGAAAATGAGGCCTAATCCTCTAAACGACACTCAAATGATGCCAAACTTTCTCCGTAGCCCCGTAATACTAATTGGAAACTTGATTGAGGTAGGGATTCGATTACTTGATTCTAAAATTAATTTAATTTATTAATTTACGTATTTTCGATAAATATGGAATTTCGTGTAATAATTCTTAGACATTGTGTTTAGATTTATTTTTGATATATAAACTGTGATGCCCAAGATTCTCACATACATAATAAGCCAATAATAAACATATTCATATTGCATAATAGACATATCAAGCAACTAGTATCAATTTTATGGTAAATTACTCATTCTGATTGTTAAATGATCTATATTATTGTACTAATATTTGTGGAAGGGCTCCTATGCAGTGTAAATGCTCAGTACCCTCAGAGAGAGAGAGAGCTTGGTGTGTGAAAGGGACAAAGAATACATTTCTGAATAGTAATACTATACGAATATGCATTAAAATCATATCTGTTGATAACTTGGTCAAATAGTAGTTTTTCGGTAAAATGCATTTTCAAGGTTTTCGGAGCCAAATTGACTGTGCGTTTAAAACTTCAAATAGCTTTTATTTAATGTATAGAAACCATTTCTAGCATTTTCCAAAATGTTGGTTTCAGGTAAGCGCGAGGTGGCAGTTACTGTACTGAACCGTGTTTAATTACACTAAGCTAGTTTAGATTAAGCTTAATCGCATAATGTCATCTTTGTGCACTCTAATAATTAGGCATTGATACTTTGTTTGCATTATTAATTGGAGTCTAATTGATTTATTTTTATGTTTAATGATTGGTTATGGGGCTAGGTTTCACTAGATTACAATAAGATTGGCCATATGGAATTATAGGTCAAAGTATGACTAGTTTTCACCTCTTAAGCTAGGTTTCACCATTTTGGTCTACACTTGGGTGTATAGGATGGACCAGCAATGTGGTGAGTATGCTAAGGATGTTTTAGAGCTAGACACAAGGAAAGTAAGGTGCAAAATTCCCAAAATACCCCTTAGAACTTAAGTTATGCCATTTCTTAGTTATTAAGTATCACTTTTGGACCAAATCTGGTCACTTTCTTCTCATTTCTCTCCAATCACGACCTGAAACTCTCCCACTCATTTTTAGACTTCTCTCAGCTCCTATTAACCATTTCCAAGAGTTTCCAAGTAGTAGAACTCAATTTGGAGCTCAAGAAAGCAAGATAGATCCAAACTAGTCAAGGTAATTCTACTAATTCTCCTTCCTAGGTTTTGTTTTATTATTTCAATTCTCT
>JXTB01000636.1:48078-59064 GCA_002914805.1 Parasponia andersonii | reverse complement strand
GGGGAACGAAGCACTCTTTATAAGGGTGTGGATACCTTTCCCTATCAGACGCGTTTTGAAAACCGTGAGCTGCGGAGGGCGGTTCGGCCCAAGTGACAAAGCGGACAATATCTGCTAGCGGGATTCTTGGGTTGTTACACACAACCCCGACCTTCAGGCCATTCGATGGGAAGTCCGACCCCCTCGATCACATATACCATTTTCAGCAGAAGATGGCCTTAGAAACCAGGGACGAGGCTGTGACCTGCAAAGTCTTCTCCATAACCCTGGCAGAACCGGCCCTATTATAGTTTAGACAACTCCCAGAGAAATCCATAAATAGGTCCAAAGATTTCTGCAAACTTTTCTTAAAGCAGTACGCAGGTGCCCGGAGGCAGCAGAAATCCATGCGAGATCTTGACCGGTTGGAACAAACCGTGAACGAGTCTCCAAGAGAGTACCTATCGCGCTTCTTAGAGCTGATGTCCCTAGTGCACAATGCCGACTCAGTCCAAGGCACAGGATCGTTCGTCAGGGCCTGCAGCCGGGATCGATGCTGTCAGACCATCTGCTTCTGAACCTTCCATACGATATGGCGGATGTCCAGGCAAAGTCAGAAGGGGTATTCAGGGTACTGGAAAGCCGCTAGAAAACGTCCAAGGCCTCCACCGCGATAACAACGGTGCCGGCATAAACCCCGGCCCCGCACGGGGCAAAGAGGCCTGCGCCAGACCAAGGGCTTACTCCGAAACGGGAAGCCCCCATCCAAGGCGGTCAAGAAGGCGGCAAGAGGAGGAAGGTGTCACGTGACCCACTGCTGAAATACGAGTTCAACATGCCGATCGACGTGATCTACCTCCAAAACAGGGACAGAGGCATTTTCAAAGACCCGCCCAAGTCTGGCATTCCTGAGCATATGAAAAACAGGAACAGGTATTGCCAATTTCACAGGGATCAGGGGCATGACACCATCAACTGCCGTAACCTTTACGCGCAGGTTATGATGGCGATCCATGCTAGCAAGTTGAGACAGTACATGAAGGCCGGCGGAACCCAGTAACAGGTTGACGCCACCAGGCCTGAAAAAGGCAAGTAGATCCAGGCCTCCGGATCAGGAGAACAGGCCCTGAGGATAGTGCCGACCATCGTGGGTAGACCAGAGCCGACCTAGGGTCAGGAGGAGAAGGAGAAATGCCTTAAAAAGATCCAAGAAAGGGTGAAGCGCCTGAGAGGGATAGGCTATTCCGTCAACC
The DNA here is from genome assembly GCA_002914805.1 of Parasponia andersonii. Taxonomy (NCBI): domain Eukaryota; kingdom Viridiplantae; phylum Streptophyta; class Magnoliopsida; order Rosales; family Cannabaceae; genus Trema; species Trema andersonii. The sequence continues at coordinate 57,832 of JXTB01000636.1, read as the reverse complement.
ATTTGATGGTGGGAGAAAGCTGCGCCTCTGCCGCCTCTATCGCCTTCACCCAGCAAGATTTGACAACGGTATGCCTGCCTCACGACGACCCTTTGGTGATTAAGCTGCAGATCGACTCCACGTTGGTCAGAAGGATCCTGATCGACAGAGGGAGTAGCGTTGATATCCTGTTCCTCAGCACGTTTTAGAGCATGGGCCTGAATCGAAACGTGCTCAGGCTGACCTGTCAGCCGCTGCTCGCTTTCGACAGTACCAAGGTCAGCCTTTTGGGCGTCGTGACCCTGAAGCTCTACGCTGCAGAGAGATGCTTGGATGTGGACTTCGTCGTATCGACTGCCAGTCCTCCTTCAACGTTATCATGGGTAGAGGATGGATCCACACCATACATGGGGTCACATCCACCCTTCATCAGGTCTTAAGATATCTATCAAGGGATGGTACCTACACGATAGACATCAAGGGGGACCAAGCCTCCACCAGGAAATGTTTTTCAACTGCCCTGAGGGAAACTGATGGGAGCGCGAGTGCCTCGGCCGGGGACAGGTAGCAATCAAAGGACCACCTGCCAGCATGCATGAAGCAGATCGAAGAGGAGTCTGATGGACCAGANACGTTTTAGAGCATGGGCCTGAATCGAAACGTGCTCAGGCTGACCTGTCAGCCGCTGCTCGCTTTCGACAGTACCAAGGTCAGCCTTTTGGGCGTCGTGACCCTGAAGCTCTACGCTGCAGAGAGATGCTTGGATGTGGACTTCGTCGTATCGACTGCCAGTCCTCCTTCAACGTTATCATGGGTAGAGGATGGATCCACACCATACATGGGGTCACATCCACCCTTCATCAGGTCTTAAGATATCTATCAAGGGATGGTACCTACACGATAGACATCAAGGGGGACCAAGCCTCCACCAGGAAATGTTTTTCAACTGCCCTGAGGGAAACTGATGGGAGCGCGAGTGCCTCGGCCGGGGACAGGTAGCAATCAAAGGACCACCTGCCAGCATGCATGAAGCAGATCGAAGAGGAGTCTGATGGACCAGAATCCACGATTGAGGAGCTAGTGGCAGTCCCTTTGAAAGAATCAGAACCGGCAAAGGTAGTCTTAATCGGGGCCCTGCTGCCCGAGGAGAAAAAGAACAAGACGTTGGAGTTCCTGATGTAGAACGAAGATGTCTTCGCGTGGTCCCACGACGACATGCCCGAGATCGACCCCGCACACACCTGCCACCGGCTATACATAGACCCCAATTTCCCTTCAGTCAGGTAGAGACCCCGAAGGTTCGTGCTAGAGAAAAACAGGGTGATTAACAAGGAGGTAGAGACGCTGCTGGGGAACAGCCTGATCATGGAATGCATATACCCATACTGGGTCTCCAACCCAGTGGTGGTGAAGAAGAAAAACGGTGACGACCGCACTTGTATAGACTACACCAACCTGAACAAGGCCTGCCCAAAGGATAGCTTCCCCCTGCCAAGGATCGACCAAATGGTAGATGCAATGGTAGGATTCGATAGGATGAGCTTCCTGGATGCCTACTCTGGATACAACCAGATTCCCCTGTACGAGAAAGACCATATCCACATGGCATTTATTACGGAGCGAGGTCTGTATTATTACAGATGCATGCCATTTGGTCTGAAGAACATAGGGCAACCTACCAGAGGCTCATGGACAAGATGTTCACCGGGCTGCTAGGAAAGACTATGGAAGTCTACATCGACGATGTGGTCGTAAAGAGCAGAGAAGCGTCAGACCATCTGAGACATCTAGATGAATGCTTCCAGATTCTGAGGCAATATTGGATGCATCTGAACCCCAAGAAATGTGCGTTTGGGGTGTCCTCTGGCCAGTTCCTGGGGCATATCGTGAGCAAAAGGGGTATTGAGGCCAACCCGACCCAGTTGTCCTTAATCGCAGACGTGCAGAGACCCTCGACTCTTTGGGAGGTCCAGCGCCTAGCCGAGAAGATAGCCGCTCTCAGCTAGTTCATCTCCAAGATGTCTGACCGATGCAAGCCTTTCTTCCAGTGCCTAAATAGAACCTCCACTATCTCCTGAGGGGAGGAGCAGGACAAGGCACTGACAGATCTCAAGCTATACTTAAGTCATCTGTCTATCTTGGCTTCCCCAGCAGAGAAAGAATGCCTATTTGCTTATTTAGCAGGATCCGAAATAGCGATCAGCGCCGTACTATTCATCGAGGAAGACAGCAAGCAGAAGTCAGTGTTTTATACAAGCCGTATGCTCTTGGATGCCGAGACGCGATATAGTATGGCAGAGAAACTGGTCATCGCTCTGGTCAACACTAAGAAGAGACTCAGGCAATACTTTGAGGCACACTCGGTCACCGTGTATACGGATTTCCCCATCCGGCAAATCTTGGCCAAGCCGGACCTATCGGGACGACTGACCAAGTGGGCCATTGAACTAGGAATATACGACATCGAGTATCGGCCTCGAGTGGCAAAGAGAGGGCAAGTCATGGTGGATTTCCTAGTAGAAATCAAATCCTTCAGCGAGCTGCACGACCAGCTCCAGACGTCTCAGCCTCGCCCCTCTTCAGCCTGGATCCTCTATACCGACGGATCCACGAATGCCTCGGGGTCAGGTATCGGGATAGTCCTGCAGACCCCAACAGGACTCAGAATAGAGAAAGCTTTGAGGCTCAGTTTCTAGGCAACGAACAATGAGGCAGAGTACGAGGTACTGCTACAAGGCCTTGAACTGGCTCTGCACTTCGGAGTGGGGAGCATCGCAATAAAAACTGACTCGTAGTTGATCGCGAGTCAGGTCCTGGGAGACTTCGAAGTAAAAGAGCCAAGACTACACAGGTACTTCTCCAAGGTAATGGGGGCGAAAGCCCGCTTTAGCGGTTTCAATATCGAATAGATTCCCAGGGAGATGAACCAGAAGGCCGATGAGCTAGCTAAGAGCGCGTCGATCAGGGGAACGACCGGATATGTGGAGATTTTCCTAGAGGGCGAGAGCATGAGGGACCCTTCGGAGACTCCCACATACCATGTATTTGCAACCGGCTCCGTAGACGAGGGGTGGATGAAACCCATCACCCAGTATTTGGCGTTGGGAAATTTGCCCGTGGACCCCCGAGAAACAAGGTCAATCAGACTGAAGGCTGCCAAATATTCAATGGTGGGGGAGCAACTGTATAGGAGATCGACAATGGGACCGATGCTGCAATGTGTAGGTCCCATCGAAGCGCAGAAACTGATAGAGGAAATCCACGAGGGAGTATACGGCGACTACTCTGGCGGACGCAGTCTCGCCTATAAAGCTCTGACGGCTGGATACTTCTGGCCATACATGATGACTGAGATGACCCGATTTGTCCAGAATTGCGATAAGTGCCAGAGGTTCGCCCCCATGAAATGCCAACCAGCAGAGGAACTCCATTCGAACATAACTCCTTGGCCGTTTGTGAAATGGGGGCTGGATATTGTCGAAGAGCTCCCTAGAAGTCCAAAGGGAAGAAGGTATGTCTTACTGGCCACAGATTATTTCACCAAATAGGTAGAAGCTGAAGCCTATGCGACTGTTAATAAGGCAGACACGATTAACTTCATTTGGAAAAACATAATCTGTCGATACGGGAGTCCAAAAGAGATACACGCTGATCATGGCACACAATTCCATAATGTTAAGCTCAAAGAACTATGTGAGCTGTATGATATAAGGCTTAGTTTCTCATCCGTGAACTACCCTCAGGGAAACGGCCAAGCAGAGGCTACGAACAAGGTCATTCTTAGCAACATCAAAAAGAACTTGCAGGAGGCCAAAGGCAGGTGGTTAGAAGAGCTACTGGCCGTTGTTTAGGCCCATCGAACCACGGAACGGAGGTCGACGGGAAGAACACCATTCACCATGGTCTACGGGTCAGAGGCTGTGATCCCGACTGAGATTGGCCTCTCGACCCTTCGCTCCGAAGTGGTAAAGGATGCCCCACTGAACGAGCATCAGCTAAACCACAACACAGACCTCCTGGAAGAAAAAAGAAACATGGTCCTAGTCCACCTGGCCTCATACCACCAGCAGGCTAGGTCCTATTATGCAAAGAAAGTTAGTGCTCGTCGATTTAACGCCGGGGATTAGGTCTTGAAGATCAGAACAGGGAATTCCTCAAAGCTAGATTCCAGTTGGGTTGGACCCTATGAGGTGATCAAAGCACTTGACAATGGCGCGTATGTCCTGAAAGAACTCAAGACCAAGAAGAGCCTACCGAACACGTGGAACGCTCAGCACTTGAAAAAGTATCACGTGTAATACGCTTGTAAATGTTGTGAGACCCGTGTAAATGCTTATTTTATTAAAAAGTTTAATTCTAAAACATGTCAAATTTTCTACCACACGGATTTATCCTTTGGATTGCTATGGAAAAGGAGTCTGCCCATAATGGCAGACCCCATGCACTATTCACGCAATCAAGAATCGTACTATGGGAATCACATCGTGCACTAAAATGCTAGCCGATGGCCCGAGAAAACGTACGAAGAGGGAAGAGCTGTGCAACCAAAAACTTGCCAGCAGACCTCGACAATGATCGTACTGTAGGGATCACGTTGCTCACCGACGATCCAAGAAAATGTACGAAGAGGAAAGAGCTACGCAACCAAAAACTTGCCAGCAATGATCGTACTATGGGAATCATATCGTGCACTAAAATGCTAGCCGATGGCTCGAGAAAACGTACGAAGAGGGAAGAGCTGTGCAACCAAAAACTTGCTAACAAACCTCGACAATGATCGTACTGTGGTGATCACGTCGCTTGCTGACGACCCAATAAAATATACGAAGAGGAAAAAGCTACGCAACCAAAAACTTGCCAGCAGACCTCAAAAAATGATCGTACTGAGGGAATCACGTCGCTTGCCGATGACCCAAGAAAACGTACGAAAAGAAAAGAGCTACGCAATCAAAAACTTGCCAGCAGACCTCGAAAACGATCGTACTATGGGAATCACATCGTGTAATAAAAGGATTGCCGATAGCCTGAGAAAACATACGAAGAAGAAAGAGTCGCGTGACGAAAGCTTGCGACCTGCCCTCAAAGAAAAGCAGGGACAGGGTCTACCCATTGGAAGTAGACCCTCCCCAAGGAGCATCTTAGTTGTACGAAAAGCTAAAGGAAAGCAGGGACAGGGTCTACCCATTGGAAGTAGACCCTCCCCAAAGAGCATGTTAGCTATGCAAAAAGCTAAAGGAAAGTAGGGACAGGGTCTACCCATTGGAAGTAGACCCTCCCCAAAGAGCATGTTAGCTATGCAAAAAGCTAAAGGAAAGCAGGGACAGGGTCTGCTCGTTGAAAGCAGACCCCCCCAGAGAGCATTTTAACCGCGTACGAGACAAAGGAAAGCAGGGTCAGGGTCTACCCATTAGAAGCAGACCCTACCAAGAGAACGGTTTAATTACGCATGAACTGAGAATGAACAGAGTTAGAGCCTACCCATTGGAAGTAGTCCAGTAGAAGATTAGGCATGAAGACAGAAGTTAAAATCAAACTCTGTTTATTATTTCCTAAAAGTACAAAGCGCATGGTCGACAGGGACGCACATTCGGAAGCTCTACTTATGAGAGATAGGTCTTGGATGGAGAGCTGAGTCCAGGCCTTCTCCTTTACAGCGATGGGTCCAAACAGTGGTCGACCAACCCCTGGAGTTGGTTCTTTGCGCGTTCTCATTTGGGTTCAGAGAAGTCCAGCCACACGCGTGGGTCGAATTCTGCCAAGACAAGTCATAACAAAGGTTATTTATCCTCGAAACTGGATGGGCCGAAATTCATATCCCAGTCTCCAAAGTTAATCTCGTCGATCAAAGTACGAGGAGAATTCACTAAGAACTCAAAACTATATACAGCCGAGTCAAATCCAAATGCCAGCCGCGCTGCCGACAAAGGAATGACATCATACATGATATCTGACCCTAACACTAAACGCAGTCAACGAAAGGAGTAAGAGAACGGAATAAGCTTGGAATAATAGTACATTTTCTATTATTTAAACAAATGGTTACAACAAGCGACTACTTTACAAATATACAGAGCAAGAGGCCCTAATTACCTCCGGCCAGGGGAGCGCGGCCGGTTTCGGCACTTGGTCCAGCTCCGGCAGAGGGCGGCGTGCCAGGGTCAGAGTCATCACTGGACAAAACGACCGCACCAGACCCATCACCAGTTAAGGCCCCAAGCTCAGGTTGACTGCAAGGAACCTCCAAGGTTTGCTCTAGTAAACCGGAAGCGAGGACGATCTCCTTAGTAACAGAGGCGGATGCAGAGGGCCCATCTTTTTCTTCGTTGAGCATCTTCAGCACATCAGCAGGGTACACGATGTTAACCTCATCCCCTAGCTGCTGCATGTAATGCTTGATGGAATAATGGTCCCTCTCGACGCCTTTCTGCTCATCGAACTGGTCTGGTGTTACCACCTCCGCGTGGCCTTCGAACTCCCTATTTTCCCAGCCAGATCTATAGCTCTCCGCAGAAAGGACATCCACCTGCCTCTGGTACCTCGTCTTCAGCTTCTCTGCGTGTACCAGTCTGTCCCTCAGTGCCGCAAGCCTCAGCTCCGCTTGCCGCTGCGACAAGTCGACCAAAAGAGTGTTAATGTCGGTAAGATCTTCGCCGTGCTTGCGAGACAGCTCTGCATAAGCCCCCATCAAATTTTTGTGATCCAAGCAAAGATGTCGGTTTACCTCATTGGATCGGTCGAGTCTGCGCTGAAGGGAATGGGCCTCCATTTTGGCTTTCGCTTCGGCCTTCCTTGCCTCTTTGGCATCATTGACGGCCCTATCTCGGGTGATGAAGGCCAGCCCCATCTCCGCCCCTGCGTTCTACAGGTCCTGCTCCTTGACCCTGAGCTCGTCTTGGGCCAACCTGGCGGCCTAAGATTGAGCGAGCCTGCTGGCCTCTACCTCAGCCAACTTTGCGACCAGCTCCTCGTGCCTGGTCTTCTTGACACTCAGGGCATGAGCCACCATGCTGCCGATCCTAGCCTCATCCAGGCTCCGATACAAGTCGAAGTCGGCCTTCAACTTGGCAAGGGCGGCCTCGCTCCTCTCGGCTAATGCAGATCGGGAGTTCAACTCCCCGGTCAGCTCCCTGATGTGAGAGGAATAGAAGGACTGGACGGCGGCTAGCTGCAAGATACAAGAAAGGGAAGTCAGTGTTCAGCAAGGATGCCAAAAAATGGAGGTGGCGGCCAGAAGAGCCAAACTTGCGTAATATTACGGCTGGCGACGAACTCAACGTTCTCCAAGGAAAGCGCCTCCAGCTCGGGCTTCGCAGCTGGACCCTCTCCTTAGGCGTTGTCTGCGTCTGAGGAACGCGACTCCACCCCGCCAACTGCGAGGACACCCTCTCCTCCCGAAGCAGCGGTGGTGGGGACGGTAGAGAGCTGAGCGTCGCCGAGCGTGCCTTCGGTGACAGCTAGGGTCGGCATATCCTCATTAGAGGATGCCATGGCGACTGCTGCTGCATCGGCAGTTCCGGTTGCCACCCCTGTTAGAGCCCCGCCTGATTGTGATTTTTCGATCTTGTCTTGACCAGTTCCCCCCGATGGGCCACCGCGCGCGGACCTTCTCCTCCTCATGAGGGTCAGCGTGGCCCCATCATCATCACTGTCAGAAGAGGGGGCAGTTCTGCCCCTCTTCCTTGCCGGGCCCTTCTTCTCTTTGGATGAGTCGTCCTTGTGACGCCGCTTTATTGGGACCAGAGGAGGGGAGGACAGCCGAGATTTCAACCTCGGAGCCCCTCCACTGAGCTCAGCGATCTCTCTATGGGGGCAAGCAGCACCAGACCCCGCGCTCATCTTCGAACCGGAGTGGGGGGAGGAAGAGGTCGGAGCAACGGATATCCCAGGAAGGACGACTTTTACGGCCATTGTCTCCCAAGTCGGAGGTCCACTAGCGCCGGGGGAGGGGACCGCAGGTGCCTCATCTTCTGAAGACACTACAAGGCATCGACCAGCGGGTACCTTGGATCGAGCCTTGTGCGCAGTGACACTTCCCTTGACTGGAGAGGGGTCTGCTGAAGGGCCTGCATCAGAACCTATAAAGAGCAAGCAACGTAGTTAGAACATTGCTACAACCCAATCGACGGAGCTTCTGAATGCGAAAATTGACTCACCCTTAGCTCTCTTGGGGGCGGCAGTTTCCTCTCTATAGAGCCTGACGCACTCCTCGGCCACGAGCCTCACAGCTTCTTCGAGCTCGTGGCTAATCGGTGCCACCAGGTCGTAGGGACTCGCCAGCTGGCTCGACGCCATAACCTGGCGACCCACCATGGCGATGCGACTCTGCTCATCGTGACGGAGCTAGTTTAGAGCCGAGGCGTCGAGCTGGCACCACAGGTGCTTCATGATAACCCAGGTATCCAGCGGGAAGGGAAGGTACAAAATCATCCTAGGCATTATATTCATAACCTGGGGGTTCAGGGTGGCCTGGATGTGTCGGCAATCCCCAGGGGACCCGAAGATTACGATCCCTTCCAGCTCGTTGAGCCGCCCCGCCGACAGTTGCGGCTCAAATCTGCTTTCTTCTACAGAGGCTGCATAAGGAAAAACGTCGTGAGCAATAACAGACGAGGTAAACACAGACCCAAAAATCACGACCTAGTACTTACTCTGCAGAAAAAATGAAGGAACTTGGAAGTACTCCCCATTCACCCAAGGAGAGCACCACGCCCTTCCGACGGCATATAGCCTAGAGTGGGAGTCCCACTGTTTGTCTGACCTCAGCAAGCCCTAGAAAATATGGCATCCCGGGAGTAGTTGAAGGTAGAAAGTGGGGTAGGAGCTCTTTTTGGGGATGAGGGTGAGCTTATAGGCGTAAAAGACCACCTCTAGGTCTATATGTATGTTTTAGAGGACTGACAAGAAGGAAAGCCCCATCAAGATCATGATTCTGTTAGCATTGAGCTGTATCGGATGAATCCCCGTGAGGCTAGAGAACTGATAGACCAAAGGAGGGAGAGGAAACCACAACCACTCCAGATGCCGCCTCCCCAGAATGATGGAGCCTTCTGGAGCAGAGGGGTAAAGGTACTAGTCCATTGGGTCGTCGACCCTCTCTAAAGTGACTCTGCCAGGGCAGCAGAGCTATCTCCTCAACGACTCTAATTCGGAATCCGCAATGGGACGAAGTTTCTGACTCAGTTCCAGGGCCATCGTGTTAAATGTGATCAAAGAAGACGAAAAATTCTAGGAAAAAGAAAGTACGGAAACCCTAAGATTTGAGAAAGCTGAAATACTTTGAGATTTTGGTAAAGTAAGAAATGAGCGTAAATGCGGCTTTTATAGAGGGAGAGCTGAACAGTTTTTTCTGGAAAAAGGGCAGAGCAACGCGGGTCACACGTAATACCACATCGGCCATTGGCTACCCGAGGTTAGGGCCGAGCCCATCACAGACCCTGGACAGACCCGGCCCAGTCCGACCCTTACCTCGACAGCTGAGGGGTCAGAAGCCCCAAGGGTCTTCCACCATAATACAATAGAACACAACTCACAACTCTAGACCCAAATAGAGCATTTAATGCGATCTGGGATAGGTGTGCGCAAGGGGCAAGCCGCCCTGATAGAACGGTGATTTGTTCAAATCTCACCCCTGACAGACTCAAGCCATAGGAGGCGGCGAAAACCAGGCTATAGCGATACATAGGAGATCACGGTAATCTCGGACTGTGACCTCTGGAAAAACTTTGAGGAAAAAGGTACTCAGTCCTGAGATTGAGACCCGGATGGTTCACAATCT
>JXTB01000636.1:15455-46297 GCA_002914805.1 Parasponia andersonii | reverse complement strand
TTTTATTTTATTCAAATGATTTTATTTCATTAAAATAAAGCGTTGTTTGGATTTGCTGTAATACAAGAAATCTTTTTGGTTTTAATCATCAGGAGCCTGCAGCCAGGATCGATGCTATCGGACCACCTCTTTTTGAATCTTCTGTATGATATGGCGGACGTCCAGGCGAAGGCAGAAGGGATATTCAGGGTGCTGGAAAGCCACCAGAAAGTGCCCAAGACCTCTGCTGCGATAACAACGATGCCGGTACAAACCCCGGCCCCGCAAGGGGTGAAGAGGACCTCACCAGACCAAAGGGACCCTCCGAAACAGGAAGCCCCCATCCGAGACAGTCAGGAAGGAGGCAAGAGGAGGAAGATGTCCCGCGACCCTCTGCTGAAGTATGAGCTCAACACGCCGATCGATATGATCTACCTCCAAAATAGGGACAGGGGCATTTTCAAAGACCTGCCCAAATTTGGCGTCCCTGAGCACATGAAGAACAGGAGCAGGTACTGCCAGTTTCACAAAGACTACAGGCACAAAACCGCCCACTGCCGCAACTTTTACGCACAGGTCATGATGGCGATCCATGCCGGCAGGTTGAAACAGTATATGAAAACCGACGGAACTCAGTCACAGGAAGACGTCTCCAGGCCTGATAAGGGGAAGCAGACCCAGGCCTCTGGGTCAGGAGAGCAAACCCTGAGGATAGTGCCGACCATTGTGGGCAGGCCAGAGTCGACCCAGGATCAAGAGGAGAATAAAAAATGCCTCAAAAGGGCCGAAGGAAGGGGGATGGGCCATTCCGTCAACCACTTGATGATGGGAGAAAGCCGTACCTCTGCAGCCCCCATCGTTTTCACCCACCAAGATTTAGCCACAGTATGTCTGCCTCACGATGTCCCCTTGGTGATTAAACTACAGATCGGCTCCGCATTAGTCGAAAGGGTCCTGGTCGACGGTGGAAGCAGTGTCGATATCCTGTTCCTTAGCACATTCGGCGCTGCAGTGAGATGCTTGGACGTGGACTTCGTCGTAATTGATCGCCAGTCCTCCTTCAACGTCATCATAGGAAGGGGATGGATCCATGCCATGCATGGGGTTGCTTCCACCCTCCACCAGATCTTAAGATATCTATCAAAGGATGGTACCTATATGATAGACATCAAGGGAGACCAGGCCTCCGCAAGGAAATGCTTTTCAACCGCCCTGAGGGGAGCCGACGCAAGTGCAAGCACCTCGACTGTGGACGGATAGCAATCAAAGGACCGCCTGCCAGCGTACATGAAGCGAATCGAAGAGGAGTCTGACGGTCCCGAATCCACGTTTGAGGAGCTGGTAGAGGTCCCTTTGAAAGAGGTAGAACCGGCAAAGGTGGTTCTAATCAGGGCCTTGTTGCCCGAGCAGCAGAAGAACGAGATGTTGGGATTCCTGAAGCAGAACGAGGATATCTTCGTGTGGTCCCATGATGACATGCCCGGGATAGACCCCACGCACACCTGCCACTGGCTGAACATAGACCCCAATTTCCCTTCAGTCAGGCAGAAACCTAGAAGGTTCGCACCAGAGAAAAATAGGGCGATCAACAAAGAGGTGGAGAAGCTACTGGAGAACGGTCTGATCAGGGAGTGCATGTACCCGTGTTGGGTCTCCAACCCGGTGGTGGTGAAAAAGAAAAATGGCAACGACCGTATTTGCATAGACTTCACCAACATGAACAAGGCCTGCCCGAAGGATAGCTTCCCCCTGCCAAGAATCGACCAAATGGAAGATGCGACGGCGGGATTCAACAGAATGAGCTTTTTAGATGCTTACTCTAGGTACAACCAGATTCCCCTGTACGTGAAAGACCAGATCCACACGGCTTTTATCACGGAACGTGGTCTGTACTGCTACAGGCATATGCCATTTGGCTTGAAGAATGCGGGGGCAACCTACCAAAGGTTCATGAATAAGATGTTCGCCGGGTTACTAGGGAAGACTATAGAGGTCTACGTCGATGACATGGTTGTGAAGAGCAGAGAAGATGCAGACCATCTGAGACACCTAGACGAATGTTTTTAGATTCTAAGGCAGTATCGGATGCGTTTGAATCCCAAGAAATGCGCGTTTGGGGTGTCCTCCGATCAATTCCTGGGACATATCGTGAGCAGGAGGGGTATTGAGGCGAACCCGACCCAGCTGACCTCGATCGCAAATGTGCAGAGACCCTCGACCGTTCGGGAGGTCCAGCCGGTTCGTCTCCAAGATGTCCGACTGATGCAAGCCTTTCTTCCAATGCTTGAAGAAAAGCTCTACTGTCGTTTGTGGGGAGGAACTAGACAGGGCACTGACAGATGGCAAGCTGTATTTGAGTCACCCACCTATCTTGGCTTCCCCAACAGAGGGGAAGCACCTATACGACTACTTAGCAGTATCCGAAGTAGCGATCAGTATCGTACTATTTATCGAGGAAGATGGAAAACAGAAACCAATGTTTTATATAAGCCGCATGCTCCTGGATGCTGAGACGTGATATAGTGTGGCAGAAAAGCTGGTCCTTGCTCTGGTCAACGCTAAAAAGAAACTCTGGCAGTACTTTGAGGTGCACTCGGTCACCGTGTATACGGATTTCCCCATCCGGCAAATTTTGGCCAAGCCAGACCTATCCGGATGACTGACCAAGTGGGCCATCGAGCTGGGAATATACGACATCGAGTATCGGCCTCGAGCGGCGAAGAAAGGACAAGTCATGGTGGATTTCTTGGAGGAAATTGAATCCTTCGGCGAGCTGCACGACCTGTTTCAGGTGTCTCAACTTCGCCCCCCTTCAGCCTGGATGCTCTACACTGACGGATCCACGAATGCCTCAGGGTTAGGTATCGGGATAGTCCTGCAGACCCGAATGGGTCTCAAAGTTGAGAAGGCATTGAGGCTCGGCTTCTAGGCAACTAACAATGAGGCGGAGTACGAGGCACTGCTGCAAGGCCTTGAGCTGGCACTGCACTTCGGAGTGGAGGACATCACAGTAAAGACCGACTCGCAGTTGATCGCGGGTCAGGTCTGGGGAAACTTCGAAGTAAAAGAGCCGAGGTTACACAGGTACTTCTCCAAGGTAATGGGGGCAAAAGCTCGCTTTGGCAATTTCAATATCGAACCGATCCCCAGGAAGATGAACCAGAGGGCCGACGAGCTAGCTAAGAGTACGTCAATTGGGGGTACGGCTGGAAGCATAGAAGTACTCCTAGAAGTCGGGAGCATGGAAGATCCCCCGCAGACCCCTGTGAACCATGTGTTCGCAACCGGAACTACTGACAAAGGGTGGATGAAACCCATCACCCAGTATTTGACGTTAGGGAACCTACCCACGGACCCCCGAGAAGTGAGGTCAGTCAGGTTGAAGGCTGCCAGGTACTCGATGGTGGGGGAACGACTATACAGAAGATCGACAATAGGTCCGATGTTGCGGTGTATAGGTCCCGTCGAAGCGCAAAAGCTAATGGAGGAAATTCACGAGGGAGTATGCGGCAACCACTCTGGCGGGCGCAGCCTCGCCCACAAGGCTCTAACGGCCGGATACTTCTGGCCATACATGATGACAGAGGCGGCCTGATTCGTCAAGAAGTGTGATAAATGCCAGAGGTTCGCCCCAATGAAACGCCATCCCGCGGAGGTACTTCATTCGAACATAACCCCCTGGCTGTTTGCCAAATGGGGTCTGGACATCGTCGGAGAGCTCCCCAAAAGTCCAGGGGGAAGAAGGTACGTCCTGTTGGCCACGGATTACTTCACCAAATAGGTAGAGGCTGAAGCCTATGTGACCATTAGTAAGACAGACACTGTTAACTTCATCTGGAAGAACATAATCTGTCGGTTCGGGATCCCGAAAGAGATATACACCGATCATGGCACACAATTCTAAAATGCTAAGATCAAGGAGCTGTGCGAGCTGTATGATATAAGGCTCAGTTTCTCTTCCATGAACTACCCTCAGGGGAACGGCCAAGTGGAGGCAACGAACAAAGCCATATTCAGCAATATCAAAAAGAACTTGCAGGAGGCTAAAGGTAAGTGGTTAGAAGAGTTGCCGGCCATGGTATGGGCCCATCGAACCATAGAGTGGAGGTCGACTGGAAGATCGCCATTCGCCATGGTCTACGGATTAGAGGCTGTGATCCCGACCGAGGTCGGCCTCCTGACCCTCCGTTCCAAAGTGGTAAAAGATGCCCCTTTAAACGAATGCCAGCTAAGCCGCAACACAGACCTCCTGGAGGAAACGAGAGACATGGCCCTGGCCCACCTGACTTCATACCACCAGTAGGCTAGGTCCTACTACACAAAAAAGGTTAGTGCTCGACGATTTAATGCCAGGGATTGGGTCTTGAAAGTTAGAACAGGGAATTCCTCGAAACTGGACTCTAATTGGATCGAACCCTATGAGGTGATCAAAGCACTCGACAATGGTGCGTATATCCTGAAAGAGCTCAAGACCAGGAATAACTTGCCGAACACGTGGAACGCTCAGCACTTGAAAAAGTATCACGTGTAAGACACGCACATATGATGTAAGACCATGTGAATGCTTATATTATTGAAAAGCTTAAATCCAAAACAGGTCAAGTTCCGCATGGATTCATCTTTTTGATTGCTATGGAAAAGTGGTCTGCCCACAGTGGCAGACCCCACGCACTATTCACGCATGAGACCCATGTGAACGCTTATATTATTAAGCTTAATTCCAAAACAAGTCAAGTCTCCTGCCACATGGAAAAATCATACCAGGCTGCCACAGAAAAAGGGTCTGCCACTGTGTTTTATTTGCACAGGCAAAAGATCATACCGGGTTGCTACGAGAAAGGGTCTGCCCACAGTGGCAGACCCAATGTTTTATTTGCACAGGCAAAAGATCATACCAGGTTGCCACAAGAAAGGGTCTGCCTATAGTGGCAGACCCAACATTTTATTTGCACAGGCAAAAGATCATACTAGGCTGCTACGGGAAAGGGTCTGCCCACAGTGGCAAACCTAACGTTTTATTTGCACAGGCAAAAGATCATATCAGGCTGCTATGGGAAAGGGTCTGCCCACAGTGGTAGACCCAACGTTTTATTTGCACAGGCAAAAGATCATACCAGGCTGCTACGGGAAAGGGTCCGCCCACAGTGGCAGACCCCACGCCTCAGTTGCACAGGCAAAAAATCACACCGGGTTGCCACGGAAAAGGGTCTGCCACAGTTGCGGACCATACACATGACTCGCTCAAAAACGCTCGTACTATGGGGATCACGTCGCTTGTCGACGACCCGAGAAAACGTACGAAGAGGAAATAGCTGCGCAATCAAAAACTTGCTAGCAGACCTCAAAAACGCTCGTACTATGGGGATCACGTTGCTTGTCGACGACCCGAGAAAATGTACGAAGAGGGAACAGCTGCGCAACCAAAAACTTGCCAGCAGACCTCAAAAATGCTCGTACTATAGGGATCACGTCGCTTGTCGACGACCCGAGAAAACGTACNAAGAGGAAACAGCTGCGCAACCAAAAACTTGCCAGCAGACCTCAAAAATGCTTGTACTATAGGGATCACGTCGCTTGTTGACGACCCGAGAAAACGTACGAAGAGAGAACAGCTGTGCAACCAAAAACTTGCCAGCAGACCTCAAAAATACTCGTACTAGGGGGATCACATCGCTTGTCGACAACCCGAGAAAATGTACAAAGAGGAAAGAGCTGTGCAACCAAAAACTCGCCAGCAGACCTCAAAAACGATCGTACTATGGGAATCATGTCGCTTGCCGACGACCTGAGAAAACATACGAAGAGGAACGAGCTGCGCAACCAAAAACTTGCCAGTAGACCTCGAAAATAGATGGGGATCACGTCGCTTGTCGATGACCCGAGAAAACGTACGAAGAAGGAGGAGCTGTGCAACCAAAAACTTGCCAACAGACCTCGAAAACAATCATACTATGGGAATCACATCGTGCAATAAAACACTTGCCGATGACCCGAGAAAACGTACGAGGAGAAAAGGGGCGCGTAACCCAAAAGCTTGCCAGTAGACCCCCTAAGGAACATTTTAGCTATACGAAGAGCTAAAGGAAAGCGGGGTCGGGATCCACCCGTTGGAAGTGGACCCTCCCTAAGGAACATTTTAGCTATATGAATGGCTAAAGGAAAGCAGGGTCGGGATCCACCTGTTGGAAGTGGACCCTCTCTAAGGAACATTTTAGATACAAATGGCTAAAGGAAAGCAGGATCGGGATCCACCCGTTGGAAGTGGACCCTCCCTAAGGAACGTTTTAGATATACGAGGAGCTGAAGGAAAGCATGCCCCTCTCGGGATGGTTTATTTGCACATGGGCAGGATGTGAACGGATTTGGAGTCTACCCGTTGGAAGTAGTCTAGTACCAGACCAAACGTGAAGACTGAAATTAAGATTAAAGTCTGTTTATTATGTCCAAAAAAATACAAAGCGCACGGTTAACAGTGGTGCGTGCTCATAAGCCTTATTTATGGGAGGCAGGTCGTGAACGGACTCGCAGGGAGACATCAGAGTGGTAGTGCCCTGTTTGTTCCCGGTAAGAGCCGAGCCCAGGCCTTCTCCTTTGCAACGATGGGTCCAAACAATGGTCAACCAATCCCTGAAGCTAGTTCCGAGCACGGTCTCATTTGGGGTCGGAGAAGTCCAGCCACACGCGCGGGTCAAGCTCTGCCAAAACAAGTCATAACAGAAGTTATACCTCCGTAAATCCGGATGAGTCAAAGCTCACACCCCTATCTTCGGGACTAATCTTGGCAGCCATGGCCCGAGGAGGACTCACTAATAGTCCGAAATTGTGTCCATTCGAGTCATTCACAATTATTTATACAGATAACTACAACAAGATTTAACTTTAACCTAGACGCGGTCAACAAAGAAAAAGAAAACAGAGTAAAGAGAATTGCACTATTCTTATTATTTATTCGAAGGGTTACAACGAGAGTCAGCTTTACAAATGTACAAAGTTAGGGACCCTAGTTACCTCTGTCCATGGGAGTGCGCCCAGTCCCGGCGCTTGGACCAGCCCCGGTGGAGGGTGGCGTACCAGGGTCGAATTCATCACTGGATACAATGACTGCACCAGACCCCTCACCAGTTGAGACCCCGAGACTAGGCTGAGTGCCAAGGGCTTCTGAAGTTCGATCTGGCGGATCGGAAATGGGGATAAGCTCTTTGTCACCAGAAGCAGATGAGAGGGCCCGTCCTTTTCCGCAGCAAGCATCTTCAGCACGTCAGCCGGGTACATAATGCTGATCTCATCCCCGAGCTGCTGCATGTAGTGCTTGATGGAATAGTGGTCTCTCTCGATGCCTTTCTGATCGTCAAATTGGTCTGGCGTTACCACCTCAGCGTGGCCTTCGAACTCTCTATTCTCCCAGCCAGACCTATAACTTTCCGCAGAAAGGTTGTCCACCTGCCTCTGGTACCTCGTTTTCAGTTTCTTCACGTCCGCCAGCCTATCCTTCAGCACCGCCAGCCTGAGCTCCGTCTGCCGCTGTGATAAGTCGACCAAAAAAGTGTTAATGCTGGCAAGATCCTCAATGTGTTTGCGAGACATCTCCACATGAGCACCCATCAGATTTTTGTGATCCAAGAAGAGATATCGATTTACCTCGTTGGACTGGTCAAGTCTGTGTTGTAGAGAGTGGGCCTCTAGCTTGGCTTTCGCCTCGACTTTCCTCGCTTCTTTGGCATCGTCGATAGCCCTATCATGAGCGACGAAAGCCAGTCCCATCTCTGCCCCTGCGCTCTGCAATTCTTGCTCCTTGACCCTTAGCTCGTTTTGAGCCAGTCTGGTGGCCTCAGATTGAGCAAGTTTACCGGCCTCCGCCTCGACCAGTCTTGCAGCCAGCTCCTCGTGCCTGGACCTCTCGACACTCAGAGCGTGAGCGACCGTGCTGCTGACCCTCGCCTCCTCGAGGCTCCGGTATAAATCGAAGTCAGATCTCAATTCGTCAAGGGCGGCCTCGATGTGCTTGGCCAGTGCAGAGCAGAAGCTAAGCTCCTCGGTCAAATCCCTGACGCGAGAAGAATAGAAAGATCGAATGACGGCCAGCTGCAAGTTAAACAAAAAGGGGGGGTCAGCATCTAGCAAGGATGCTGAAAAACATAGAGGCAACCAAATGGACCAAACCTGCACGAAGGTACGACCTGTGACAAGCTCAACGTTCTCCAAAGAGAGCGCCTCCAGCTCCGACTCTGCAGCTAGACCCTCTCTTTGGGCATGGCCCGTGCCTGGGGAACACGGCTCAGCCCCGCTAGCCGTAAGGGCACCCTCTCCCCCAGCCAGGCATGCCCCAGAAGCAGCAGCGGTAGGGACGGAGGAAGGCTCGGCACCACTGAGAGCACCGTCGGCCATGGCGGGAGGTGGTGCATCTCCTCTTGGCGGGCCGCTACGCCCCGACCTTCTTCTCCTTAGAATGGTCAGCATGGCTCTATCGTCATCACTGTCAGACGAGGGGGCAACCCTACTCCTCTTCTCCGCCCGGCCCTCTACTTCGTTAGAAGAGCCAACCTCATGTCGCCGCTTTATTGGGACCGGGGGAGGGGAAGATAGCCGAGACTTCAACCTCGGAGCCCCCCTACTGAGCTCGGCGATCTCCCCACCGAGGCAAATAGTACCCGATTTCGAACCGGAGTTAAGGGTGGATGAGGTTGGAACAGCAGACCCCCCAGCCAGACTCAGCGGCGTCTCCTCGTCGTGTACGATCTGTGTGGCAGATGTTTCCCCGGATGGAGGTCCACCTGCATCGGAGCGGGGGACCGCAGGCACTTCATCTCTTGAGAGCACCATGAGATGCCGGCCAGCGGGTGCCTTGGGGCAAGCCTTATGACCCGTGGCCCCCTCTTGACAGGGGAGGGGTCAACCGATGGGCCCGTCTCAGAACCTGCAAAGAACAAGCAACATGTTTAGGTCACGGCCATAATCCGACTCACGAAGCTCAAGAATATGAAAATGAACCCACCTTTAGCCCTCTTGGGGGCGGCGGCTTCCTCCCTGCAGAGCCTGACGCACTCCTCGGCCACCAACCTCACAGCTTCCTCGAGCTCATGGCTAGACGGTGCCACTAGATCATTGGAGCCCGCCAATTAGCTCAAAGCTGTGACCTGCCGACCCACCATGGCGATTCGATCATGCTCGTCCCGGCGGAATCGGTTCAGGGCAGAGGCGTCAAGTCGGCTCCGCAGATGCTTCGTGATGACCCAGGTGTCCAGGGGAAAGGGTAGGTATGAAACCATCCTGGGCATCATATTCATCACCAGGGGGTTTAGGGTGGCCTGGATGTGCCGGTAGTCCTTAGGAGATCCGAAGATAACGATCCCCTCCAAGCCCTTAAGCCGCCCGCTGGCAAACGCGGCTCGAACCAAATCTCTTCTGCTGAGGCTGCACAAGACAAAATAACGTGAGCAATAACAAACGAGGAGAACACAGACCCAAAAATCACCACCAAGCACTTACTCTGCAAGAAAGCCGAGGGAACCTGGAAGTACTAACCCATTCACCCAAGGGGAGCACCACGCCCCTCCAACGGCGTATAGCCTAGCGTAGGAGTCCCATTGCTTGTCTGACCTCGGCAAGCCCCAAAAGATATGACGTCCCGGTAGCGGTTGGAGGTAAATGGTGGGGTAGGAACCTTTCTTGGGGATGATGGTGAGTTTATAAGCATAAAAGACCACATCCAGGTCGATATGCAGGTTATAGAGAACTGACAGGGCGGAAAGCCCCATCAGAATCATGACCCCGTTTGCATTTAACTGCATCGGATGGATCCTCGTCAAAGCGAAGAATTGGTGGATTAGAGGAGGAAGAGGGAATCGTAGCCATTCCAGGTGTTTTCTGCCCAAGATAATGGAGCCTTCGGTGGCAGAGGGACGAAGATACCAATCTGCAGGGCCCTCGACTCTTTGAAGCGTCACTCTACCGAGGAGGCAGAGCTGTCTCCTTAGTGAATCCAACTCTGAATCCGCGATGGGGCGCAATTCCTGATCTTGACTTGAAGCCATTGTTCTGGATACGAGTAAAAGAGTAAAAAGTCTCTAGAAGGGAGGAAATCAGAAACCCTAGGATTTTATGAGGCTAGAATGATTGAAGATTTTAGTAAAGTGGCAAATGAGCGTAATTGCAGCTTTTATAGAAGGGGAGCCGAAGAGTTTTTCTGGAAAATGGGAGAGCAAAGGAGGCTGAACAGTCGGAACTTCAAAATTTAAACAGATTTCGTGACATGGGATGGCGTGCCTCCGCATCGGTAATGGGGGAGCCACATGTATCCCCCAGATTGGAGGAACGGATAAACGATTTCCCCACTTGACGGATACGAATCCATCAAGTAGGGAAATGGGGGCAATTATGGGACCCGTTCCCAAATCATACACCACGTGAACGATTAAGCGGCAGAACAGGTCACAAACGGGGCCCACTGTCCGACAGCTGTCGAGAGTGGTTAGCTAAAGGCCACGCAGGTCACACGTGATACCACATCGGCCATTAGACTGCCCGAGGTTAGGGCCGAGCCCATCACAGACCCTGGATAGACCCGGCCCAGTCCGACCCTTACCTCGACAGCTGGAGGGTCAGAAGCCCCAAGGATCTTCCACCAGAATACAATGGAACACAACTCACAACTCCAGACCCAGACAGAGTATTTAATGCGATCTGGGGTAGGTGTGCACAAGGGGCAAGCCGCCCTGACAGAACGGTGATTTGTCCAAATCTCACCCCTGGCAGACTCAAGCCATAGGAGGCGGTGGAAACCAGGCTATAGCGATACAGAGGAGATCATGGTAATCTCGGCCCGTGACCTCTGGAAAAACTTTGAAGAAAAAGGTACTCAGTCCTGAGATTGAGACTCGGATAGTTCACAATCTCAGGACTATATATATATGAGCCATGCGTTCCCGAGAGGGGCATGTACGCATACAAAAAAAGAGATATTTAAAAGTTTACAAGCAAGAAACAAAGATATACTCATATAGAACTAAATCCTTGCTACCCTGAATCAAAGAAAGACCACTGACTTAAGCATCAGAGAGTCTTTGCAGGTGGCCACCCCCGCCTCTCCGATGGCCACCCCCGCCTCTCCTATCTTGCCTGAAGTTCAGAGCACTTGGAATAGCCAGGACACATGTACAGTTGGAGGACAACATCAGCGGTTCAGAGACACGTGAACGGCTGGTAGAAACCGATCCAACACACTGGTTCCATTTTCAGCTTTCTATATGTTTCATTCATATGCTTTGTTTTACCTGCGTACAAATATTAGTCACACTTCTAAAACGAGCGCGTTGTAGACCGAGAATATTGTTTTCATCTCTTTAACGTTTATGGGTTCAGGGTTCGACGTACTCTAATTGCAAATTAAAAACGTACTAATATTAATTCTATTGGACGAGTTGTAATACCCGGAAATTTAAAGTTCATGGTGAAACAAGACAAAAGTTTAATTTACAACAGACGCCTTTTTGGTTTAATCAACAACTAGAATGCAAAAAATATCCTCCTTTCCACAAATGATAAATAAACGTGGACGAAATCAAATTTTTTTTTTTTTAAAAAAAAAAGTTTCTAAACATAGATGAAACACCAATTTATATTCAACCTCAATCAAACAGTTCAACCATAGATGAAACTGTAGGTGAAACCTAATATTGAAGATGAAGGCTCACTTGGGTTCGAAAAACTTCAACCATTTTATGTTTTGTGCCCAACCATGTTGTCAAATTTTTACCCCCAAGGTCAACTAAAAGTTGAAAATTCACTTTTTGTTTCCAAATTTTTTCAGCACAAATATTTTTTGACTTTCGTAAAAGGAAGTTTGATGACGTACAAACAACAAGCCTTTGTTTCCTAAATTTGTTTTCAAGAGGAAACTAATTTTGAAACAGAGCATTAGTTAATTATATATATATATATTATATATATCTAGGTGGCATGGTAATAAAGGTATTTTTTGATAAAATTATTAGGAGAGTTTTTATTACCGAAAGATCATTATAACACTGGAATGGAATCGGGATTTGTGGCAGTGGCGCGTGAAGAGGACGGGGATGGAGGCGCGTCGGCAGAGGCGGATCGTGGCGAGGAGGTTGGGGAGGACGGGTTTGGCCATGGCAGAGAAGTAGTTCTGGACGTCGATGACGAGGAGGGCGGCGGCTCTCGGGTTGGGGTTTTGCCTCCTGATGTCGTATTTCTTGTACGACGAAGATTTCGCGGCGTTGGAGGGCATTTTGAGAGGCTTTGAAGAGTGAGAATTGAATGGTTTTTTTTTTTTTCTTTTTCTTTTTGAGACCAGTGAGAGTTGAATTTTGGTTGTACTAAATTGAGAAGATCGATCTTTTTGAGCTTTCTGGTTTCTTCTTTTATTTTATTTTTCATTTTTGATAAAATAATAATGTAAGTTATTGACGTGGATTAAAATATCATGAAATTTATCGATATTATTGCGATAATATTTGTATTTTAAAGTCTCAACATCGATATGACATAAAAAAGATAAAATATCGGCAATATCGATGATACGTCGATATTGATAAAATATCGTAAAAAAATGAGCTAATATTGAGATATTTATGGACATTGTCGTGATAATATCGTCGATATTTTGAAACGTTAACATAAATGTCAAATTTTATTGATAAAATTTTGGAATTACTTGTATTCAATAAAAATATTTGCATTATTTGTATTTATTATTTTGGAATATCTACAAAGGATTTTCATAACTTTTGAGAGAAATTTTGGACAAAGATGGAAATTTTTTTTATAACTTTCAACCTCATTGAAACTCGTTTTGGTATTGAATGTATTTGAACTATTCTCTATTATCAATGATTTTTATTTATTTTCAATGTAATTTAAAACTAGTTGTAATTTGTAAGATATTTATATAAGATATATTAAATAAAATAGTGTGATATATATTCTGATTTTAAAATTGTTCTATAAAATAAAATTCGATCTTTTTTCTAATATATACGTATATTCTATTGTCTTATAAAGTATAAACAGGTTTTTTTTTTTAATAAACCTTGTATAAATAATGCAATATCATTTGTTTTAGCATTTTCTTGAATTTTTCTTGAAAAGTTTGAGTTTTAAAATAAATTTCAGCATTTTCTCAGAATATCTTCGACACTGTCAATATCTTTGACAATATCCGTAAAATAAAACCCTGATATCGACATCGATACCAACATTTTAATCCTTAGTTATTGATGTGATTCACGCTTGTCCTTGAAAAAAATTTCTTCCTTTTTAGGGTAAATGACAAATTTGTCCACTTGAATATAAAATTTGTTACAATTTGGTCCATAGGATTTTAATTTTGGCAATTAGTTCCATGAAGTTTCATTGAAATTGGTCCAAATTGATCACTTAAGCTAAAATAAGGGTAACAATGTCAAATCGTACATGCCTTAATCTTTTAATCTTTTAAGTAATTAGCAAAACACCATACAAAATTTAAAGCCAAAACACAAACTCTATGATAGGTTATTATAAGATATAAAGTGTGAAGACATTAGCTTAATTTTAGAAAGATTTTTTAGATCTTCTTAAAATTAAATAAAAGAAAATAAAAATCCAAGGACAATCGTGTTCTTGAGGGGAAAAAAGAAGAGGGATTTTCGCATTAAAGCTCACATTGTGCGTCCATGAAATGGCAAACTCTGCTCCAACTTCTATATCACAGAAGAGGTACTGAGCAACCAGAAGTCCATCGATAGGCAGGTGGATCAACTTATTACACAAGAATCCTTGATGAAATTGAGAGACTATCTAATGGGTCAAGGAGCAAGAATAAGAGATTCACACATCCAAAAAAGGAGCAAGCAATGCCATTCCACGATCAAATGCTTTCGGCCATTGCTCACGCTTGAAAAAATTTCTCATCATTCTCACCACGTGATTTGCAGCAACTGTTAACTGTTTTTGAGTTACTGGGTTATAAAGAGCCTATGGATTTCTATAGATCTGATATTTTTTTTTTCAGGAGCTATGGACCTGCACCTATGATTTATTGAAAAGCAACGTTACGAGATACCCAGCAGCAGATGAGATGTTAGCTTTTTATTGGTAATTATAATTAATACACCAGATATTCACAAGTCTTATTTGAAGTATCGTTCCATCTTCAGTAACGTTACCCAACACCACACAAGATTATTTTTTATTAAGTGGCGGAATGATTTAAGAAGAATCCAATATATTAATTATAATCAGTTTGTAAAAATTGATACTTTTTGTGATGCTCGACACTTCTATAATATTCCTTCTATCTTCGGGGCCATGTTAGCCTTTCCCTTTTATCTTTTATTAAAAAATTACCCAGCATCCACAAAAGTCTAAGAAAATTTTCCAGTAAAAGATAATGAGTTCATCCTGCATTAAAAATGTTTTCTCATCAAATGAAGACCTTCTAATTATTCATCTAAATATTTCTAAAAATAACTTTTAAGGCTCTAAAAGGTTATTGATTTCTAATTAAAAAAAAAACCTTCTAATAAGTCATCCAAATATTCCAAAAAATAACTTTATGGTTCCAAAAGATTTTTGGGAGACATGCCAAACAGGTTCATAAGGACTATAGAACCAATTGAACTCTTGATTTATTTTGGTGATATTGTATTTTAGGGAGACTATAGTAGAACCTCCTTTTTAACCCTAAAAGAGACCATTTACTCTAAACCGTTGGGTTATTATTCCAAATTCTTCTTCCAATTTTAAAGACGAAAAACAAAACAAAATCTATATTTGATGATCTATTCTCCCATCTCCGAACAAATATCCATATGAGTTGTACGAGAATGAGTGACTAGCAAAACCCTGAACCGACTGCCACTAATCCTACAATCACATGATCCAAGTTATTTCTTTATAACATCCGTTGGGCTAAACACCAAGCCAATCTATAAGGCATAGTGGTCATTAATAGGAGGCGCAAGGAGAGCGAGCCACTACCGGGTTACCGAATTGCAAATATAGTATAATCACTCTTACCCTATGCAATTAACAACAAATTATTGTACGACATGCTTATATATCCAAATTTCTCCTCCTATGGTGTTTTCTATTATCCCACTACGGATACATTGACTGGTGCATTCATGGGTTCAATGCTCAAATGTTTGAAGGTTATAGGGAGGGATTTAGTTAATGGGTTATGGGATTGAATTTTGATTGCTTAAAGAGAGAAGAAAATTCATCTCATTGACTTCTAAAAGATCAAATCAATAAAAAAAAAAATTTAGAACTATAATCCATGACAAATGTTTTTCAATCGGTGAGATTCGGACGACGACAAAAGAAATTCCTAAACCCATAACTCAAATTCTTTGAACAATTAATTAGGTGTATTAGGTGAATCAATCTTTTTTTTCTCAGAGAGTTTTATTTAAATTACTATAGAATAGTAAAAAATCCTAGAATTGAGAGGTGATGAGAAGAAAATGAAAAGACATCGATTCTCTCTCTATTTTTTAATATATTTTAGTTCTTTTAATACTACAAATGGAAAAAAATTTGTGCTCAGCTTTTTTTGTTCAGACTTGTGAGATCATTACTCATAGAACTAACTGATTTAATCTAACCACTCGGTTTTGAGTCCTATTTAAGACCGAATACATTCTTCTTTAAAGAAAGAGTAAGAAAACTTTTGCTTTCATCGGGGTTTTCTTTTTCTTTTTGCCTTTTTTTTTCTAATTATGTTTTAATATTTTTCCATTGTCAGCTACTTTGCACTTGCTTATTTCTGTGAAAAATAAAAAGACAGTTATAAATTTGGAATTTGCTAATAAAATGAAACTTCAGTGAGCTAATTGTCAAAATTAAAACCATAGAGATCAAATGTGGCATTGGCCCATCTCTTAATTTCATTTATTTTATCTTCCACGAATTTTCTTTTGCGTAGTATAACTCTGGTGTCAAAATCTCGTTATTAAGACAAACTGAGTTGCAATCACTAGAAAAATACTACATATAATTTATTAATCATTAGTATAAGACTTACAACAATATGTTAGTAAACTCATTTTAGGATTAAATTATCAACATAAGATAAATAATTTTAGTTATAAGGGCATTACAAAAATAAGTCAAGATTTGTAACTAGAATTGCAATTCTAATTCTTTAGAATACTTGTAACTAGAATTCTTCTCTATAATTTTTGCACTGTATTTCTTGAACATGTTGAAGAGTCCTATTATTTTGACAACTACAATAGTTAACTAAGGAGGCATTAAGCAAGATTATATAAAAATGAGAAGGACATTTGAAGTGATTCACTAAATTTTCGTTAGTTCCCTTATATAATACCTTGGGGCTTTGTCTGGTACACGAGACTATGATTAGATTATAGCATTAGATTGGATTGTAATAGATTAGATTGAATATACTTAATATTATTTCATATTTAGCGTGGTATTGGATTGGATTAGAAATTTTATTATAATATGGTACCTACTTTTTATTAGAATGTATAATAAATTTATTTTATATTAGTTTAAATATTAAAAATATTTATAATATGGGACCCATTAGTTTGAAAAATTGAAATAAATGTGGGTCTCACCACTTTTAAATGTGGGATTAATAATCTCACATTTTGAATGGGATAAATTATCCCATTTACATGGGACTATTTTAGAATTATGGATTTTTTTTCTCAATCCTAAGTCAGCATCAAATATAGATAAGGAATAAATAATCTCAATCCTAATCTTTGTCCCATGTACCAAACAAGGCCTAGAGGTCCAATTTTTTGTTTTGACACCAATATGAGACTAAAAACAAGCCACACTAAAAGCCTTTTATATTGAAAAACATCTTATGAAAAAGAATGATCATGCAAAAGTAAGGTAACAAGTATTATAAAGATTTGAGGAATTCGCGATCTAACTTGGCCAATTTTATCCCTACGCCCCCAACGTCAAACTTATTGTACCAAATAGCAGATAAATTTGAAACATTTAAGAGAAATTGAACTAAACTATACCTAGCTAAATTTTTAGTATGGTTTAATTTTTGGGATTTGGGAAATGAGGCTTGGATTTAGGCTCTTAAATTAAACAAACTTGAAAAATTAGGTGGATGACTAATTTTTTAAGTTAGTTTAAGTAGATATCCATATTTTGAAAGTTATACCTAAATATTCATTTATTTTAAAATTTTAGTTGTAGAATATGTTATTTTTTCATTTTTGTCATTAAGTAAGTATGATAGTTAGCTATAAATTTTTAAATTCGGTTATATACTGAGTTTGAGGCCAAAAAATTGTCAAAAAAAAAGGTTGTAGTCTAATAATAAAGCTCTTGTCAAATTGCGATTTTTGGGCTAGAAAATCGTGATTTGAAGCTTCAAATCGATATTTAGGTGTTTAGAGATCGACCTTCTAGATTTCAAAACTCAATTAAACAACATTTTAACTTACCCAAAATATCAAATCTTCATTTTTTTGAAAAGTTTTTGAGATGATGTTGTGTCTTTTTGGAAGATTTTTTTTTTTTTTTTTGTGTAAAGAAAAAGAGTATTTTAGAAATTAGAAAGTTTCACTAAAGAGGAGTTTAGAGCAGTAGAAGTCTATGGACTTAAAAGAAACTTATTTACAAGCCAATATAAACTTAATATCCCTTTTAAGGTAAGTACTTTAAATGAATTTTCTTTAAATTTCTTTTTAAATTTCCATAGATTTTCAAAACTGGTTGTTAGTTTATTAATCTTCTTTTTTTATAAAACTTTCCCAAGAATTGCTCTTTTTTTTTCCTAAAAACTTCAAAGCCATCTCAATTTTCTTTTTAAAAGAATGAAAATTTAATGATGGACAAGTTAAAATATTGTTTAGAAATTGGGGTTTTTCAGATTTAGGATATTTAGTTGAAATCAAGCACCTAAATGATAATTAGAAGCTTAAAATCATGATTTTATGGCCTAAACATCGTGATTTAGCAAAAATCTCTATCGTGCTCGACCATCCCTATTAAGTTCAACTTGATCCAATCGAGTTTAATTTGATTAGTTTAATTGAGATGACTTGATTGGATTCGGTTAAACTCAATTAGGGTATTTTAGATTTTTTCGTGCTATGACAATAAAAAGAGTTAAAGATAATTTAAAATAAAAAATAAATAAAGAAGAGGTTATTTTTCAACAAGGGTATGGAGATGATTACTAAGCTTATTAAGCTTTCAAATATCCCCTCTATCAAACCTAGTGTAAAGAACGAAATTCTAATTTTGAGAGAGAACAAGCATAGAAATCCAAATTTTTTGAAGGAAGTTAGATTAATTGATAGAGAAAATAATAAAATGTAAATTTTAAAAGTAAAATTTCTTTCTTTTTTTCGAGGTAAAACTTATTTTTAGTTTCAAAAATTTAGACTTAATCCTACTTTGGCCTCTGATTTTTGAAATGGCTCATCTAAGATATCCGATCTATGAAAATGTCCCACTTTAGTTCTTACATTACTCTTCCATGACAAATAAACGAAGAAACATCTTAATTTTGGCCCATGAATTATTATTATTAAATCACATTTTGATCCTTAAACTTGAAAATATTCATATCTTAGCATTCTATCTATTAAAATGTCTCATTTTCATCTTTACAGTGATTTCATTGTAAAAAAAAAAACAAAAAATAGCACGTATTACTCATATGGGATTTTTAACAAAAATATCTTAAATAGTTTACAAGATGAAAATGAAGTAATAAAATTTTTTTAATTTATTTAAAACTATAAAAAAAATAGAAAATTTATTTCGGTACAGAAATTAGTGATCCCTTTGTGATCATGATTTAGTTTTGAAAAATTAGTGGCCTTTTTAGACTCATCATATATGGTAAATGTTATAATAAACTTAAATATAACTAAAATACACTAAATTTTAATGTTCAAATATAACATTTTTTAAAAAAATATTATATAAGATAACTCGAGATTTTTGTGCTAAAACTTAAAAATATAATGCATCTTAGTTATATTTGAACTTAATGTAGCACTCGTCTAACATGATGAATAAAAAAAAGATCAAGAAAATATTAAAAATAAATTGTGAACATAGGAGGATCACTAATTTGTATTAAAGTGATTTTTTTTTCAAAAAAAACATATTTTAAATAAAATAAAAAATTTTAATTATCTCGATTTTGTTTTCCAAATTACTTAAAATATCTTTGATAAAAACCTTAGTATGACTAACACGTGTTCTTTTTTCTATTTGTTTTTAACAATGGAATAGCCATAAATAAAGAGAAAAATAAGATAATTTGATAGATAGTGTGCTAAGATACGAGTGCTTTAAAATTTAGATGCTAAAATAAAATTTTATAATAATTTAGGATCCAAACTTGAGATTTTTTCCGAACATTGGTAATGGAATAGTGATGGAAGGGTTAAATTAGGAAACCTTTATAGATTGGGTATCCCCAATAAGTCAGTTAAAAAATCAGATCCTAAAATAAGACTCAGTCTAAAATTTGGTGGTTAAAAAATAAATTTGACCTTTTTTTTTCTTTTTTTTTTTTTCATGCATGATTAGAAGGGCATGCAACAATTTCTCAAAAAAAGAAAACGACATAATACGTGTGTACATAAGATAAGGTCGTGAGCCCTTTTCCAAAAAAGAAGGAAAAAAAAAAAAAAAAAAAAGATAAGGTCGTGAGCCTATTAAATGTTTTTATAGTTCTTTTAAAAAAGAAAAACACCCTTACACGTGGAGGAATGCCATTAGTTATAAGAAGCTTCTACAATATATGGTGGCCTTGCTCCTAGTTCTCGAGGCTTCGATGGCTAATAATACATGTGAAAGTACACACAAGAATTTTTCAGTACTCTTCGGCCTCCTAAACTTTCTCGGTCATCGACCTTTTTCTGGTCCTGATCTGATCATTGCCATAGTGTTAGTTAGGGAGGTCATACAGTATAGCATATATAATTAGTAGCAGAGCAGAACGACATGTCGTATCTACTGCCGCACCTGCATTCAGGTTGGGCTGTGGACCAGGCCATCCTCGCCGAAGAAGAACGTGTCGTCGTCATCCGCTTTGGCCACGACTGCGACGACCCTTGCATGCAGGTATATATAGATATATATATATATATATAAATAATATAGTTATGTATTTATATTTCTAATCAACTGATTTTTATTGCGATACTTTTACTAAATTGCACCTGACTTTTATCGTGATAGTAAAACTAATTTAACTTTTTTTTTTTCAATTTCTTCTTTTATTTTTATTTTTTGGCCGAGATTGAAATTTATACTTAATGAATATTTAATTGCTATGTTGTTATTTTGCACTTGTCCGTATCTGTGCTTGCACTCTTTTCATACTTGATTTTATTTTTAAATTCATTATTTGGATTACTTTTCTAGAATTTCTGTTTATAATGTTTTTTTTTTTTTGTATTTTTCATTTCACTGCGGTTAGATTAATTTAATTTAAGTTAGCTTGAATGCATTGCATGTTCAAAACGTTTTGACTCTATGTCTAACCATTTCTAGTTTTAGAATTCAAAATTTGAGATTTCACACAAAAGAAAATATATATACATATATATATATATATAATATCAATTTTCCGGAATTTAATGACTTTGTAGCGTGTGCAAGGTTTAGAATAACAAATCTTTCTGAAGCATCTGATAACATGAGCGGGGGAGAAAATCATATGGGCCGGGGCCTCATGTTTTGGATCACATTTCTGCATTTGGCACAGTAGAATTACATTTTGGATAGTATCCGATTCGATTCAGCTTATCATGCTATGTGCCATTATCCCAGTCTACTGGTACTACAGCTGTGTAAAAAAGCCTAACATGATATTTGGGTATTTTATAATTCTTCAATTTTTAATCTTAAAGTTTGGAAACGTAATACATGTTGATCTTTTAAATAGTTTTTTTTTTTAAATAAAAAGATAATAATACTTCTAAATTATAGATAATAATAAAGGCTAATTAGTTTTAATAAAAGATGTATTAATATATTTTTTATTATTAAAATTAATCAAAAAATCAAATATATTATCATGAGAGACTAAATTTCGGTATTAACATTACATAAGGACACAAAATTTAGGGTATTTTTTCGTAATTAATTTGGTTAAAGTGGTAACTTTGAGTTGATCGCCCTATTCATTTTTTCAAAATTGATTTTACAAGGTCGCAAATAAAATTTTTGCAGGGATACACATTAGTTATATTATTAGTACTTTTCTAATTTTTTTTAATATAAAAAATTAGGGGGAAAAATATTAATTTTGTTTTTAGTATTTGAATGAATTGGGTAAATTTCGAAATATTCTGAGGGATCAAAATCAAATTATGAAAAGTAGAGAGTAATATAAAGAAAAAACCATGTAGATACAATTTGCGTCAGACTAAGGTGTTATTGTCGTTCTTGATTCATCATTCTGTAGAGAGAGAGAGAGAGAGAGAGAGATGTCGTACTTGCTACCACACCTGCACTCTGGGTGGGCCGTAGATCAGGCCATCCTCGCCGAGGAAGAGCGTCTCGTCGTCATCCGATTCGGCCACGACTGGGACGAGACCTGTATGCAGGTATAATCCAATCCTTGATCAATCCCCAATCCATGAACCCTAATTCCCAAATCTCCCTCTTAGTCGTCGAATTGCTTTTTCTTTTGGATTTTCATTTTCAATATTAGTCGAAAAATCAGTTATCTGGGACTTGCTCTGTAATATTTATTAGCTGATTGGGGCGATTCTTTGCAGTTTCAATTCTCCAGTGTTGAATTTTGTTGTTTCATCGAGAACCCTAATTAGGGTTCCCCCCCCCCCCTTTTATAGCAATTAGTTATAGAATTATTTTAATTTTTTCGTTCATGCGTGCGGTCTTTATTGGCAATAGTTGTAATCATGAATTTACTTAAAAATTTTTACTTGTTTTGGGAATTGGGTTTTCTTGGAGTTTTATTTTGCCCATTTGTAAAATTCCCAACTTGAGTGCTTGTGGCCTGTTCATAAATATCCCTTTCTGGGTATCTTGGAAGTTTTAGTGACTTTCTTCTATGGCGCTATAGACGAGACTTTAAAATAATCAAAAAAATAAAAAATCTTTTGAAGAAGGCAGATTTTTTCCAGTGGGTTGCAAGTATTCGAACAACGAACCTTTTACTTGAATGCAGTGGTGCGCCTTTGGTTGTGGCAAATTTGATTCCTCCGCTCCTTTAAGTTTTCCTATTCTCTCTGTCGTGTTCATCCGTGATATATCTTTTGTGTCCATTACATTGAAGTGAGTTTAAACTTGAACGAGCAGAGATGGGGTGCGGAAAAAATTTGTGGAAAATAGACATTCCCTTTGCTTAATTTCCTCCTAATTACTTGTGTTTAGGAGTCGAGTCTGAATTCATGTGGAAGATTCGACTGTGAATGTTCTTAAAAGTGGAGGCTGTGACATGACTAGGGGTGTTGAGGTTTTCTTGTATCAATTTGATGACTAGAATGTTTGTTGCATCATTAGACGTCTCTGCTCTAGAAGTACTCAACCTGCTATAGTTTTGTCTGTTTTTAATGTGCTCGTTAGTTCTCAATTTCTTTTTAAAGCCAGTTGAGACAACACTGCTTTTTGACTATGTATAGCTACTAGGGATTCTTTCAGTTGCTAGTTTATGATATGCATTGGAAGTGAATGATAATGGTTTCTTCCTCTTAAATAAAATGATAATGGTTTCTTTTGGATACCATTATTGAAGTATTCAACCAATTGTAGCTTTGTTATGAAGTCTTCTTGAAATGTACTGAATTTTTCTTTTTGAGAGTAGACTAGATAATGAAATGCCTATATTTCTCCATATCTATATGGAGGCTTGTTTTTGTTTATGTTTGTGATTCATTGAATTTTCGCCTCGATTTCCATCTGATGAATGAGTTGTTTTCGTTTGGATTAGATGGATGAAGTGTTAGCGTCAGTTGCTGAGACGATCAAGAACTTTGCTGTGATATACCTGGTTGACATCACAGAGGTTCCAGATTTCAACACCATGTATGAGTTGTATGACCCATCTACGGTCATGTTTTTCTTCAGGAACAAACACATTATGATTGATCTTGGAACTGGAAACAACAACAAGATCAACTGGGCTCTCAAGGACAAGCAAGAATTCATCGACATTGTTGAGACAGTCTACCGTGGGGCAAGGAAGGGACGTGGTCTTGTCATTGCTCCTAAGGATTACTCCACCAAGTATCGCTACTAAGTTCTTGTGCAAATATATATTGTTAGATTTTTATCTGGTGAGAGAAATCGCTGAAACTTGGTTCAGGATACATCAATCCTCGAGAACTCTATTTCTTGGTAATCTTATATTTGTCTGTTACTCTCCTTTGAGTTTTTATGTACTTGACATTTAACAATTTGAGCGCATTATGGCGGAGTGCTAAAGAAGGGAACCGAATGTACAACTTTAACTTGATTTTATTCCGAGTATTAGTAAACATGTGTATGGGCAGATTGTATCGACTTGCTGCATTAGAGTTAGAACTTTTTTAGTTTTGCTTGAAGATAATGGTTACATGGGAAGAGTTCGGCCTTCCTAGATAACCACAAAACATGCACGAGTGTTTGTCGTAGGCGTACGGCACAATGAAATAGCTACTCTGGTTAGATGGGTTGAATTAATTTCACTTAACACTTGAGCGCATGCCACTCACCTCGCTTGACTCAATAAATTGTTTATATTGGTGTTCAATTTTGAATGTTGTACACCACAATGATCTAAAACTCGAGCATTTAATAATTTGTATTTAATGTGACAACGTTTGGTTTTGTTCTTTGATTAGTTATGCTAGTATTCGCATTAAACTACAGCAATAAGGTTCCAAAAGGAATAAAAAAAAGTAAAAAATAAATAAATGATGGAAATGTTTTGGGCGGGCCGCTCATATGAATTCATGATAAACTGGTTTTCCAACACGTTAGACATTAGTGGCCTTACTCCGAAGAATTTTGCGATCTCATGTCATTTGCAATTACTCTCGTGATACTTTTTCTTTCTTCGGAGTGATACTGCCTCTGCGGGTCATATTATAATAAAATAAATAGAGGTTATTATAGTTCAAGGCATAGTTATACTTAACATGTATCTCATGATGTTTGCGTACTTTTCAGAAACTATTAAACTGTTTGATTTTACAGATAATAACAATTATATTATAGCTAAATAATGTTTTCCATCTTTAGTCTCTAAAAGTCATAATTGCCAATTTATAAAAGAGCACCTTTATTTTTATTTTTTTGATGACTCTATTACCAACCTTTTTTCTTTACTTTCTACCCTTCATTTACCACTTAATTAATGGCAAAACGGATTTAGGTAAAATGACATGGTTAGACAAATAAAATTGAATTAATTTGTGGTCTGGATTTTGTTCTAAGGTGGTGTTATTTCCCTAACCACCAAGGGGAAGCGAGAGCCCGATTGTTATGTATATATATAAATAATTCATGAACAGGATGGAGATGATTCTCGAGAAAAAAAGAGTATAATGTCAAATTTTATCTTCATTTTTTTGGGGTGAGCTTTTATTTGAATTTGATTACCAAAATAATACAGAAGTATTGTAAAGCAAGAAAATCAACATATTTCTTTTGTCATTAATTCGTGAGATTTGGTTGCATGACAAAAAGTATAAAATAGATATTTATAACGTTTCTTATTTCCGTTCCAATAACTAACAAGTTGAAGATTTTGCCATTATTCCTTTGTGCCAAACACATGAATTGCACCAAATACCTCAGATTGCCTCTTTTCTATCTGAGTAGTGAAACAAGCAATAACATTCTCAAGAAGACTAAACCTAGAAACAAGCAGAGTAATGTTTACAAAGTGAATGAGCAAGATATACCAAAGTTTGTCCAATATTGAGGCCAATCTATGGATACCATAGAAACTAATGATGAAAAGGTCATTGACAACATATCCCTTGTCTTCCCCTCCCTATAATGTCTCTTTGCACAAAACCTAAACACTGAGTAACACTCAAATTAACAAGGAATAGTAGACACGGAACGAGCCCACTATTGCCGTCTGTCATCAATTAGGTGTAATATGCATACACCATCCAAAAAAAAAAATACCATATGCCAGAAAAACTAATGATGAGAGAAGCAATGGAAGAGTACAATACATAAAACACCTATATTTCAAGAAGAATATATGTATGTATAAAGCTCCTGTCATCTAAAGTTCTAGGCTTCTAGTACACGATAGCTTATCACACTTCGTGGTTCATCCATATACAAGTTTCACATCCTCGAAAGAGAATAACATGTCCAATTTATAGCAATGTGATAAGGCAGAATAACTCAATGGCTTGTACATTAAGTTTTAACAAAATAAACGTTGCCCAAGCACTTGGAAATTTAGCACACAACAATTAATCACACTACATCACCACACAATCTCAAAATCCTTGAGAACAAATAAGGTCGAAACCATCTGAAAAATCATAAAAGATAAATTCGTAACTTGAGATTAACTCATGATCTCACATCATGGATACTTACAAATGTACAAATGCTTGAAGTCCATTTAGAAAGAATTATTGTCAACATATTTTGCTCTCATAATATAAGGCACCAAACCTTTTTGGAACATGTCTTAAAGAAGGACAAAGCAACATTTATTCTTAAAATTTTATGTAACACTCGACCAAGGTGTTGTAGGAAATCATACCCGGTAAAATACCCCGGGACAACATTAATTCGAGGATCCCCTTCGCTTGATCCATTTTACCTTGTTAACAATATCTCTTTATTAATGCATAGTAGGTTATTTGATCTCAGCCTCTCCACCAAGTTCAATTATCAAATGATTTTGTGCCTTTTCCATGAATCCTGTTTCAGAATAAGAATTCAAAAATACATTTAGAGTTATGATGACAAGAAAGATATTCCGAGTCACCATTTCATCAAATAAACTCTTGGCTTTTTCCAATTCACCTGAATGGCGAAATCCATTTAGTAAGGAGTTGTAAGTGACTATGGTTGGCCTTATTTCTCTTTTGATCATTAGACCAAACATTGCAATGGCTGCTTCCATCCTGCTCTCCTTGCAAAGAGAATATATATTAGAATACTAAATATTATCACATATGGGAAAACATCATGATCCTTCACTATATCTAACAACTCAATGACTTCCCTCCATTGGCCTGAATAACACGATCTTTAGATTAAAATGGTGTAGGTGACAACATTAGGTAATATACCTGTATCAGTCATTTGCTTCCATAAGATCAAGTGCCTTTCTAGTTTTACATACTGATATAGCCAACAGAAAATGAGAAATTGGGAACTGCGGCAGTGAGTTTTCCTTCTCTCTTTCGTTTACTTCCCCTTAACAACAGCAACCGAAGCAAACAGCCACAGAGCTCGGCTACCTTACCTACCCCTTATTTAGTTCCATCAACAAACGGTGTCGTTTATGGTGTACTATTGACGTGATCCTTCTTCTGTTAACACTGTTATGTAAACAGAAAAATAGAAAAGTACAGACCAATAATTTAATTAATCCCAACTGTCGGGGTAAAAAGAGTTTATTTCAAAATGTAAGTACTCTGGTAAATTCTCTTTGGTAACATGAAAGTTGAAACGTGCGAATTTCGATTGATTAATATACATTTCTGTTTATTTGAAAGTTTGCAAGTTCTAATTTTTCCAAATTACAAGAACAAACTAAACGATTCACATCTCTTTTATCAAACGAAAAATTGCAGCAAACATCTCCAAAATCCAAATGCACAATATATTCAACCAAGTCCATTGTCCAAGCCCAGGTTTATTAAGATGTAGCAAAACAACATTTTCTTATATAATAAACCAAGAATAAAATCCATAAGTTAAAAGAAAATAAATACGAGAAAGGACAAGAACCACGGTACTAGTAAAGGTGTATTGTATATTGAGTTATATTATTCACAATATTGTACTTCAGTAGACAGTAATCGCTACTTGCTATTATTTACTTCATAATTGGTCGAGTACGTATGTTCCTAACTTTCTCTGCTGAAGGCTTGAATAAATTGTACTGCCAAAATTCCAATGGTGTACCAAATAATCCAAGTTAATATAACTGGTAACCAAGGACTGTTTACTATCTCCAATGCTAAAGAACCACCTATGTGTTCTTCCAACCTCCCAACTGCCCCTTCTCCATGTAATCGAACCAGGATTGCAGCAATCATCGCTGTTCCAAATGGTACAAACAATCTTGTGGGGTGGTTGTGATTGCTTTTGGGCACTGTCTGATACTTGTCATTGGTCTGCTTCCACTTTTTTGCAGGAGAAGCTTCCGTGACCATTCTTAGGTATGAGTTTTCTTGTGTTGAGGCTGCAGGAAGAGCATGAGTTAATGGAATCCAGTAGTCCTCGTAATATATGTAGTTCTTTGATTGGGTTCGTTGAGTAAGTCTTGAGCCATCCCTTTCTTGTTTTTTCCTAGCAGCAACAGCATCTTGGAGCTTGGCGATGTCAGGTTCTGTTGATTTGTGGCTAGTTTTTATCAAGGATTGGTGAGATTTTATTGTTGAGCTACCTGCATTGGGTGTTTCCCAATATAACCAATTGGAGATCGATCTGATTGCTTGCATTGCTGACATTCTTGCAGCTCTTTGTAGATCTGTCTCCTAAAAGTAGAATTTAGTGCTTATATTTCAGACACATTGGGAAACTTTTGGTAATTTAAATATGGGCAGAGGCAGTGCAAAGCAAAATAAAACCCAAAGTAAAATAAAATAAAACTCAATGATCGTGCATTGTAAGTAATGCAAACAAGGACAGAATCTTTACTGCACTAAAGTTGGTGCAAAAAGAGCTAATTGTTACATGTGACACATACCTTAGAACTTTGTGCAGAAGATTTCTCCACTGCCTCTTGGTATCTGGTCTGGAACTTCTTCACATCTGTGAAAATGTTTGACACACGCATACCCGCGGCATTCCCCATGCCTACTCTTACATTGCCACGCGGCTGCTTGGACATTAGAAATTCTAGAGCTGCAAGGTTGGACCTCTCCACAATCCTAAAATTCAATCCAGCCAATTAGAGAAAAACAGTAAGGTAGGAAATTAGTTAGACATATCTAGTATTGCTGAATTGTGGACTGAACTGTATTTCTAGTATCACAACTTCATTCTTTGCTTCTTACAGCTGTCATATCTTTGTCTTTTCAACTGTTGATGGGGTAAAGCCCTATATTGGAAAACGGACAACACATACATAATGTCATTTTTCAAATTTCTTTTACAAGATTTGATCCACACCATATTAACATTGTGGTTACTTCATGTTTGTACTTAAGTTTCTATACCATGAGGCAAGTTGAGAAATAAAACCATACAATACCCAAAATACTAAGTGTGAGTTTATAATTACTTATATCACATATAGCTGTCTCGTCCTTGCTGAAGAATTTATTTAAACAAATTGCAAAACAGAGTACTGCTATGCTTCCTTTTTAAACATTCGTTAATATAATTTCCATATTTTAGTGGAGTTCTTGTCATCTTGACTCTATTTGAATTAGTTGAAACAAGTTTATCAGAATACGAACTTACTATTGGTTGGTATTAAGCATTGGTTAAGCCGAGTTGTGTAAGTTTTCTCACAAAAAAGGTTCTCATAACAGAGTTATGGCAGAGGGTACAGTTGCAAGTCTTCTGGACCTGGTTGTCCCCTCAAATGGATGTTAAGAAAGAAAAGAAAATACAAAGACAGTCGAAAGCAACTTACATATAAAGGAATTACTCCAGGAGTAAAAGGTTTCATCAGCAGAGCTAAAGTGTTCTACAGATGCACTATCAAAATAATGGATCAATCCAATAAAAATTCAAGTTATTTCATAGGAAACTTCCAATAGAGTGTCAGCTAACTAACAGAAAGAAATCATGGTGTGGTCTTCTACTAGTTCTAAGAAGGTTACTGTGTCAATTCAGATGAAGATAGAGGCCAGAAAGATACGGTCATTGGAATTGATAATACACCACTAAATAGGAAGATTGCAACTTAGTGAATGAGGACCCTTTCGTAGTGCACATTTAGTGAATGTATTTCATATTTAGAGACAGTTCTGAATGTTTTGTAAGGGATAAAGAAATCACAGTCTATCAGTTGGAGGATGTATACTTTGCAAAGATGGTAGATCTTTCTCAGAAGGTATTAATATCAGCACAGAAAAAAAGTACAAATGGACTCTAGGTGACGCGTTTAATTAGAGAATCTCTCTTCTGGTTAACATTTTCTAGTAAACTACAAAAGCTAGGTAGTTTTAAAGTGCAAATATTAATTAGCAATATAAGCAGAAATAGTCAATTAGCAAAATAAGCAGAAATGGTTGAGGTTGTTCTATAACTACCTTTTGAATGCCACTCCGTAGTCTATTGGCTAGTAATGAACTTTTGTTTTGTTTTAATGAAACATTTTGTTTTGTTTTTAATGTAACATAAGAGAAACAAAACTCACGAGATACAGTCAACTGGGCAAGCTCCCATAGCCTCCTGGATTTTATATTCTGGATCAGCCCACTGTGAAACAACTCTGGCCCTTCCATAAACTGCTTCAATAGCAAATGTCTTTTCAGCAAACAAAGCACATTTTAAGCAACCAACACACTTGACTTCGTCAACAAACACTGCCCGTTCTTCACTTTCTGATCCAAACCATACTGAGTAAATAGGTTTTCCGGTATAGCCTCGAAGTTCTGCATGTTTTGCTTGCTCCTGCAGCAGTATCTTTCCATGGTCAAAATGAAGCTCTAAAGAGAAACTATTCAAAATTCAAAGATGTTAACTTAATTGGAAACCTCCATCAATCATAAAATCCTGCGTTTCCACATTCAAACTTTTCTTTGTCAACCTCAGAATCCAATCTAAGGGCTGTCAAATCTTATACACACAGGCGCCAAGACACAGTCACGCATTCCTGATTAAATAAGAACATAAGACATATGGTATTACCACTATTACCTACAGAATCTTTTTTACTATTACTTGTGAAATCACTCCAATACCTGGCAAATAAAAGTCGTTTAACAAGGTAACTTGCTAGTTCCTAGAATTGTTATCTTGTAGTGATTTTAATAGAAACTTATCAAAACTCTGCAATAACCAGCCCCTCAACTTCAAAAATAGCCTATTTTGTTTTGGCAGTAGTAGGACTATTAAGGCCTTGAAATTTTGAAAGTCAATAGTTCTACATCTACTTCTTTCAACATCATTTTCGTTGATATAAAATAAAATTCCTTGAAATTAATTGACAGTTGTAGATTTAAACAAAAGGGTTTAATCAGCAACTCCTTCAAGGTAGAACTTTCCATCAAAATCTCCAAAAAAAAAAAAAATCTCTTGACATTAAAATTAACAGCCTTAAACCACATAATCTGACAAATTCAATATTATCATGTCCCAGATTAATTTTCAGAGACGAAATCTAACCAAACTTACTAAATTAAACACTAATTAATAGGAATACGAACTCATATCTATATATTTATAATTATATATCATATACTGATCGACAATACCACTATACCAACCTTATCATAAGCCAAACGAGAAGCAGGGTCGGAGAGAACAGCATACGCTTCGTTGAGTATAATAGCCATGTCATGCCCCGCCGCCCCGGCGATATCCGGGTGGCACCGCTTCTGGAGCGAACGGTACGCATTCTTGATCTGCGACTGATCGGAGGAGCTATGGATTCCCAGAAGATCGTACAGATCAAATTGCGTCACAGAGCTTGATGATGAAGCGGACCTCGCCCGGCATGGGAGTACGGACTCGCCGCTTCGATTGGATTTTCTGTAAAACCCTAATAAGGG
>JXTB01000636.1:2927-14936 GCA_002914805.1 Parasponia andersonii | reverse complement strand
CTCCCCGTAGTTACGTTTCTATTGCCACGCCATCCCTCGTTCATTCTCTCCACATTTTTCTTTTTTACAAATCCTTTTTATTACCAAAATAATCATAAATAAAATTACCTTTTAGTACATAAGTTGTTTTATTTTTTATTTTTAAAGGAAAAAAAATCTCTTTACTCACGCCTCTTTAAATAATTTTTTCTCTTTACGAAAAACAAAATACCTTCGCATTTTTTTGTGTGGGGGGGTTAAATTAAGGTTTACATCCTTCTTAAACACAAATCAATTACAAAACAATTTTACAATCATCTAAGTCATAAATCCTTGCGTATGAGTTAAATAATTATACCCTAAAATAAGTGTACATGGGTAATGAAATAAGTAGTTTAGAAAACTATGATCGCAAAAAACAATGAGTTTACTCTACAGTTTGCGTATGGCTATGATAATTTACACACCCAATTCCTATATGAAAAGTAGGCCACACATATCCAGGAGATATGGATCATTAATTGTCTAAGGTGGGAATCACTCGATTAAATGCATGTAATTCTTTATGCGCATTTAAAGTGTGCACGACTAAAATTCATATTAAAAGGTTTGTATTGTGATTTCTCAAAACACATTATCTTTTTTGGCCAAAGAAAAATTAAACCGAAGTGGGCCGGGGTTAATGTAATTTTCCACCCTTTTTTTCTGATTTTTGTCTTAATTCATCAATATAATCAGTTGATGGTTAAAAATGGCTGATTAACACCGAGCCATGATAATTGCCTGATATTATTGAGATTTATAGCGAATAATTAACTTTATGTTACTTTGTGGATAAGTATCACCCGAATTTCAACATTTCACAATAGTGTCTCTCCAATCCATCGGTTAAGTTCAAAATTAATGGAGTGGAGTTTCATACATTGTGAACAAAAGTTGTTTTTCACAATAGTACCAATTGATTAAGTTGAAAATCAATGGAGTAGTACAATGTGACCAAAATTTATAGAGCACCCCAAACATTTGTCTGTAATTACTTAATCCAGTGATAACAGCGAGAAGGACAGCCCTTGCAGATGAACTTTAGAAAACGTTACGTAGAGATGATCAAAATTGATCTTTAAATAAATGCCATCATGAGTTTAGCAGTATCATAGTCAAGGGAATAAACAAAATTACTCAATTTCAAGAAACAAAAATCACCGAGTCTTAAAATAGATATAATCTCTTTAATATGCAATATTCAACATGAATAATTTCATAATCCAAAAATGAAAAGGAATAAAAACAAAAGCTTTAAAATAATGATGAACGACGTATCAACCCAAAACAAAAAAACGATGTTGAGTCTGTATTTTCACTTCATGATTCAAATTGGAGCTAAGAATTTTATCTATAGGCTTCATCTCACTCTTCCCGTGATTTTTTCTTTTCCTGAAAAAAAAAATAAAGAAATAAAATGAAAAAGAAAAAAAAAAAAGAAAAAACATTTAGAAATAGTGAATGTGCTATGCTCTATATCAACTTGGTATGAACAACAAAATTTTGTCTGAAAAGCATACAA
Organism: Parasponia andersonii; assembly: GCA_002914805.1. Lineage (NCBI taxonomy): Eukaryota > Viridiplantae > Streptophyta > Magnoliopsida > Rosales > Cannabaceae > Trema > Trema andersonii. Next base: position 13,393 of record JXTB01000636.1, on the reverse strand, counting down.
ACATAAAAAAAATCTCAGAGAATATAATTTACAGCATCTAAACAAATATCTACCAAAATATAGTTAGTACTTGGATAATTACCCAAAAAAAAAAAAAATCACGAGGTACGTTTCAATGCAAACTTAATTTAACGATCTTCAATAATGGAAAGTACTAATTAATTATAACAAAAATAATCGATATTATGTAAAATCCAATATGAATCTATAATACAGTAATTAATTAATCATAAAGTTTTCATACCTGATTGTAAATCATTTATCCTTCATGTGGTGGGAATTTGGCCAAAACTTCCATATGAATATGGATAGTAGTAACTTGAATTAGGAAATATTAACCCGTATGGCTGATAGTAGATAGACTCATCGTATCCTCCTGCATAGCCACCACTAATCCAAGTACTATTACTTACATAAACTTCGGGTGTAAGATTACCAGGGAATTGATTAGTGTAGCACAAAGGTCCATTTTGGTTTGGAGGGGCATAGTAATATTGGGGTACTCGAGGGATGTAAGAAGTATTAAGGTCGTTTCTAAGGGCCCAATATGCATAGGGAGTCCCATAGTCATTGTTCTTTTCCACAACAATATTGCTTTCCTTGGGCTTGGCCCTTTTGACTTCCACACTTTTATTTTTAAGCTCATGAAATTTTCTTTGCAAGACCTTAGGGACGGCGTCCTCTGATTCAAAAGTTACGAACCCAAATCCTCTTCCCTTTCGAGTCTGTTTGTCATGAATTATAACAATATCTGTAATCAAACCAAAGCTCTCGAAGTAAGCTTTGAATTCATGCTCTTCGAGATCATGGGGTAGACCCCCCACGAAAATCTTCCTTGTTTGTAGTTGAGTACTACTAGGAGAATAACCAATGTTGTTTGTCACGTTGGTCTGTTCTTCTTGTGAATTAAGGCTAAGGCTTTGTATATTTGCACTTTGGTTCTTGTTATTTGTAGCTATCTTTGGTTCCTACATAACACGATAAAAATAAATATAAACACATAAACAAGGAATTTGCAAAGCATACTTGTTTTCTTGATCAATGCAAAATTATTGATAAAGAAATCCACGAAAGCATCTAAAGAAAACCCAAATTAAGGATGATAAAAGGGACAAGGCTGCTTTGAATTAAACCGTATCTTTAGTTAGGGGGAGAAAAAAAAAAAAAGAAAAAAGAAAAAAGAAGAGAACAGAAAGACCGAACACTCACAGGACTTTCACTAGTTTCCCCACCAGCAACCATGAATGTTGCATCCTTGGACTCCATTGCAAACCAAAAGCTTGGAAAATCTTGAGTTAATTTGAGATCAATATGCTCCTACATATATAGAAATTGTGTTCGATTAAACAATTGTAGAACAAATATAATTAGTACAGAAAAACATTTCAATAATAAAGTTATTGTTTTATGAAGAGTTAAAAACAATAACAATTTTATATTCATAGAATTCTATTAAATTTCCTATAGAGCTTCCAATCCAAACTGTTATGATCGAAAATTCAAAACTGTGACTTTTAGTAATTTTAAATAAAAATATAATAAAATATTAATTTTATAAAATTTAAGAAAATTCAGGTATTAGATAATTTCGTTTTGATCCTCAAATCATTATAAATTCCTTATCTATTAAAATACTTACTAGTCTTAATTTCATAAGAGAAATATTCATCAAAATCTAAGAAAATTTTCAGCTATCTCTTTTAGAACTTGTTGGAAAATCATAAACTTTGATAAGTTGAGTTTAGTTGAAATATTAATTCAATATCCAAAATGTATTACATAAAATCACTTATTGTTTTAAATACTTAATTTAACGACAAAATCATCCCTATATATCTACTTTCTAATCTTGGCTAAATAACTGAATAAAGAAAAAAAAAGATAACAAAGTACGAACACCCACTAGGGATTTAAAATAGAATTGTCTGTACAAACTATACAGCTCATCTGACCACCGAGATTACTACCTTAATTAGATATACACCTGAAAGTAGGAGAAGTAAGGGGTGAGCATTCACATGCTCAGTAGAAATTTAATTACTGTTTTGAATGGATGCAATTTTACCAAAACTGTATGGTTAATACTTTTCCAAAATCCACTTATAAATCAAGTTTATAAAATAAATGGTATCCAGAATAATCTCATATTCAAAACCAAAATCAAATCTATATAATTGTACATATCATAAATCGTCACATCCCATAAGCTTACATCCTCTCATCACGAACCAGAGTAACTCGTACTATGTGTACTCAATTCTTTCTGCTTGATACCTATCTTAAAAAACCGGAGGGACACCCATGTGTCTAACTCTACCAAACTGGAGGGGTATCTGAATGCCTACATCTACTGAATGGGAGCAATCAGAAAAATTCCGCATAGATTTATGGGCACTCACCGAGGATAGGAACAAAAGCCACCCACTAAACACCACGATGCCTAAGATATATCTCATGTGCGATCCTATGGTATGTACAAGATTTAAAAGTCCACAATAACTATGCATAAAGAATAATCAAATCATGCTTTAAATTCTCACTTGGCATTATTTTAACATGGGTAACACACTGGTGTATTACCCCATAATCACAATTTAAAATATGTATAAAATTCTACATAGTCCAATCTCAATATAATCCACAATGTGACTCAACAATTTACTAATTATCATAAAATTTACGGTTTTTCAAAAATTAACTATAATGCAATCAAATCAAGTATAAAACAAGGTAATTGAACCCTTATCTCAATATGGTAGCAATACCAAGCTAACGACACTAAAAAAAACTCTGGTTAGTCACTCTCGTGTTCGAACGACAGTTTCTGAATCTTAGAAAGTCTACTTGAAAATGTGACTTTTCCACTGATGCCTCAAATGGAAAAATGGAGGTTATCACTAAACTCAGAGCACCCGAAAATACAAGGTTAGATAAATATCTTGTCAAAAACAAGTCCTCATGCAGGACCGGCCTGTGGCACGCAAATATGCAATTTTTGTGCCACGAAATTCTAATTTTCATTCTACAACGAAACATAATAGTATTATATATCAAAATTTATGTCTGGACCTCACTGAGTCTAAATTCGAAATCAGAATTCAATTTTGATGTCCCTAGCTTTAGTTACGCTAAAAAATCCTAGAATTACATAAGTAACACTTTTCAGAAATAATTTGAAACATGTCCACTTTTTTTCAAAGTATTTAGAAAAATATCATTTTTTCTGATAATTTGCAAATATACCACTTTTTTGAAATATCTAAGAAATGGTCACTATCACAAAATTATTTTGGAAAATAAAATTTTCAAAAATATTTGAAAATATATTAAATTCACTAATTATTTGTAAAAATATTATTTTTGTAATAATAATTCAGAAAGTAACAATTTTCTAATCTCAGACCTATATCTAAATAGTAAAAGATTCCAGTCCAACACTATTTAGTTTTGCAAAAAAAAAACTTTTGGTTTTAAATTATAAAAATACCACATTTTTCTATTTAAAAGTTACCATACTACTGGATACCGTTTTTACTTCTACCAACTGTAATTATTCATGATGAAAAATATCACTTTTTACGTAGTTGGTACAAATAGTAAAAATAGTAAAAATTTACCGGAGATGAATTTTGACGTGCAACCACTTGGAGGTGGTAAGCAATGACAAAAAAAGATCACACACATTGGAGGTATCGAAAATGGAGGTCAAACGTCGTGACGGTGGCCGAAAAATCACGCAAGAGGCGGAATTTTCGTAGGGTCATTGTGTCTTCGTCCAATGTCGAAACGAGACGGAACCGGTAGCGTTTGCTTCGTCTTCGACAGACCTTTGATGCAGGCTTGCGCGTGGCAGGAGCTAGGCAGCAGTCCAACAGCTAGAAGCGGCAACAGATCCGGGCATTTTTTTTTCTCTTTTTAGGGACTTCTCTTTGAAAAGATGAGAGGGTTTTGAGGGTTTTTAATGAAATTTCTGAGCACTATTGCAAATTATTAAAATATTTAGATATTTTTATTATTTAATTCTGAAAATAGTTATTTACAATCATGCCATTGGACCTTTAAAATCTAAAATGCCCTTAAAAACTTTCAGATTATACGCAAACCGCCGGCCTCGTTCCTATTTATGTTCCCAAAAGGAACATTAATTGCCCTAAGAACCAGCAAATCGACATCAACATTAAACGGCTTCAAGCGGTGCGCGACAATACTCCCTACATAACGACATTTATGGTGGTTCTGTTGCCAAGCTTTTCTTGTCTCGACCTTGCCGTTTCGGAGGTCTACAACGTCGTTTATGTGTTGTACTAGTGTTACTATATTTTTAGTTGATTCCCCGTTTGGCACAAGCAGTCCCTAGAACACCTTTGCCGTCGTTCATGGTGTTAATTAAAGATTGAGTGCCAGTATGTGTTTAAAGAATCGAAGGCCAAGACTCTCTTTTTTTCTTTATTATAATTAATTAAGCATTAGAATATGCCTCAGGGTATATGAACATTAAAATATGCCAAGAAGATATATAAACCAGAAGGAGACCAAGAAAGAAAGAAACGCAAACGAACAACTCACTGCTCAAGAACAATATTCGCTGGTTTATGATTCTTTTGACTTCCCAATAAAGCTTAATACATGAAATTATATTCTCAACACGTTAATTAAAATAGATTTCCATATTTAAAGAACAATAAGAAACAAAAAGAAAAAAGTGAGTACCTTGGAAAACCTTGAAGAAGGATTAATTCAGGATGAATGCTTGTAACTGAGACCAACCAAGACTAACGAATATGCAAGACTCCCTTGTACATCTTATTTATAGCTATTTCTATATGATAAAAAGAACAGATTCAGTTCTATTAGGACTATAATTTTAGAATAAACAGAGAGTTATATTATAGTTAAAAAGGAAATTGAGTTATATTAGGACTCGAATTTTGGTGACCCTTTAGGACTAAAGACTAACTAACGTAGTCGCTTCCCCTGAAAAATAAATAAATAAATAAATAGACTGATAATAAGTAAATGAAATAAATAAATACATAGTCCTTCACATCAAATATTGACGATTGCTATTGATATAAGATTATAGGTAATTGTCTTTTTAAAAGAAGATCAAACGGCTGTGGATGAAGCATGTCAAGACATATTTTGCATCAAAATACCACTCTGATTTTTATTTCAAAATACCATGTCTTGAGATCCAGAATTATGGTCCAAAATTAATAGTGTCTCTACTTCCAAAAAGAAAATTAATATTGTCTTGTACATGTCTTATGTAATATGCTTTCTGATTCATCACAATGACTATAAAACTCATAAATCACAAAGGCAGCATTTGAGAAAGTTGTATTTTCTTTTAAATTTTCAATTTAGAAAATTATTATAGAATATTTTGTATTTTTTCAAATTTGACAAAAAATCCTATACATCCAAATTATCAGAAGAACTAGTAGAATTATAATTTTTTGGTATAAAAAGCCATTTGAATTCAATTATTATCATATCATTTCTATTTCATGGAAAAAGTTCATGCAAAAACTAAAAAAAATAAATAATTACTTAATAAAAGGTTGTCAATCCAGTAGGTATTTTTTTTTACCTATGTATAGATATTTTATTTTAGCAGTTGGATCATCATCTAATAGTGATTCAACGATTCTTATTGTTTTTTTTAAAAGACGTTCCTTCTTTATTTTTTTTTTTTTCCTTTTTAATTTATTTTAAAAATTTTGCTTATTGGATTTTATTTGGCCAAATTGTTCTTTTTTTTTAGTTAACAAAAAAATTCCTTCTTAGTTTGTTCCTTTTAAAAAAAATGCAAAATTGACGAAATTTTTAAATTTAGTTTAGGTTTATGTAGGTAGGTACATGAATAATTTTTATAGTATTATTAATTTTGACCCTCTTTTAAAGCATATGACGATAAAAGGAACAACCTATAAACCATTTATAAAACTAAGATTTTCATTTAATGAAAATTTCATAATTCTAAAAGTACCTCAAACTCGACTTAGTAAAAAAATTTCAACTAGGTCGAGAAAGTCAAAAGTGAAAGAGGCAGTATTGGAAAGATGACCGATCACTTTTGACTGAGGTCGAGATTGTTCAACTATAAACCAACGGTAATTCGACCCTAATCAAAAAATTGACTTAAATGACTATGTATGATCGGGTTCGGGTCATCATAATAGAGAGCTATATTTTTCTAATCATTCTCAATATTATACCCTCACCCATACATACATTTTATGTTAGGACTCTCATCTTAAAAAAACCTTATAAAGGTTAAGCCATCTAAAGAGCCCGACCCTCCTATTCTTAGTAATCTTGTACCTAAAGGCACCATTGTAATACAAAGCAAGTTGATATTTTATATTCTTGTATTTTATTTTCAGTTCTTTTTATTATAGTCCTTTAATTTTAGTAATTTATATTTTAGCACTTTAATTACCGTTAGTTGATCCTATTCGTTACAATTATTTACTTTTAGTTTATTTAATTACCAGCATTTAACTTAACTACCTAAATAATATATTTAGGCCAGTTCTATTGTAGGATGGTTATTTCGCTCCTACGGATAAGAGGGGTATTTTACTGCATTTAAAGTAACTGATTGGTTATAATAATATAGGGCTATTGTAGAGTTATTTTTAGGATATAAAACTTCTGACTCTATTCATAGACGGCAAAAATAAGGATGAAAACGTTACATTAAGCCCTACCGTTAGGTCTGGATTCGGGTCAAATTTAATTAAATGAAAACAACCCCTTGAAATCAAATTGACATAACGGCAAAAGTTTGTACTTATAGCCTACAGCGGTAAGAGTCTGTGACCATATAGACGACACAACTGTCATCAATCTTTCTTATGAGAAGCATGCTTGTCACTCTCCCTTGCGTCGACTGTCGTTGTGTTTTATTACCTTGTTTCCACCTCCAATTACTTTTCTCCTTTTAATTAAAGGTTAGCAATTTTCCTTTATTTTTTTTTTTTTTTTCAATTTCTTCTGCTCTTCATTTGAGGTGTACTGTGTGAGGTTCATTCTATACAGGTTAGTTTCATTAGATCGATAACGTGGGTTGTGCTGTTAGGTTTTCTTTTTTTCTTTTTTTTTTTAAATTTTTTTCTTCGTAATTTATTTTTTGAAAGCTTTTTTCTTGTTAATTTTAGCTAGCTATTTATTATTAGGGGCAATTTATTGGTAATTTTAAGAAGACCTCCATACTTTAATTCGAGAATAACTAAACTCGCCCAAAGCCAAAATCCAAAAAAAAAAAAAAGAAGAAGAAGGTTTGTTCGCATGAATTTTGACATACACGGGGTTTTAGATTCTGCCGTGTAGTTATTGTATTGCCACTTCTTTTCATTTTGTTTTTTTTTTTAAAATATATGTTTCAGACTATCTTCTTAGGAATATGTTGCCCATTATTTAGATTAAAATCGATCACTTCAAGTATATTAATAATATGCAGCCCTATATCAGTTTTAGGAAAAGCAATAATGGATGATTATGGTGCATACGAATGGATGGATTGTGTAACTAAAGCTGAGAAGGATGTGTTGACAATCAAGGAAGAAGTTGGTTCAATTATTAATTCGTTAAGTAGTATTCGGGAATTGGAGTCTTGTAGAGTGGCTGATGAAGTATTTACTAATGGCCTTATTTTAGAATTATTAGCATCGAGGTTTCGTGGGGATCATTGTAGAGAGAATGAGCTTGAAAATTGTGCTAAAATGAGTAAGGTCAAAGTTGATAAGCTAAAGAATATTGGAGAGGATCCTAATCGGAAAACTTGTGACACTTCGAGCAGATATTATGATGATGTCTATTTTGGAAATGCAAATGATCGATGAGAGAAGATTCGTGGCCAATGACGATAGCTTCGAGAATGTTTCTTAAAAAGATGAGAAAGTGGCAGGGGTTGAAGGAATTCATAGTCACGTCGATATAGAAAAAGAGATTGTTTCGAATCAGTTCAATAAAGCAATTGATGATGGTTTCTCTGCTAAATCTGATGATGACTCGCAATGCAACATAGATAGTGGTAGCTCTCGATCAGTTTCTTCCAAGGAGATGAAGGTGAAGAAGGTGTTAGATGTGATTAGTGATATGCTCAAATTAGATTATAATTTCTTGAGTGTAAAAAATCCAATTGTAGTGGAAGAACTGAATGATATTTCAACTAAGGAGCAGGCACTGCAACAAAAAATGTCTTTCAAGGAGCTTTATAAGTGCTTTAAAAGGCCTTTCACAACGCCCACAAAAGCGTCTTAGTTCCAAGTGCTGTGATAGGCCTTGACTACAAAGGCACTTATAAAGTGCCGTGAAAGGTCTATCAAGGCACCTATTATGCGCCGTGAAAGGCATCTTCCACGGTGCCTATAAAGCGCCGTGAAATGAATCTTCCACGACGCCTATAAAGCGCCATGGAAGATGTCTACCAAGGCGCCTATTAGGCACCGTGAAAGACATTTTCCATGGCGCTTGTTAAGCACTTTGGTATATTTCTAGCATAAAAAATTGATATAAAAAATAACTAATTAAACCACCAACTAAATAACTGATATCAAAAACTAACTAATTCAATTGAGTATCATAAAAAATTGTATATAATCTCCCTTATTTTTAGCATTATTCAATTGGGTAACTAAACTACTAATTATAAATTAACACTCATTTCAAAGTATTCTTATATTTCTAAGTACTACCAAATTCAGAACTTAATTTATTCTTAAATAGTCTCATTTATTACAAATAATTTGTCAATCAACCAAATATAACATATGACAAAATAATATCAATACAAATAATAAACTCAACCAATCCCACATAATTATAACATCATTATATCACCACAACATACAATTTCCTATATGATATCATATCTCATCTAGTTTAAATTTTCCAAAATAATAAGATAAAACCAATGTGAAAGTGACATGCATTAGTCAATAAAAGAAAAAAATTTTAGAAAACACACCTCAGTTTGCTCAATTTGCTAATTACAAGTAATCTCAATACTCTAACTTCTACTAAAACCTATACGCAAATTAAAATGATAAATTAAATTAAACATCTATAATCCATAATACTTTAAATTAAACATTGAATATGTAAATTTCTAAAAAACTACACAATATTTAATTAAAATTGCATAAATTTGGTTTAATTGACACTAAGGATGGAAATTAAAAAGCATAACCTAATATATGATTTCTAGTAAATAAACATGAAATTGATATAAATTCATATAACACACTTTCAATCTGAAACTTTTTACAACTAAATGAACTCACATTTCACCTAAAATAAATAAAAAAAAATAGCAACAAAATAATTACAAATTCGGATTAATTTGCTCTTAAATAGCAAAACTTACTCAAAAATAAGATTTCTACTAAATAAATAGTCTAATTCGGCATTATAAGAGTAAAGATTATCAATGCATGCTCAAGATATTCACATTTGATAAATTAGAGTTTCCAAATATAAACTCTTTTAAATATAACCTAAAATATGAAATTTCTACAAAATAATTGGTCGAAATCATGGTTAAGACAATGGGTAATCTAATTTTAGTGACAAAAATTAGTTTAAAAGCTTAAACATACCTTGTTTACTAGAAAAAATGGTGAAAATGGTGGAAATGTGGAGATTGGCCGCGGCTGGAAATGAAGAGGGAAAAGGGTGAGAAAAGTAAGAATTAGTTACATGATCTCGTTTTTTTGGGTCCTTTATATAGGATCCTTACCTCGGCGCCATATGGGCGCCGAGAAAAGTATACCACGGCGCCTAATGGGCGCCGTAAAAGTTAAATACCACGGAACTTTTTAGGCGCCGTGAAATTATATTCAACGGCGCCCATTAGGCACCATTAAAGATTCTATATCACAGCGCTTTTTAGGCGCCGTGGTATTTCTCAATTTATCACGGCACTTGTTAAGCGTTGTGATAGTTAATTAATTATCACGACGTTTCTGTACACACGCCGTGATAGTACATATTTTTAGTAGTGAGGATCTAAAAAGTGGTCGACCAAACCAAAATTGGTCGACCAAAATCATATTTTGGTCATATTTCATATTCTGACAGGATTCTGTCATTTTTTCAGATTTTAACAACTTTTGGCGTTTTTCAAAAACTGACTTCTAAACTTGTTTTAAATACTTTAAAAACATTATAAATCAATTTGAAAAGAATATTTTGGCTATTGCAAACTTGTTTTAGTTTCACAAAGATATTTAACAATAATTTAGAAAGTATTCATCCTAAAATGCATTCTTGTTTGCAAATAGGAAATTTTTTTTTAGCCTATTTCAAATAGTCATAATTTCAAATATATTTGCAACTTATTTAACTTTAAGAAATCATGTTTTAAAGAATATTTTCCATTTTTAGTAGTTAATCAATTATCACGACATTTCTTTTTTTTTTTTTTTGTAGTATTGACAATGTTCTCCCTTATACCT
>JXTB01000635.1:168389-201576 GCA_002914805.1 Parasponia andersonii | reverse complement strand
GGGCGGGAGTTGGGAGTGAAAGAACCTCTTCACCGAAAGGAGCATTCATCAGTTCGGCTAAGCTGTCACGACCCGAGGCGCGGTCGAGGACGACAGAATAGGTATTTCATAAATTAAAAATACAAAAAAAAAAAATTAAATTAAAAAAAAAATTAATTCATTCAAAATTTTGTTTGGAGATTAACTTTTTAAAATTGGACTCAACAAAATATTTAAATAAAAATAAAATCTCACAATTATGCGTCACTCATTTAACATAGACTGTATATTAAATAATTATTTTAATAGTCGTACATCACAAATTATCTCATACTCAAACTCAGACATAAGTGATACAAACCGTGTCTAGATTTCATATTCTTATTATAAAGTTTAATGAAAACTAAATTCCTATTGAAATTTAAATATTTCACAAATGTCTGCAAATGTCTCGATTTATCTCTTTTGATCCAAATTATACTGAGTGCCACCTGAAGGGAAGAAAGAGGTGAGCTAATGCCCAGTAGAGAATCAATTACAAGTTCCTACATATATATAAAATATACTCATGTTGAAGATCCTGCATGGTCAGTATTCTATTCAAAATAGTTCACCAAACTCAAGTAGAAATCATAGTCCAATGGTCAAACATTTCAAACCATTGTAACATCCATCAAAACTAGTACATATCCATTCAAACCAACATATATCTATGTATGCAATCATAATGTCCGAAATGTCTTAATGGATAACTCGTAAGTCCGAGCCACCTAAAGAGACGCCGTAAGTTCGATCACCCGATGTATGGCATCGTATGTCCGATCACCTAATGCAGGGCATCGTAAGTCTGATCACCCAATGTAGGGCATCGTAAATCCGATCACCTAGTGTAGGGCATCGTATGTCCGATCACCCGATGTAGGGCATTGTAAGTCCGATCACCCAATGTAAGGCATCGTAAGTCTGATCACCCGATGTAGGGCATCGTAAGTCCGATCACCTAATGTAGGGCATCATAAATCTGATCACCCAATGTAGGGCATCGTATATCCGATCACCCGATGTAGGGCATCGTAAGTGTGTGAATGTATGCAAATGTTTCATAATTGACAAAATAAAGATATGCACCATTTCCACAAAATCTCAAAATAACCACGCAGTATTCTTTACTCAAATCACTTCCAGTCCTCAAAACTGAGTTCTCAAACCATTTTGGATTTTTCAAAAATTTCGGCATTACAACAGCTATTTTCTATCAAAACCCAAAAATCCAATTTCCTGCAGAAATTAATCCAAAATAGTATATATGACACGCTAACCAGTGTGACGTGTCTCCCAAGCAGTTTATATCTTAAATCATGTCAAAAATGGATATAAACACCATTTTTATAAATTATTTCATAAAATTCTATATTTATTGAAAATATGTAAAATTCATAAATTAAATTGGTTTTTGAATCAAGTAATCGAATCCCATTCTCTATCGAGCGTCCAAGTTGCGTTACAAGACTATGGAGAAAGTTTGGCATTGTTTGGATGTCGTTTGGAAGAATGAACGTCATTTTCGAAACTTTGGTTCCTTGGTTTGAAAACTTGATTTTCAAACGGAGCTTCAAATCATGTAACGGACTTCACCACTGAATTCAGAGCACCCAAAAACCCTAGGTTAGACATATAATTTGTCAAATTTGGATACGGGCCCTACGGCACGCAAATCGATGCAAATCTGAGCCATCCGATTTCATTTTTCGGGCCCGTTTCAGAACATAGTCAATATATATCTCATTTTTCACCATTTTCAATGTAGATTCCAAAAATGATATCAGTTTTAAAATCTAATAGTCCGATCGAAAACTCAATTTTAAAACCAATTACACACAAAATTCTCCAACGAAATTAAAATCAAACGGATCAAAATCGAGATACGAGGTACCTACCATCAGATTGCCCGTGAGGAGACGAGTCCACGGCGACTAGTTTCGCGGTGAACGGTGGCCGGAATGGGCTTTGGCGAGGAAAAGAAGCCGCGGCGTTTTCTACATTTTTCCGGTGATCGGGGCTCCGACGAGGCTGATTCTGGCGGCGGGAGCTTCATCCAGCAACTGGGCGTCGACACCGGTCGGTGGCTCAATGGAGTTTCGCTGGAAATCGGTTTGTGATTTTGCTCTGGGGACCAAATCGAAAAAGAAAGGAAAAGTGGAGGGATTTATGGGCAATTTTCGTAACTGTAGTGGCACGTGTCAACTTCTGGTTAATTGGGCACTGTTTTACTTATTTGTACTTGGACTCAGTTTTCTGAAAATCTTCTCAAAAATAACCTTGAATAATTACAATTTGACCCCAATTTTCAAACTTTTCTTACATTTTTGCCCAAATGAACTTAGACCCAAATCCGTCCAAATTCATTTTTTTTTTTTGTCAAACGACCAATTTGCTCTTACAATTTTTTATGGGATTTCACATAAGCTCTGAACAAAGATTTAGTATACACACGACAAGAAAGAGAGTGAGTTGTAGCTGTAAAATCTCGTTTTTATCGAGGGCAAAAGTATTTTTTTTGACCAAAATTAAAAAAAAAAAATTGGATATTTCTCTCTTTCTCTCTCCCCTCCGATGTCATTGTCTCTCTCGTCCTCTCTCACCCTCGCTGATTCTCTCTCTCTCTCTCTCTCTCTCTCTCTCTCTCTCTCTCTCTCCCGCTCGTTCTCTCTCTTCTCTGTCGCGCCTGCCACTGAGCCCAGACGACGCGCACTGCCTAGCCGAGCTGACTGCCGAAGCTCTGAGGCGCCGGACCGCCGTGTTGCCGAGGGGGAAGCAAAGTTTCGCTGCTACTTCCGTCGCTCGTCGGCGAGAATTCCGGCAATGAAAAGTCGCGAAACCGGTGGCATTCGAATTCTCTCGTCGTGGGCTTTCTCCAGATTTATATTACATGATCCCAATTTATCCGGATTAAAAGTTGCTATTTTTGTATATTTTGAGCTCAGGTTCGACTTTTGATCCGATCGTTGGATTTCGTTTTTATTGTCATTTTTGGAATGTACTCAGAATATGGTGAAGTTTGATATATATATATATATATAGACTATATTTGGTGATCGACACAAAAAACCATACCTAACGGCTTAGATTTTATCTCGTTTTGCTTGACACCGGTTCGGTGTCAGCCCGGACCTAAACTGGTCAAGTCATATATCTAATCTAGCTATTTTGGGTGCTAGGAGTTCGGTAAAGAGGTTTATTTGTCGATTCGAAGCTCCGTTGAGGAGTTGATTTTTCACAAGTGAGCGATTGAGGGTCTGGAATTGGTTCCCGACCCTCCGAGCGATCTTTCAACGGCACATTAAGGACCCATTGGCATGATATCATTATTCTAGTGAAATAGAGGTTCAATTTCCAATTTTTATACTTACTTTGATTTAAAATGTGCATTATGACCTATTTCTTGAAAATGTCGATTTTTATGGAATTCAATAGTTTGATTGGATATTTGATAAATTTGTGAATTATTGAAATATATTGGATTGTTCTGGGATTGGTTGTTATGATTTTTATGCAGGTTTAAAATTTTGGTTTTAGGAAAATACAGCCATTATGCTGTCCGATTTTCTGTAAATCCCAGAATAATACCAAATGAGTATTAAAGCATGATTTCTTAAAATACTTGATGCATGGTTATTATACATTCTATGACATATTGTACCTATCATAGGATCACGTAACTGAGTTCCATTTTAGTATCATGGTATTTAGATCGTTGGCGAGTTGCTGCAGCGCTAGGTGAGAGACCTAGGCCTTTGTGCAGGATTTGCTAATACACCTCCGGGTAGTGTCAGGATGCTGGGTACCTCTGTTACAGAGGTATTACAGGACCGTGATGAGAGGATAAGAGCTCATGTATATACTTGTACTTGGTTGATTTATGATATATACAATAATGAACATGATTACTTATGATTTTGATTACTTTACAAACTTATTTTAGAAATGGATTTTGGAAAGGTGCTAACCATGCAGGTTTGAAAAGTTGCATTCATATCAAAAGGGTAATTAAAATTCCTACTGAGCATGCGAATGCTCACCCCCTTTCTTTCCCTTCTCAGGTGATTTATAGTACGACTTGGCAACTCCGGGGTAGAGTAATCCAATAAAAAATTTATCCTAGTTTTGTGGTTGGTAATTATTTAGATACTCACCTTGGATTTATAATAATATTTAAGGCTCATACTTTGAATTTAGCCTGTATTATCTATGATGCCTAATGGTTATAATGATGTGATGCATATTTATGTTTTATTACTATTATTAACAGTTTATATCTAGTGGTGATCACAAACTGTGGGAATTTATAATTTGAACTATTTTTGTCAACTAGTTGTCGTCTTTTTTTTTTGAGGAATTGCAGTTTCTAAAATTTTTTAAAAGAAATTAAGAATTTCTACTTGAGAAATTCCTTTTTTGCTACTGTCCCGAAATTTGGGTCGTGACAGTAGCAATTTATAAACTTCTATAAATAATTTGACGTGCTTATACTTATAGAATATAGAATAGTCAAGAGTGCGTCGGGCTTTTATATGGCCCGTGGGATTCGGATGCCACAAGAGTCATGATATTTAAGGACCACATTTTGGGATGATTTTCTTAGGGCTAATAATTTTGTTATGAGTCATAATCAATTTAGGTCTAGTCAATAAATAAAAATGTCTATCGAAGTGATTCTGTCTACGTACTAGGCTAAAAACGGGCACTTCAAACAAAGTAGACAACTTATTAGAGACTTCTTAGTGGTAAAAGCAAGATCCGAAAGGAAAGAGCAAAGCGAACAGAAGTCGAACAGAAGCACGAGTTGAGTGGTAAGCTAAAGCAAGGGTAGCGAAACTAGGAACGTAGTTGGCTTGTTAGAGCTGGGTTGTTGAGTTAAAGTAGGTGAGCTAGTCATACGAGCCAATGAGCTAGGCAGCTTGCTGTAGTTGCTATTGTAAATTGTGAGTGAAACGAGTTGGCAGTCATGATTAAGGGTTAACATGTCGCTGGAACACTTTAACATGGTTATTACAGAGATGTGAACGAAGCAAGCCACAACTCGCGATTATAGGAGATCTGGACTTCGGCACTTAGAGCTAATCGTCTCCTATATATATGTTCTTTCCGAGTAGCATTAGCAAAAGCGAGCGTAAGGGAAATGGAACCACAACTATTTTGCCTTCAAATCCCTTTCTATCCATCTTATTGTCCTGTGTAAGTAAAGACTTGCAGGGCATTCTCCCTCTTATTAGAAGGCAATGACGGAGCCAAGTCAGGCTCAGGGGCAGGTGGCCTCTCTCATTTTTTTTTTAAAATTATACTTTTTACTTGTATTTTATCTAAAAATTTCAATTTATTTTTGTAAGTATAGTTTTTGCCTTTTTTTTTTATAAAAAATTAAAAAAATAAAAGATGCCCCTAATATGACCGACTATTTCTTTTAAATTTTTAAACTTTACTTATATTACCTTGAAGTACTAAATTTTACCTACACTTTAGATAATATTTCGTTAGATTTACTTTAAATACTTTCTTTTTTAATTTTATATTAATTTATGTTGATTAATGTGTTTCAAAATTAGTTAAAAAAAAATTAGTATATAACCCCCCTAATAAAATTTTCTGACCCGGAAAAAAAAAAAAAGAAATGAGAGGGATAATCAACAGGGTGCTAGCTAGACTGCAAGGTTGGAAAAGTCATGCTATTTGATTAATTTTGATTAAAGGTATTTGAGTCATTTTATAATATAATTTTTCGAAAATCTGACCCAAGGGATAGATTTTACCAAATATGACAAATTAAAGGGATATATTTTGTATATTTTTATATAGAGGTAAAAACTAGTATTCTTCTAAAACACATGGTTTTGGTATTTTTTTCAGGGAAAAGTACATAAGTACACGTTTTATTAGGCATATTTTTATGAATATTCATTTTCTACTTTTATTTAATAAATACACATTTTTATACCATTCTTTTTAGATATGTAAATCACAAGTACGTTATACATGGAAATATATACCATGGTATATATTTCAATCATAAAAATTATATCTAAAAACGGATATATATATATATATATATTTGCACAGTAAATTTAAACCAAAATATAGATTATAAATGTACACTCATTTTAAAATGAAATGTATACCACAAACGGGTATTTTTGAAATAAAGTATGATGCACAAAAACGGGTATTTGGTGTAAATTTCAAGGAGATTTGATCTTACATTGTAAAATTTCAAGAAATTGAAAAGGCCCATATTATAGATTTTTGTTTTTAAAAAACCGGATTTATTTGGATTAATATCACTTTAAAATATTGAGAAAAAATTACTACTTTTTACCAATTGATAGAGTCCTTGAGGTCGTTACTTAGAATATCTTTGAAAGAGGCATTTTTGAAAAGAAAATGATATTTTCTAAATATATCCAAGACTTTTCAAAAAGTTCAAGCCATTCAAAATTTCCAATTATTGGACTTTGCACCCGGAAATTTGTAAAAAGCCCATTTTATTTTTTAAAATGTTACTTTCATTGAATTACAAAAGGGAAAAAATTATAGAAATACCCTTTTTTAGGCATATATACATTTTTTTTTCATTTATAATAGATTCATATTTATTATTATATGGACTTTTGGAGTATTGTGTACCACATTTTTTTAACATAAAATTTATATCGTAGTATAATTTTACGTATAAAACCTACATATATCATATAAGTGTAAATATACATTATATATATATATAGTTTAAATGTTCATACCGCATACATTTTACGTATAAAATATATATCTAAAAGTGGGTGTAGAACTATTGAAATTAACAAAAAAAAAAAAACAGGTATTGGTGAAATATAAAGGAAAAAAAAGTGGGTACTCAGCTGAGGTTAAATTTCACTCTATCGAAAAAAGGGAAAATGATACTTTTTACAGCCTTTTAAAAAATATTTCCCAAAATGCGACCTATTAATATTAAATACTTTGCCGTACAATCAATGGAAAAATAATTCCATTTTTACAATTTAAAGCACAGTGGCAACACTATAAATTCGTCCATTCTTACAAAAAAAATGTAATTAAGTAGATGACCCATGGTATCTTGTTTGGATACTAGTATTTACGTGAGTGACGTATGGTAACTTACTCGGATACCGTGTATATATATATATATATATATTAATTAAAAATGTTTATTTAAAATTAACATATCTGGTCACTAGAAATAATCTTGATAAAATTAATAATAATATGTACTTAGTCAGGTGATTTGTAGTCTATTGCTAGGATACCAAGTTACCATAAGTGGCGTTGATTAAGAAAACAAAAAACAAAAAACAGAAACAAAAACTATCATTAGGTTGATGACTTGCTATAGGAAAAGAGTAGCTACACATTCGTATACTTGAATAATATTAAATAGCAATTACAATGTGACCTACGGTATCTTACTCTGATACTAGTAATTAGGTGGGTGACTTAAAAGTATTTTTCTCAGATATTCTATAAAGACTTAAAAACACCATAGGTACCCTATAGTTTTTGTTTTTCTTTTCTTAAATAAAAATTCCCAACTCCCCTATCCTAAAAAAAAAATGTGTCTGAACAATTAAAAAGAAAAGAAATCCAGATTCTATCCTAAAACAAAAATCTATGCCAAAAAAGAAAAAGAAAACAAAAGTAAAACGAACAAAAAGGTTAAACAAATTTAAATTTCAAAAACTAAAAAGTATATATATACACTTCAAATAAAAGTTTTTCTACAAATATAAAATTTTCTAATGAAAGGAAAATAAATTATTCCAAAAACGTTTAATGAAATAATGAAAAAAGAAAAAGAGAAAAGATAAATAAAGAAGAAAGAAAGAACAAAAAATATAAAAGGTGGCAAAAAAACGAAATCAATATAAGAAAAAATAGTAACTAAAAATAATAATAAAAAAAACTTACACTCAAAGCATTTAATAGAAAAAACTAAAAAAAGAAACAATAGAAAAAGCCAAAAAAGTGTTAAAAAAGGTAAATATATATATATATATATATATATATATATATATATATATATATACACGGACATCAATCCAGTAAGTATTCTATGTATAGGTATTAATTTGGCAAATGAAAATTTAGTATCCATATTTTTTATTATAAAAAATAAAAGAGAGAAAAAATATTAATGATGTACGTCTTTCTATGTCCTTTATTATAACCGTTACGTTAGATCATTATTAGTATTAATGATGCACGTCTTTTTATGCATTTTATTATACTCATTAAATCACTATTGTGATGATCCAACGATTAAAAAAAATACCTAAAAAAAAAAAATAGTTATTGAAATATAGATATATATATATATATATATATTAAAAAAAGATTGATCTCACGCACACACACCTTCTAGCGTACTGTTAGCGCGTCAGATCAATTAAAAGAGTAAAGAGAGTTTTAAAAACCGTGGACCGTATAAAACTAAAGTTAAAGTGAAGGGGTCCGTATTTTACCAAAACATGGTCCAAAAGTAGTACTGAGGCTAATTTCCCCAATAGTTTTCTAAATATATGTATAAGTGTCTAAAGCCTAAAATAAAAGGTCCTGGGCTGCAGGCTACGAGGCCCATTGAAATAGTCTTAGCATAACATAAGTCCAAAGGCCCACCCAAACAATGACGAAAAAGCGAACCTACATAGGTCCACGTGTATACGATCACAGCCAAAAATGGCGGGACAGGGCGCCTCCCTCCTAAGATTTGGCGGGAAAATCCCCATCAAATTAGGACGATCGGAGCGGGAAAGCTGTACCATTCTCTCTTTCTTACACACCACCCAAGTCCAGAGAGTGCGAGAGAAAGCAGAAGAAATGGTGGGAGTACCCTACGATTGCCTCGCAAACCCTCTCGGGGCCGTACGATCCACCTTCGACAAAGCCATAGCTTCCGGCGCCGACCCTGCCTCTTTCTCCGGCGCCGACTGGGGCGCCCTCGATGTCTTCCGCCAATTCCTCTCCGATCAGAATGGCCTCTCTCAGGTTCCCACTCTCCTCTCAAAAATTCCCATTAATGGTTTCTGGATTAACGTCTTTGGAAACCCTAATTTTTTGGGGGTGTTTTGTTCTTAAATTTACTTCGGGGATTCAGACCCAATCCCAAAAAGATAATGTTTATTGGTTAATAATGCCTATTGGCAAATAATTTTAGGTTCCAATTCTGGATCACAAAAGTATAAGATGGATTCAGCCCAATACTCTGGTTCGATTCCGGGGGATGATACAAGATATGTTGGGGAATGAGTTTTACGTTGGTGCTTACAAGGTACTATTGAAGCTCTTCTGGTTATCCCATTTGGGAGTTTAGATTACTTGTCCGACTTACAATTTTTGTGGGTTTTTTTGTTTTGTAAAGGATGGGTCGGTCTGGAGAACCAACAAGTTTACTGATGTCTCTCAATTTCCCATGGGTTCTTCGCCGGATATGCAAATTTGGGAACGACACTTGCTCTACTGTGTCCCGGTGAGTTCTTTCTACTCAGTATTTTTCGTTTCTTTGTATTATCATGTCAATGCCGTTTGTTCATGAATTTTGGTGCCCAGAAGCATCTTTAGTTTAAATAGGTGTTTAACAAAAACCGTAGCTTGCTTGATGATCTGATGCCCTTTGTGTTGTTGTCTTTTTATTCTTGTTTTTCAGGTCCCAGGACAGAATTCGTGGTCTGTATCTTCTTCCGATGAAATGAAATATAGAAGCATGGATTGGGCATCTCCACAGAGAGAGAAGCGTCGGAGATCGGATGATGAAGCTGTTGATAACATGGATACACTTGTAATTTCTGTCCATATTACGCATTTATTGTCTCGTATTATTTCAATTTACCATAGCTCGAGCATAACGAAGTAGATAAGTGTAAAGGAGAGCTGGAATTAATGCAAAAACTTTGTTAACTCCAGCTTGTGTTGATCTCTAAATTAGTCCTAAGTATCTTTCATACGTATATATAAAAATATAAATTGGAAGTTCTCTGGAATGTAGTATCCATTGGACTGAATCAATTTGATTAAAGCATACGCTTTTATCATATTCAGTTCAAGGTTGATCCAATTGCTTTTTGGACAGTGGTTTCTTTAATTTTTGAGCTCTTTGTCTTGGTGAAATTCTTGATATGTCACTTCTGTGACAGGTCTTCAGTGATGGCATTGAAGGTTCTCCTAGCACCAAAAAGATGGTAAGTGAAGCGAGTGGATCCACAATCCAGTGTCTTATTTTTAGCTCTTTTCCGTTTGTCTTTTTGCATGGTATTTGTCTGATCATTTGAGGGTGTGTAACACAAGGAATGATGAATAATTACATTAGTAGTAATATGAGTGCACTGTCTTGCTTTAAGGCTCTTTCTGAAAATAATTGTTTTATTTCATAATCCATTCCCTGGTTAGAGAGAAGATGGACATCCTTATCAGGCTATTCAGTCTCAGGATTCAATTTCTGAGACCACCTGCTCTAGTTCAGGTGCTTTACCAGATATTGACCAGGATTCTCTTCCTTGTCTTGTCAAGGTATGTTTTGGTTATTTAATTTCTCATTTTGATTAGTTTTACACTTCAAAGTGATGAACTTAGTTCTTGTCTCTTCATATCTGATGAAAATTTTGTTTTAAATGGTCAGATATATGACACTCCGGAGACCGACTTAAAGCTAAATGAGGTTTTTGAGTTTATTGGTGTTCTCACATCAGATTTAGATTATCAAGTAGATAAATGTGAATACAATGAATTCGAAATTGGCTTCAAGGAAGATGATACACTTGCCCATTTACCCCGTAGCAAGGTATTGACTTTGCCGTACTTTGTTTCTTTATGCCTTTTCTTATATATTGCTGGCACATAAAATATTTCTTTTTTGGCAATAACTATGCTATCTTCTTTCAATTTTGACTCTAGTAAGTAGATATGGCTATTCATTAAAAATTAGAACAACCGCGTTAGTATCTGATGAATATTTCCACGTACTTATATTGCAATTTTGTAAAATGTACTTGGTGTATTTACATAAGTGACTTTAGCCTAACCGGAAAAGTAAGTGAAACCTGACTTGGCTGCCGTAACAGTGTTGGTTTTGACTACATCTCTTACATTCGTATATTTTATTGTACTTTTCCATTTTTTTGTTGCAGGTACCATACCTCCACTGTTTTATTCATCGGAAACTTGCACTTCATGACTTTCTACAGAGCTCCCCCATGATTGAGGTGATTTTATGCCCACTGTAGTTTTATTTCTTTTGTAGGAACCATTACGGATTAAAACATTACCTTTGTTGTAGTTCCAATTAACTAGAAATGTAGACTTTTGTTTTCCTGTGTTAATCCACAATACAGCTTTGTTGAATGTGTATTACTGTTTTCTCTCACAGCCACAGCCCCACGTGGTCAAAGAGATAAGGGAAGCTCTGCTGAGGCATCTCACAGATGTTCTTGGCAATGATGGTCTAGCTGCACATTTCATTTTGTTGCATCTTCTGTCCAAAGTAAATGATTCTTACACGACCCTTATTGTCATTGTTCTGCATGAGGATGCCTCTTATATTTTCCTTCTTTCATCGTCCTTTTTTCTTACCCTCTCGTTACTATGAGCTCTTTCCTGCCTTCACTTTTACCTACTTGCTATAAATTTCTTTTTTGCCAGGTGCATTCTAGAGTTGACAATGTTGCAGTGGGGAAGCTTTCGCTAAATCTGACTGGTTTTAGCGAAGAAAGTGTGTCTGTGTTTTGCACTCAGCTTGACCTTGCAATCAAGAACCTTTTACCTTTCACTCATTATGTACGCCTAACAGTTGGGTACCTCAATACTGCTTCGCTTGCACCAAAAAAGGATTATGAGACAAATAGGTACAACATTTATTTACTATCGTTAATGTCAATGAACTTTACTATTAATATGTAAATTCTAATATTTGGCTGAAAATCTGTATTTCTTATTTTAAGATTATCAACTTTTTCATATATTTGACAAGGCCACGTTTTTTTTTTATTTTTTATTCAGGCTCATAACTGGGGGTCTGCAGCTGGCTGAGGGCACACACTTGACCATTGATGAAACCCAACTAGAAGCAGGGACCCTCAACTCTGTTGGGGTTGACAATGCAAGAATGCTTAAAACTTTGATGGAGTTGCAAAAGGTGATTTTCATCTTTCGGTGTCCACAAAATGTCGGTTGCAGATAATATTGTATGTATATATGCTATATATGCATAATATACGAATATATGGTTTTTTACTCTGTAGGTGGAATGTCTTTGAATGCAACAGAGTTTTTGTAGGATTTTCCTTTGCTTGGTTTTTGTTTATCTGAATGTCACATAAATCCACATCATCATCCCACATCATCATCGCAGACAAGATACTGATATGACCTCATAATTTGTGTTAGGTGGAGTACGACTTCAAGTACTATAAAATGGATATGGCAGCTGATATCCAGTTGCTTATCTTTTCCCAGGGGAAATCAAACATTTGTCCTGCTGATTTAGTTTTACCTTTCCAACCTTCTTCAGTTGGCTCTTCTCAAGTTTCTGCAGAAGCATTAGAGGCTTGGAGATGGTACTTGGCTACACTTAGAACATTACCTCATTCTATTGAGCCAGAAATGCAGACGGTATGCCTACCTTCATTCACAATGAAAAAAAATTATAAAAAAAAAAAATGATTATAAAAAAAAACGGTTTTACAATAAAAAAAATATTTTACTTTCACAACTGAACACATAATTGAACTGCAGGAGGTCAAACAAAACTCAGTTGATCACAAAATAGAATTTTCATTGGTAATTCACGTTTATTGTGTACTTTTCAGGTGATAGAAAATGACTTGGTTGAAGCAAGGAAAGCGGATTGGAGTTTGGGCAGCCATGACTTTAGCAGGTTAGAAACTGACATGTCTTCATTATGAGATATGAATATCGATTTGTACTGTACAGTTTTATTGAAACTATGGATATTCATTTTTGCTTACAGATTGC
Organism: Parasponia andersonii; assembly: GCA_002914805.1. Taxonomy (NCBI): domain Eukaryota; kingdom Viridiplantae; phylum Streptophyta; class Magnoliopsida; order Rosales; family Cannabaceae; genus Trema; species Trema andersonii. The sequence continues at coordinate 188,568 of JXTB01000635.1, read as the reverse complement.
TGACAATGGGCCGTCTAATGTCCATGAGTTATGGTGAAACGACCCTCTCTTTAAAACACTGGCAGATGGTCAAAGAGCTAGAGAGGCTACGACGAGAGAGGCTCAAGTGACTGCACAACTAATGTTAAGATTTTGTTATGATTTATGATCTGTGTAAATTCTAGCCTAAGACTGATGATCGGATTCAGGTCAACAAGTGTTTTTGTTCCCCTTTTTGTAGCAACTGAATTTTTATTTAATAGTATTAATTTTCAAGGTTTAACTTTAGAGCCTTTCCTTTCTGCCTGAATACTTGATGTGATATCATGTAATATTGTTCTAGCAGACCTAAAGCAATACTTCTGAATTTACCACCAAAATGAAATCAAAAGATTTTGATTATTCTAGTTGAATTTTCGCTTAACCAAATAATTACTAACATTGTGCTGAATGGCACAAAGTCTTTAGGGATAAAATGTTTATGATTGTAGTTATATATCGTCATGCACATTATAGTTGAGTAATTTAAGTTGGTCTTGGAATATGGTACGTAATTAAACGAAAAAGACATGATACTCGCAGAAGTTGTGGCCCAATCTTGATTTCTTTGAACGGGAAAAACTGCTTTTCTTGCTGAATGAAACTTTTACATTTACATTCCAATGTGTTGGCCAGTCGACATAATTTAGTGTTTCTTTTTGGAAATTTGGATAAAAATGCCTTTGACAAATTATCACTCTCAAAAAAATGTTTTGCTTATGCGCCATGGGCTAGTCATGCGGTAGAAGAGGTCGCGTATGATGGAGCCATCATCTTTTTCTTTGGGTTGGCAAAAAGCATGCATGTGCCGGAGTCTCTGGCCATTGATTATTTGCCAAGTCTTGGAAATAAAGTGATGTTCACTTGTGGATCAGAATATTATAAAGTTGCCCCATCTGGGATGGGATGAGTGTTACTGATTTAGACCCATAGAGAAAGAAAAATATACGAAGAATAATCAAAGTATTATTTATAAAAGTTGTCCCAGCCGAGTTTGACACTCTCAACTGAGGATTAATATCAACATGCTCTTTTAAGATACTTAATGGCCTTTAATTTAAACAAATGGCCCTCAAATCAAGTATTTCTGTCTCTAAAAAACTATTTTGGACTCACTAGTCACAACCCTTGCCAAAAAGGCCTAGCGGGTGCCAATCAGCCACCTCAGCTATAACCGGCCAACTAAGGCCTTGCCTTTTTGTTTTTCCTACTCTACCCCAAACATCCCCAACAAACAAGAAAAATACCTTAGTATAGCATATAATACAAACTGTCACACATAAAAAGAAGAATTCGAAAAAAGTTCTTCTAGACTTGACTGCCTTCAAATGTTTGTCCAAACTGCCAATTAGATGGTGCCACGTTGTTGCTGATCACAACCCTTCCATCGCTGAGGGTGACTTGGAAGGAGAGGCTCTGGCCATTGAGGTAGGAGTTGCTTTGCCAGTTCTGGCCCCAGTTCCTTGACATGGCTTGCCACCCTGTGTTTGACCCCTTGATTGAAACCGCATGAACATCTCCTGCACCGCCGACGTTTGTAACCAAAACCAAGTTGAAGTAAGAGTGACCATTGATAGTGAACCTTATTCCTCCCTTCTTAACACATGGTACCCTGCAAAAATAAGCATAAAACATCAGTTAGATTACCACATAACGAGTTTCTTTCCCCTTCTTCAAAGTTTTAATGGTACCTTAATGCTGAATTAAGGACTTGTAGTTAGTTTTGTTTACCTTCTGAAGGAGACAGGGACAATCCCAGCTCGATACTGAGCAATCTGCAAGAAGGCAGGCTCAGCCAAGTCGAAGTGCTGAAGAGGAGGATTGCACCAGCCGCCATTGTCGTTGGACAAGGCGAGGTTCGGGGGGCAGAAATTGGTGGCGGTGACAATGATGCTTCCGGAGAGGCACCATTTGGGATCATCGTTGCACCGCATCTCGTAACATGCCCCGCAGCTTAGGCCATTGTTGAACAGAGCCGTGCTTAGTGCTGCAGTGCTTGTTCCGTAGCCTTGGCTGTACAAGTTGCCATAACCACAAGCTCCTCCTGAAGTAACAACGACAAACATTAGACATTTGAGTCAAATCACATACAAAACTTTTGCACTAATTTGGTGACTGCTAATTTTCAACTTCTTTTTTTCTTTTTCACTATATTAGAACTGTCACATATTAGTGTGACTTTCTTTTTATAACATTTGTACTATGTAGTAGTTTTGCTATATTAATTAAGATAAAAAAAAAAATGCTGGATATCACAGCTGGTGATGGAACTACTAATATGTAGCACTCAATTTGACCATACATTTTTTCAAAGTGTCAATTGTGCAATAATGTCATATATATAGTATAATGCATCACTAACGGTGATATATAGCGAATATTCAAAAAAATAAAAAAAAAAATGTCCAACTTACCCATTGTGCCAGAAGCATCCCCTCCTCCATAGAATGTGGCATGGCCAGATTGCCACCCTCCTCCATAGTCACCATAAGTGCCTCTTAGGCAAAGGTTAAGGACCAAGAAAAGAAGTGAAACAACAGAGAGAGCTGCAATGGCCATTGCGTAATGACTCTTCTTGTAATGTGAGAAGAAGGGAGAGAGAGAGAGAGAGAGAGAGAGAGAGAGAGAGAGAGAGAGAGAGAGAAAAGTGGGTAAGAACTAAGAAGAGGTGATGATGAGTGTGGTAGATTAAAGGGCATAAAAGGGTTTACTTATATAGGGAAGAGAAGTGAGATGGTTTTGGGTTTTATGTGGGGCCGTGTCCTAGAAAGTGACAAGTTAGAGGCGTTAAGGTCCGAGAGAGAAGCCAAAACCACAAAAACAGATTTCGTATTTTCAGGTCGTTTACAAGTATCAATGTTGCACATGCAAATGTTCCGGTTCGTCTACCAACTGCTGAGCCCAATGACCCCACTCGCACATGCACCATCAACCGTTTTCTTCTTTTTCTCTATTATAATATACATAAAAAGAAAACGATTTATAGGTTGATATTGAAATGTGGCTTATTAGTTTTTTTACATTTGAAAAAATGTCGTATTCTTTTTTTTTTTTTTTTTAATCTTTTTCTTAATTTTTTCCCCAAGTTTCGCAAATTAGCTTATACAAATTAAGGCCTTTGATTAAGGGGGGGTTTTTGGTATTGCAGAGGTCTAACTTGGTGGCTTGTGGAAGATATGTACCTAACGCAAGTAGCAGAATCATACTCATCAAAGACTTACAGGTAGTAGAACCCTAGTGTCCTAAACATTGTTAATACTATTTTTCTTCTCCTTTCTTTTTTTTTTTTTTAAGGATTTCCATTCATCAAAAGAAAGCTATGATTCCATCTATGAAATTATGCCTTCAAACAAAATAAACCTATCTAACGGTTCATCTTGCTTTCTACGTACATTTTTAAACAACCCCGCACTCACAAGAAAATAAATAAATAAATAAATCCTGATCACAATCAAGAATGCAATAAGCATTACCTTGTTTACTAAAAATAATTTGCAAATTGCAATGTGTACATGTTAATAAAAAGGTCTATGTCTATGATTTTTTTTTTCTTCCATAAGTTGTTATGTCTGTATCTAATTCCGATTCAACAACTCATAATCAATAATTGGAAAATGAGTCATATCGAATAAATCAAAAGACTGTAAGATAGATATGCAAAATCAAATGTCGGTTACTATTAAACAAAAGGTTACTAAAAAAAAGAATTAGTATAAAATCAATGCATCAAAGCATCAAACAACTGATAGTCAATCAAAAATAATTAACTAGAGGAAGATGTGCGTGTGGCTTAGCATGATCCATGATTGGTGTTATTAGAGTACGTGGATGATTAATTTGTTTAATCAAGAATCTTGTTTTTTCTTATTACTTTTGTTGGTTTATGATTTATTTAATTAAGTTGAAAGCTTGAGATTGGATATGTCAATGAAAGAGTTTGGAGCTGTTGGTGATGGGCCTACCATGTTACGGGCACATGCAAGTCCCGGTCTTGGCGGTTCATATTATTCATGCATCAATATCAAAGAAATTAATGGCTACTTTCATTTCTAAAATTAAAAGTATTACAGAAAAAATATATATGTATATACATAAATATTGATAAGGAAAACCTTTGATTTCTGATGTATTGGCTACCGTTTTCCATGTCATATTATTATTTTTATTGTTTTCATTTTCGTGTGCGGTGGAAAATGAATCATAAAAATATGCATCATTTTGACATCTTCCTTCCCATTCTCAATTAGAATACAAATTTGTCTCTTCTTTACGAGAACTCTTGGGAGAAGGATTTGTAGAATCAGCAATATCTTTTATTAAATTTGTGAAGAAACATATTTCATTTATTTTAAGTATTTTCAGATGTCTGAGAAGAAGGGGGTTTTTTTTCCTATCTTTTTAATTATTTAATTTTTTAATCAATGTTATTTTCCTGCCCCGTATTTGGGTTCAAAGTCAAAATTTATGGCTTGCCTGTCAAGCAAAGGAAAACATTGTCAACTAAAATTTTTCCCGATAGATGAGGGGGTAAACAAGAAGACCAAAAACATGTATTATGCAATGGAAGAATCAAATGGTGAAAAAGCTCTTAGGGTTTTCTACATTCCCTTGGAAGATGACTTTGCATTTCCACATTTTGAGAGAGAATTAAAGCTAAAGTTCTATGCATTAATACCAACAACACCTATACAAATTTAATCACAAGCAAAAAGGGGTATCGTACTTTTCAGCAGATTGTGAACAAAACATTCAACTCAATTAATTCGATGTTTCGATTTGGCATTACAAGTATGAGAATTCCTTTTCACAGTTAACGGAGAGAGAGAGAGAGAGAGAGAGAGAGAGAGAGAGAGAGAGAGAGAGAGAGCATAACATTTTATTTTGAGGATTTATTGCAACTATTTTTTTTTATTGGTTTATCAACAAATTTGGTGATCTAAGGTTCCAACAACCTTTTCTCAAGGGACAAGGTCGACTGGATCTAAATTTAGATCAAGTGAATTTTATCCAAATGTGTCTGCTAGGGACCAATGAAAATGTCCCTCACAGGGGCTGTTCTTTAGCCCCAACAGGAGAGAGTTAGGGACAATAGAACATGGAATGGACGTATGGTAAGACGGTCTTGAAAGGTCATTCTCAAGTGGCAGTTAACATGGTCACATATTGTTAACTCCAAACAGCCCCACTTGAGTTTCAAAGTTGTTGCAATCAGCAACGTCCTCTTATCCCAACCATTTTAATTAAAATCTTTCTATCCCAACCATTGAATTCAGTTAAAAAAAACTTTATTTTTCTATCTGGTTCTCCTAGTATAAACTAGTTGACTTTTCTTGCGTGAAAAATAGTTGATTTATGAATATTATAACTCTATTTATTGGTGTTGAATTGGCAATCTTGAGCCATGTTTGGTGTTCAATTAAATGGTAATCTTGAGCCGTTAATGTGTTTAATTGGCAATTTTCATTCTTATATGGGTGTTTAATTAATTTCGAGATAAATATAAAACTGACGTTATCTTCGGTCATTAATTTAAAAATTTTTGTACTCGCACATCTAAAAGAAGAAATAAAAAACAAAAATTTGACGTGAGCTTATACATGCTAAAGACATTAGCCCTCTTCTACTCAAATGGGGGATTTTTATGGGTATCCATTTCTTCATAACACTTGCCTATATTTATTTGCACTTTAGAATATGCATCGTCATTAACCTTGCCTGTTAAAACTCTGTGGGATAAAACAATGGTAAAAGAAAAAAGAGTACATCATCGTTGTGTAAAATACGTGTTAGCTTAGGGCTAACTTTGAGAAATTCTCTTGGTTGGTTTACCAACCTCAACTCCTCAAGGCACAAATTGCTGTTATATCTATTTTAAGGTTGAAGAATGTGAAACTTTTTATATGTTTTATCTTGTGGTCCTGCTCATGCAAAGTCTAATTACAACCATAATGTTCACCCAAAAATTGGTGCAAAGTCGTAGGACCATTTTTCCAATGAAGATCATGCGCACTGCTCTTGGACCAAAACCGTAGTCAGCTTAATCGGTTAAACCGTTATAACTGTAATATAGATTATGTTAATGTAATGTAAGATGGTGATATGAGTTACAGTACATTGAAAATGAAAAAAAAAAAAAAAAAAAAAAGAGAGAGACGAAAAATGAGAGAGAGAGAGAGAGAGAGAGAGAGAGAGAGAGAGAATATGTGTACATGTACGAGAGAGATTTAACAGAAGGAGAGTTCACGGAAAGGCATCTCAATTCTTAAAGTCACAAATGAACAGAACATAGAGTTGACATCTAGCATGGAAATAGCCGCGTCTCTATATCACTGAGATCAACCCTCTTTTTCCACATTAGAAATCCCGAAAGAGAAAAGAATGAATTTTCAAATTGAATAGAAACAATTCCATGAATAACTTAAAACCTAACAAGCTAACTAAAATGTTAAGTAAAACCAAACCAATTAAAAGAATCAAATACAGATGAAATCCTAAACTGTACCTTTGGCCGTCAATAAGGTCAGTCTATGAACAATCCAACAAATATGGTGGGATCATGCGAAGCGAGCAACATTTGAATCAAAATCTGTTGCTGCTTTCGCTGGCAGAAATGGAGGGCCCTAAAGGCTTCACTAGATGAGAGCCTCTGCTGCTGCTGATATCAAGCTCCTGCAGCTGGCCAATAGGATCAAGTTGCAACATCTCTGAGGAGGCATGTGAATGGGCTGCAGCAAGCATAGGCTGATGCGCTGGGGACATATTAGAGTGGAAAGGATTAAACTGCTGCATTTGAATATTACGGTGGTCACCTGCCCCAGATTGGGGCTGATTTGAAAAGAAGGAGGATTGGTTGTATGGAATATGATGCATTCCCAAATTGTAAGTATCGGTAGCTGTCAACATTTCTCCAGTGGCCATCTTGAGCCTCTCAACTTCTTTCTTCAGTGCTTCATTTAGAGCTGCATGATGGAATAGTATAGCAAATGATTGCCAGTCAGACATTCCCGCTCTTTGCACAAACATAAAAAGAAAGGAAATACAGGGTACCTCACCATTCAAAGCAGCTATAAAATAATGTCAATTCCACAAATCATAGCACACCCATAATTCAACTTGATTAATGAGCTTGGCTAAGACACCGTAAAACAGTAAAGGGCAAAAAATTTGAAAGTACCTCGAGTACCAGAAAAAGAGAATACAAAACTAGGTTTTTAAAGAAAATGTGGATAACAATAAAATATGTGAAAGTTTTCCTGATAAGCAAATATTGAATCTATTGAGAGCAGCTAGGGAGACAATAAATCATTGATCATTTTTAATAAAAAACATGGAATAGTTTTCAAGAAAAAGAAACTTAAAAAGAGATCACATATTGACTCGAAAACCAGGTATGGATCTCCGTAAAATAAGTTAAAAACAGGGCATTCAAAAACATGCATACCATCGCGCAAATGAGCTTGTTGTTCCATGGCTTGTAGTCGAAGCTTGAGCTCTGAGTTTTCACTACTGAGACCAGTTGTATCTCTCTAAAAACCAACACAAAAAGTAAATAAACATATCAGGTAACGCCTCAACAATCTAGAGAGAGAAGGTCTGTGATATAAGAGATAGGACCGATTGAAAATGATCTACAAACTATAAATTGACCAAGTTAAAATTGAGGACACGACATGATTCTATTAAAAGTAAAACTCAGGCTAGAAATGAAGGAAACAGTTAGAACCGCACATCTCATAAGTGCTAAGATAATACAACGACCATATCTAAGTAAGGGATCAACATAAACTTATAGCTGCATAACTTGTATGCATATAAAGTAAGATGAGTATTACTGAAAGAACCTGGAATAGAGATAGTTGGGCAGAAAGAGTCGTTGCTTCAGTTTGAAGGGTTTGAACTTTTCTCTCAAGTTCTGTTATGTAACGGGCCTTCCTCTCTTTAGAACGAGCAGCAGACTGCCTGTTTGCCAAAATCCTGTACACATACACATGAAGTGGAAGGTCTGTGACAATGACCACAAAAGAATTGCCTCAATTGTGCAAACAAACAAAACCAACCTTACAAATTACTAGACAAACTTTATTTCATCAACTCTATCCAGAAAAGTATGCTTTTTAATGAAAAAAGGCGAAAGGTCATAAAGTTTTGAGGCAACATCATAAGATTCACCGAAACATGATTGAATTTACGCTGAAAAGTAGAACAAAGGAAGTGATGTGTACAAATCTATCGTGTGATGGGTCAAATAACATGTTCATGAATAACATACTACCATATATTCGAATTAACGGCATATTTTAAACTCGTGCAATATGTTTCAATTTGCTTGGACTGAAAATGACACATAACAACTGTAGAAGCATCTTAATTTGATTATCAAATCTAAAATTGAACAGGTAGTAGGATACATGTCAATACCTATAGCGTTAGATATGATTCCTATTCACAAAACTCCCACTAGAGATTGTTTACAATATCATCGATAGGAAAATTTAAACTTCCAAAGACAACCCATATTTCCAAATCTGATATATTTAAACAAAAGCAACGAAAAATGATAGATTTTTTTTTTCCTCCCTCCATGATTTGACAGTATACCAAATAAACTACGAAAAAAGCAAAATCAAAATCTATATTACAAATAACAATTTTTCTTTTTTTTTTTCTTTTAAAAAAAAATCACCATACAAATAGAAAAAACATATCGAAATTACATACATTCATACCTCTTAGCTCGCTTGGGATCAATGGTCCATAATTCAGCGAGTTTATCAGGAGCCATGGCTTTCTTGGCCTCAATCGTGTCCATACTCGAAGACCCATCGACCGAATTGCTATACCGGTGCCTCGGCCTGCCGCTTTTCTCCCCTCCTCCTCCTTCTCCTTCTCCTCCTCCGCCACCATCGCCACCACTCTCTGACCGTACGGAACCACCGGCATTTTCGGGTTTCGGGCCGGAGGTTCCGTCATCGAGCTTGGATCCGAACTTCTCGATGTCCATATAGGTGCAGAACAGATCATCCTCGGATCCGAGCTCCTCGAAGCTGGCGGACGGGCCCTCGAATGGATCCGAGAGCAGATCCAGGTCGTCCGGTATCCGGAACTGGACCTCCGACTGGGCCCTCCGGTGGTAGGATCCACGGGCCGGGAAGCCCGGGTTTGGGTTTGGGTTCGGAAACGACGTCGTCATGGTGTGAGGGCGAGAGGGGTGGTTGTCGGGTTTAGGGTTGGGACCAAGATCCGGTTTGGACGGATCTTGCATTTCCATGTCCTGAGCAAAATCACACCCTCCCTCTGTAGTATACTATTCTCCGTCCTCCTATCTCTCCGTACTTGTGTCCAGACTCGGTTACTTCTTTTGTCGGGGTCACGTTCCGTCAAATGCCATGTTAAACGACGTCGTTTCAACGCAACGAAAAACGGTGACTTAAGGTGTCGTTTTTCAAATTGGGATCAAAATGAATCTCTATCTAAAGGGTCAAATTATAAATAAATCCGTTGTTCTTTAATTTAATAAAGACATATTCGGAAATTACATCTTCATCCATATAGCATCTAATTTTGAGAATTTTTTTTAATTGATGAAAATACACTATTACATCTTGTAAATTAGTAAATATCTATTGTAACTTTTTAGTTTCGGATTATTTTATAATAAGTTTCTATTAATTTAGAAATTGTTTCTGAAGAGTATTGGCTCTAATTTAATTAACAGTTGGCTAAGTTAGCTATGGCTGTTATTTCAGTTATTTCAGTTATATGCAGAGGATCAAGACTGCAGTTGGTTGTTCTGTTTCAACACTAACTGATGAGATGGCAAGTTATTATTGGCTCAATGAGTCATATAAAAGAGGAGTTGTAGTAGAGCTGAGATCTGATTCTACTTTCATGTATCTCTTGTAATCTGAGAAATTAGAGTGATAAAGAGAAAAATTCAGAAGTGTGTTCTTTCATTCTAGAAGAATGTTGTTTCTTGGGAAAGTACTTGTGAAAAACTGTGAGATTGTATTCAAATTTGTCTTGGTTGAAAGATTTGTTTTAGTGTGTAAAACTCTTTTTATCGGTTAGTGAATTTGACTAGGGTCAAAGACCTTGCTTTGGATGTAGGTTTTGGTGCACTGCCAAAACTGAACCAAGCAAAACAGAGTTGTTCTTCAAGTTTTTAATATGCTGGTTGAATCTTTATTGATTGTTTAGAGGAACAAATCTTCATAGTTTGGAAACTGTTTATATTTTAAAATGTTAAATAATAAGAAAGGAGATTTTATCAAGTAAAACCTTTTCCCTAAAATTAAATATTGTTGAGGTGAGATCGAAATTTTATATTAAATTTTAAAAGGTGAAATGTAGTTTTCTAAGAATGCATATCTAAATTTAAAGATATGTATATATATACAAAATATATGTGTTGTAATTAGCCATGTGGCAAAATACTCATCTATTTGCCTCTATTTTTCAAAACAAGAAAAAATATACTATGTGTTAATTCTTTTTTTTTTTTTTAAAAAGAAAGAAAAATATACCATGTTTTTTTTTCTTTTCTTTTTTCCTCAAACCTGTGATACCCTGATATATTTTTCAAAACATGTTACCAAATACCACCCATTGCTATTATTCTAAAGACAAATAACATATTTTTCTTAGAGTATAAAGTAGGGATAGTATCACTTTTATACTTTATATTTTGACACTTTGTTCAATTTATACCCTTCGTTTTGATTATAATAAATATTGATTTTTAGATTTAAAATATTTTACAAATTTATACTTTGACACTAATTTAGAGCATTTACTTCACCAAGATGATTTAATAAGCTTATTTTCGGATTAGTTTTTGTATAATTTATTTTTAATTTTTTAAACAACATCTTGGTATATTAACTACTCTAAATTGATGTTAGTACATAAATTTATAAAAGATTTCAAATATAAAGGTCAATATTGATAATAACCAAAATACAAGGTATTATATTAATAAAGTATTAAAATACAAAATATAAAAATAATAATATCCCATATAAATATTGTTGATGATGTGTTTATTTGACAATAAGTTTAGTATTTTAGAGTTGCTTAGATATTAGTACCTTACCATTATGACATTTAGAAGAGCATAATATTAGGGAGACCAAAACTTTGAATAAAAACTTATACCAAATGATGTGATATTATTTTAGCAACATAATTTTAAATGGTTTAGTCTTATTTTAAGATAAAACACAGTTAAAAATGACAACATATTATGTAGTGCAAATTTTTGATATCTTTAAGTATTCCTCTTTAAGGGGGAAAATTCGTAAAAATATTGACCAAAGGAAGACAAATGGTTGCCTTTCTTTTCTTTTTTTTTTTTTTTTTTTGGTTGTGTGTCAAAAAGATAGTGTTTGGGTTTATAATAAAACGGTTAAATATGATATTACTTATAAATGACTTTTTAGCGAAATAGTTGATTTTTAGTTCATAGTTTGCAAAATAATCATTTTTAAATACTATTAAAAAATAGTCAAATTTTGAAAACTATGTAAAAAGTGACCCTTTTTCATATTTCATATATCAAAATATATTGATTTATTTCTTCAAAAATTGATTTACGTTTTCAAAATTTGATTTATTTTATAAAAAAAAATAGATTAATTAAAAAATGTCATTTATCAAAATAAAATTATAAAATGATCATTTATTAATAGATGTAAGAAACAACCATGTTTTAAATTGATACGGAGAAAATGTCGTTAAGTTGTCTTCGTCTAACTAGTGTATTAAAATTTACTATAAATATATCACCAATTAAATGATAATAAATCACATGTCAAATGTAATTTTGGTATTGGTACATTTATCTTTCTTATAAATACTCACTTCACTTATAATTGAGAGATATTTTGAGATTTTACTTTTTATTTATTTATTTATCTTTTAACGTAGGGCTCGGGTGTCAACATTAGAGCCCAATATCTGGCCCAATCCAAACTCTCTGCCTCCAAGGGTGGGCCTCGATCTAAACAAGACAGCCTCGATTCTGACAAGTTCTGAAAACCATGGGCTTGTCTCAAGGTAGTGTCTATCCAATTATCTCAATTACTGTCTCCTTGTTTTCTTCGCAAGGAACAAAAAGAACATGGGACCGATGATCTTGCACGAAACTATCAGTAAATCACTACTGTGAACACGTGGCAATAATTTAGTTCTGAATGGGCCCACTGGAGAAAAGAAGAACGAGTTTGATGAGACACGTGTACCTATTCAGGTGGCTACTAAGGTGGCCAAGAAAAATTTGCCCGGCCACGACTATGGCTACACATTGTTAGCAGTCGCACTGTCGCGCGCGCGCACACGCACCCGCACACACACATATATATATATATATATATATATATATATATATATATGCAGTGGGATCTTGCCCTTGTCAGACGAAAACGACATCGAATTCACTTATTGTTCTAATTGGAAGCTTTCTTTTATTTTATTATTTATTCATTTTCTTTTTTTTTTTTCCCCTACAAAAGTTTAAAACTTCTGATATTTTTAAAAAATAAATATCATAATTAAAAGTAGGCTATTATCTAGATCTGAACTATCTGTTAGAATGAACCCTCTTGTGAAATTTACGTGATTTTTATCCTAAATAATAAAGGACTGAAATTGATCACACTATAGCACTCCTCGTAATTATTTTACCAAATTCTTTTTCTATCTACACAACCTTTTGCAAGCATATGTAAATTAAAAACCCAAGCTGAGATGCAATTTTAAGAGACCCAATTCATTATTTGCAACAAATGAAGTTGGATGTATCATACTTATGTCTCATAAATGCAAGAGGAAAAGATTAGTGATGTGATTGGTGGGAAGCCATTAAGGGAGAAATGGGAGATAGGTTGTGGATGATAATCACTATGGAGGGGTAATAGTGATAGGTTGTGGGTATACATCTATAGGGCCATGGATGTAGGCAACAATTTATAGCAGTACCTATATATATATTGACAAGACGATAGGCATTTTCATTTATGTGTCTGTGACATGAGATATATAGCTAACTACCGGCCACCCGGCACTCAACTGCCACTATGGGTTTTCTATGGTTTTATGGTTTTAGGTTACACAAGGCCACGGGGGCCAGGGAGACTCTCAATCTCACGGCATTCAAAAAGAAGAAATGATAATATATATGTTCTCTAATTATATTATTCACGAAGATATTTATGTTTGTCAACTGGATAAATAAGTGTCTTATAAATTAAGTGGATTTATGTGTAATAATTATTTGTCTCGGAATAAATACTTAAAATTTGTGACGTTTAATATCAGAGAAAAGAGATATTAACATTGCAATACTAGTACTACTATTTATTTGTTTACAGTGTCCTTACCAAACCATGTCCCCCGAATCTATTTTATTTTTATATGAATGATTGAATGGTAAAACATCAACTCATGATGATAAAGATATGCTCAAAACCTCTGCTTCTACGCAAGTGATATAATAAGCAAAGAGTTATAATTTGCTTTCACACGGAGATTTGTTCCTTGTTAAGTTTGCTATGTTAGTCAATTGAAGAAGGCAACTCCAGCTAGTGGGATTTTTCAGGGTAAAAATATCTCCGAGTTGTCATATTAAACACCATTATAACGTACAGTAGTGAGGCTTACTTGAGGCTCTAAACACCCATGTGGTCTCAATTATCACAAGACAAATATAGGGTGCTAGAAACACTACACCTTGGTTTGGTTATCTCCACCCACTTACGTTTAAGGAACTAAACTTTGTTCCTTGTTTAACTTGCCCAATTGTTTAGGCGTTTTCTTCACGGGCTTGCTTTAATTACGCTTAAGGAATTATATTGTTGATGTTAATATATCATATTACTCGTGGCACTCAAAGAGAAAAATTTCCCTCTAAGTTAAATAACCCAAGTTGGGTTTGGCACTAGTGTTTGTTATTTAGCCTCTCCTTACGGTCCTTTCTAGACCTATTAAAGCTGGTGATATTGGGGGAGTTAGGAAAGTGGTTGAGAACATTAACATGTGTCATGACACACAACTCTTGTGGAATTTTTGTCCAGTCCAGGCAGAAACCAGACAGGTGTGTAGCTCTGAAATTTTGGATGGTCCAGTGGGCTAAGGATAAGCAGCGCGGCGTGACACTAGGATAGACATATGTGTACCTATCAGTGTGTAGTCATGGGGTGACTTTGGAGGGTCACCCTCAAATTCATTAAATCAGAATCTCAGATAATATATATGATATCAACAGGATAAACACGCATGAGATGAGATAAACAAAAAGAAAGAATAATTAATCCACTTGTATTCATCATGATTCATTAGATTAGCCATTCATTTTCTCTGAAAAGTAAAATTAGCTTATACAGGCAAAAAAAGCTCATGCTAGTTTTGTTAATGTTACGGTTGGTATTGACGGTGTCATAGTGCCTTTGTTAAAGATAAATGGAACAGAGACAGAGTAAGTAAAAAGTACTAATGTTTTTTTTTTAATCTATATATATATATATGTGTGTGTATGTATGTGTTGGGATCTAACGATGGGAAATGGCTGAATTTTGAGGAATTGTTTACTTTACCTTTTAGTACAAGAAAGAGTCGTATATGAGTTGAGTTAGTGGGCGAAAATGATTCTGTGCTGAGAATCAGCATTTGTTAAAAAGAAAACAGCTTAACTACGATTAGGTGGGATTGGGTACCTTAATCAAATATCATATGTGGAAACCCTTTTTTTTTTCCTCTCTCTACTTGATTCTTAAGCTCAGTTAATCTATTTGGGTTGTCATTTCTTTCAAAATACAAATGAATCGAAGAGACACTTGACAAGTAATCTCTCCTTCGTTTTATCCTACCACTATTATATCCCACTACCCTTAATTACAACACTCCTATAGGCCAAAGCCATCTCCTCTCTCTCTCTCTCTTTCTCTCAAAGAAGAAAACGTTTCAGCAACAACTTTTTATATGGTAAGGCCAAGTTATATGCCTCTGTAATCTTGATCTTTTCAGCTTCTTCACCTTGTTTTGAGGAGTAATAAAAGCATTTTCTTTTTTTTTTTTTTTTTGGGGGGGGGGGGCGGTGGAGTTATAAAGGTGGACCAGTTGAGATTTGAGAGGTATTGATTTGTGTGAAACAAAGGGAGATAATCTCCAACTTTGGAGAGCTGAAAGATATTTATATACTATTCATCACCCTTTCCCTTATCTCAAGCGACCATATCAATTCGCAGGATGCTTCTTTGAAAGTCTTTATCTAGTTGGAATCCCTACACACATAGCCAAACACTCAAGAGCCCATTTCTCTTTCCTTACTTGTCAACAGATTAACAATAACCAAAGAAAAAAGAAAAAGAAGTTAAGAGAAACCCACAATCTCTTCTTTCTAGTTCCCCTCTCAACTTTTTTTTAATGGTTTTCCCTTGACTTCTCTCCCTTCTAGCTGGTACCATCATTAACCTTTTTTTTTTATTTCCGAAAAGACCCCATATCTCTATTACTAGCTTCACACCCAAAAAAAAAAGAAAATTCCCACGTCGGAAAAGAGTGGATCAGACCACAAAGTACAAACTTTCAGCTTTACACCATTGAGAATGAACCCCCTTCTCTCAATCTCCTTTGTGGTTCGATTTGGCACTGAAAAACCGTGGAATAATGAACTCTCTAGCCAGTTTTCGTCACTTAATCCTTAAAGGCTACTCGAATTTGTTTTCATAAAGTGTTTGCTTGGTGCTTGTGAGAAGGTAGCAGAAGCCACCATACTTACCACTAATTGTTACCAATGGTGACTCATCATCACCATCACCGTCCCTACCGCCTAGTGCTTCTGGACAACACAAAGTCAAACTCACCGCCACCGTCAGCCAATGAGAACAGGAGCAGTCCCACACGCGGGTCGTACGTGAGCGAAGCCAACTTCGACACCAACATGGTGATCATACTCGCGGCCCTGCTCTGCGCGCTGATATGCGCGCTGGGGCTGAACTCCATCGTGCGCTGCGCGCTGCGGTGCAGCCGGAGGTTCGCGTTCGAGACACCCGACGAGGCAGTGGCCCGGCTCGCGGCCACGGGCCTGAAAAAGAGCGCATTGCGCAAGATCCCCGTGGCGGCGTATGGCGCTTCTTCCGGGATCAAAATCATCGACACGGACTGTACTATTTGCCTTGGGGAGTTTGAAGAAGGTGACAAAGTCAGGGTGTTGCCTAAATGCAGCCATGGTTTTCATGTGCGGTGCATAGATCCGTGGTTGGTCTCTCACTCGTCTTGCCCGACTTGCCGGCGGTCTTTGCTCGAGCAACCGGCTAGTTCCGATGCCGCCACGGTGGAGTCCGGTGCGGGAATTCGGCACCATGGGAATGCAGCAGACTCTGAAGGAGGTGGAGGACAAGGTGAGGTGACAATTAGTGTGGATGAGGTAAGCTAATGATCAAAGAAGAAAATGGGGAATCGGGACAAAAAGAACTAATTTCTACTTGTGTCCTCTTCATTTCTTATTTGGTCATAGTTAGTAGTTTAATTTGTTTATGTTAATTTTGGTAGAGAGAGATGTCTCAGTTGATGGTTGTTGTAATTCTAAGAGTTTTTGAGGCAATACAGTGATGTACATTTTAACATTCTCAATGGGTGGAAGGAAAATTGAATTCTATAATGGTTATTGGAAGGACAGAGTAGTGTAGATGTAATTGAGTAAAATCATCAAAATAAGGCTGCATTAAGTTGGAGAACAAAGAGGGCTCCTCTGAATTGGAAACATTAGGATGAAGCACAAGAATTTGTATCCGAATATGTGCCTTTTTGTTTTTACTTTTTAGTGTGGAGTGCTTTAACTTTGGATACCAACGCTGCTAATGAAAAATAAAAATGGTCAAATTTTTTAAGTCACGGAGATTGAGTGACAAATTTTCATCTGGTGTATTCTCTATTTGCCAAGTCAGAAAAGTTTCAGTCAGTCAGAACAACCAAGTTATTCTTGTTTCCACTCAGAAACTTTGGTCTATATTACATGGAAAATTTTCAAAACATGACTAATGTTTAGAAAATAAAAAATTGGAAAAGCATATAGAAGCCCTTTTGTGCCTCAAGAACATGATTAACATAGGCGGCTTAATTAGTTCAATATAACTCTCCAACTGACACCGTTTTTCTGTTTGATGATTTGATAGGCATTATTAAGAGAAGAAAAGCATATGGAACACAAGGAATCATTAAGTTGTTGCTCATAGAATGGAATCTCAGTTCCCTTTTGCCCACATTTTTCTTCTCTTCTTATCACTTTAGTGGGCCTGGCCAGGCCCACAATCAAGAAAAACCATTCATGCACTACCTCAGAACCTTGTCTTTGTAATGAGGATACCTGTGGTATTGACAAGGATATGGTTTTCTTAAGCATCATTCATAATTGGACCACAACACCTCTTCTGTACCTAATTGATCAATATCCATCTACATAAGATTTTTCTTCGATTCCAAATATTGCGGCAAAGAAATTCTTTTTTTTTTTTTTTTGGCTAGTTGTGGATTTTGTGGAGTGTAAGTCATATTTAATAATGTTGGATAAAAATGGGTAAATGGGTTAAGGAAACAATTTGGGCTTGGCTTGGACTTGGAAGCCCAAGTGGATTTTAAAGATTAAATTTGTTATAAAACCCATTTTCATGGACCATTTTGAAGCTAAAAATTGAGTGGGATCCACATCTTGTTGATGAAAGATCTTAGTGAATTCTTGTTCTCCTCTGCGAGGACATCGATTTCGTATATTCACACGCTCAAAATGGTGCACGGATGAATGAGAAATTGTTGCTCAAAAGTGCACCATTGAAATGGAAAATGAAAGGAAAATATTATAATCCCACATTGGTGGGAAATGCATGGTGCAAGTGGTTTATATAGAACCTTGTTTTGTGATGGTGGTAAGAATAACAACCACAGATGCTCTCTCAGGCGCGCGCAAGGGGGGTGCAAATCTTCGGGGTTGGGCCTGAATTTGCATGGGCTCGTGTGTGCCCGCACCTGCGGACACGAATGCCGGGCCGAAACTTGGACCTCAACAACTTTTTGTTGTGGCCTAATATTTTTTTCCCCTACTCATTCCACATACCAAACAAAGAAACAGAAGCCTTCTTCTCTTTGCCATTCTCTCTCAAGTGTTCTTGAGTTCCTCAGTTTTTTTTTTAGCTAGTTCGAGTGTCTAGAAATTTTGAGTTCAAAGCTATCCAGTTCGTAGAGTGGAGGTGTTGGTGCTTCACCTGCTGCTCTTCGTCGTAGACTGACGCTTGCAAATCCTCAAGCATTCTGGTGGAGGGAGCGAATCAGTTTTAAGGACTCTGTGTGGAACACAGCCCTCGACGGTCAACAATCCTTTGTTTTATTGAAGTGCTACCGAAATTCTACTCAAAGTTGGAGCATACTATTTCGGTAACAATATTTATCGAAAAAAAAATTTATTATAAACGTTTGTAACCTTATATATTGCATGCTACAACCGGTGTAACAAATAGTTGCTAACGAGTACTCTTCATAAATAAAATGCTCCTTTGTCCACCATAAACCTACTAAGTTATGTGTCACTAGCTAAGCTACCACTACATTATGCAAGGACATGGATGTACCATTGTGGTACAAAGCTTGTTGCGGCTATGGGTTTCGGATATGGCAAGACATTGGTCAAGAGCAAAATCTTGCCGAATCTCTTATGGGGTGAATTTCATTAGGTGGATTCTTTTATTAAGCAAGCAATAAAAATGTGGCTGTAATATATAGTTGAAGTTGTGGTTATCAATGATGTTAGATGGTAAGGTGATTGCTCTAAATTAACATAAAGAATACCATTTCTTTTCCTCTTTCTAATTTTTCTAGAAAGTTACGTGAAAACAAAAATAAATAAATAAATAAAAATTTACTATTGTTATTGCTATTATTATCCGTCAATATAATTTATAATTATGGGCTGATTACCCTTATCGCTATTGTTAATTTTGTGAGCGACAGGAACTTGGATTGACTAAGATCGATTTCGGCATATATAAATGACTCAAATGAAATGTTGTGTCTCGGGATAGAAATGAACGGTACAAGTGTAAGAAAGAAATAATTACAAAATATCTCCTATTTTTAGTGAAATTCTTAATATATCTCCTTGACTTTTATAAATAATTGTTGGAGCGGTTTCTCACCAGTCGTCCACGTGTCTTGAACTGCTGATGTTGGATTCTCCAACTGTTCACGTGTCCTTGCTATCTCAAAACTCTCTGAACTCCAAGCAGGATCGGAGAGGCGGGGGTGGCTACCTGCAAAGACTCTCCGATGCTTAAGTCAGTGGTTTTTTCTTTGCGTTTTGGTAGCAAGGAGAAAAATATATCAGTCTCAATATCTATCTCTTTGTTGTGTTTTCTTCTTTTTTCTTCTGCTCTCAGACTGTTTTTTCTTTACAAGTGTTTTTTTGTGTGAACCTCTCTTTCTTAGGAACGCATAGCTTCAATATATGTAGTCCTCGGATAGTGAACTGTATGGTTCTCTATCTTTGGAAAAAATAATCATGAGTACCTTTCACCTCCAGATCTTTTTTCACCATCACGGGCCGAGATTTCTGTGACCTCTTCTGTGCTACCGTGGCCTGATTTTCGCCGCCTCCTATGGCTTCAATCTGTCAGGAGCGAGATTTAGGCACATCGCCGTTCTGTCAGGACGGCTTGTCCCTGCGCGCGCACCTACCCAGAAACACATTAAATGCTCTTTCCGGGTCTGGAGCCGTGGGGCTGCCTTCCATCGTATCCAGTTTGAAGACCCTTGGGGCTTCTGACCCCTACGACCGTTGAGGTAAGGGTCGCTGTTACTAGACAGCAGACCCTTGGGGCCTCAGACCGCCAGTTGTCGTGGTTGGGGTCTGACTGCTGAACCGTTTGGGATCAGTGGTGGATTCTGCCTTAAATTCGGAAGACCCAAAGGCCGATGGCGAGATCACGTGCGACCCGCGTGGCCCTTCTCGTGGTTCAAGGTTCAGGAATGGGCCCCACAACTGCCCCCATTTCCCTATTTGATAGATTCATATCTATCAAGTGGGAAAACTGTCTTCTCGCTTCTCCAACCTGCGGGACGCACGTGGCCCCCCTTTCCCGATGCGGCGATACGTCATCTCTCGTTTGTGAGATCTGTTTGA
>JXTB01000635.1:146304-164142 GCA_002914805.1 Parasponia andersonii | reverse complement strand
TCAATCTGTCAGGAGCGAGATTTAGGCACATCGCCGTTCTGTCAGGACGGCTTGTCCCTGCGCGCGCACCTACCCAGAAACACATTAAATGCTCTGTCCGGGTCTGGAGCCGTGGGACTGCCTTCCATCGTATCCAGTTTGAAGACCCTTGGGGCTTCTGACCCCTACGACCGTTGAGGTAAGGGTCGCTGTTCCTAGACAGCAGACCCTTGGGGCCTCAGACCGCCAGCTGTCGTGGTTGGGGTCTGACTGCTAAACCGTTTGGGATCAGTGGTGGATTCTGCCTTAAATTCGGAAGACCCAAAGGCCGATGGCGAGATCACGTGCGACCCGCGTGGCCCTTCTCGTGGTTCAAGGTTCAGGAATGGGCCCCACAATAATAAAAGCATATCTTCTTGGATTAACATTGAAACAAAATCCATTCATAGGTCTAATTTGATAAAAATTAAATAATTTTTTTAATGACTAAAATACTCGTACGTGAACCCAATTAATTCGCTTTAAAAAATATGAAAACTATTTTCTTCGCTAAATCTTTTCCTTGTTCTTTTTACTTTACCCGTCACCATTTTTTTTTATTTGTTTGGATACAACTTTAGTGTGGTTTTTTCTTTTTCCTTTTCCTCTTCTTCCATAAGTCAATTTTGACCAAATTACAGAAAAAAAAAGGTAACGTTGTATAATTTGCTAATCCCAATGTATATTTATTTTAGAAAAATTTAGGTGAATAATGAATAATTTAAGTTTAATTAAGTAAATATTTATTTTTTAAATTTTATAATTAAATATTTAGTATATATATTTCTACATTTAATAAATATGTTTATTTACTAATTTCAATCACTTGAAATATACTTAGTATATAATATTTTATCTTTAGTATATAAAATTTTATACTCAATATATAAACATATATATTAATATTTTACTATAGCATTTAAAAAAATATATTTAATTAAATTGGGTCTAAATTTTCATCACCCCTTATTGTATTGAAGAAAGGGCTGAGGACTACATCGAGCATAAATCCAGGGATAATTTTTGTGATTCAGAAATCTTTTTATCAAACAACAGGAGGCTTTAATGAAAAAGATATATTGTCCTTTTTGATACAAGGACAAACTCTTCGGAAAGTCGTGACTTTGTATAAGACACATCGTTTAGGACAGCACAAACGGCAGGCGACATGTCGTTTAATATACTAAAAGGCTGGTTGTCTAATGTGATGTACAGACGCCGTTTAATGTGATAGAAACCACATTTGAGAAGTAATAAAATATTTAGAGAGAAGAGGAACGAATGAGTTTTCTATATTGATATTCTGTAACAACAGCTTGTGTGATTGATAGTATACATAGACATGTAAGACAAAATTCTAAATCTTTAAGATATTGTCAATTTGTACACGGTGCAGCAGCGCACAAAATCACCCAAAGCAAGAACCCAAATTTTAAAACTCAATTTAACGAACATTCTATTAGACTTGGTAAAATACTTTTGTGTATTAATTATTTTATACTTATTTATTTAAAATACGTTAGGTTATTTAGCTTATTTATTTGAAGTGTGTTAAGTAAACAATTTATTTATTTAAAGCGTGTTAGGTGAACAATTTATTTATTTAAGTGTGTTTGGTTGGTAGGTGCTAACTGTATGACTGTAAATTTCTTAGAATTATTTTATTGGATGGTTTAGATTAATCCTAAACTTGTATAAATAACATTTACTTGCGAGAGTTGTTATTATCCAATATTCAGTCATATCTTAATTTTCTCTTCTAAATTCTATTTGAGAATTTTACTTATTTCTATTCTCGTTATGAAAGCGTAAATTAGAGCGAAATCTAGCAATCCGCTGCATCAATTGGTACCAGAGCTTACCTCTGTATCAAGCGGAGCTTTCTTATTACCATCACCCTACATAATTTCTATCCAAAAAAAAAAAAAAATCCTTATTTCATCTTCGCCTTCATTATCTAATACTTACCATCATCTTCCTATAATAATTATTTACTACACATACACATATAACCCTTCCATACACTATCTTTGTTTCTAAAAAAAAAAAAAAAACAAAAGGCATATATCAAGATTTCCTCCTTGGAGAATTTGCTTCATTCTTTTGACAAGGTAATATATACATTTTTGTAAGCTTTATTTTTTTTTTCTTACTATTTAGATTTTTGAGAGTTCTATTTTTTCTTTACTCTTAAGAGTTTGTACTATTTACTTTCTTATAAAAGCAAGAAAAAAATGTAACAAGTAAAAAAAATGTAAAAAAGTAAAAAAAAATAATTATATTTTTCTTTACTTTTAAAAGTTTGTACTATTTTCTTTCCAATAAAAGTAAAAAAAAAAGTTAAGAAAAAGTAAAAATAAAAAAAAAAAGATATCAGAAGAAGAGTCTAGCCAACAAAATCTCATTGTAGAAGAGTTCGTAACAAAGGAGTCAGTGGATGTACTTAATAAAAGATTGCAGAATCTAGAGACAATATTTACAAATTTGACTCAACTTTTTTTTAAGAGACAAAACAACAATTATGAACGACGGAAATATGACGAAGTTGATCCTCTTGGAAATTTTAGGTAGCATCAAAATCAATTTTTCCAAGGAAAAGATTCTTGTAAAGACGACGAAGGACTAGCCATGCCCGAAAATAACTAAGGAACTCGATAAAATGACTACTGCATGAAAATCGAAATTCTGCAATTTAATGGTCTATTCATAATTGAAGAATTCCTTGATTGGCTAGCTAAAGTACAAAAGTTTTTTTGATTATTGGGGTACTTCAAAATACATGAAAGTCAAATTGGTGGCTTATCGACTCAAAGGAGGCGCGTTAGCTTAGTGGGATCAATTACAAGCGACATGTATTCGGCAAAGGAGAAACAAAGTTCATACTTGGCGGTGGATGAAACAATTGATGATCGAGCACTTCCTACCTCCAAATTACGAACAAGCACTTTTTAGTCAGTATCAACATTGCCGACAAGTATACGGGATAATACAAGAATACATAATTGAGTTTCATAGACTAGCTGTCCGAGTGGACATTCGCAAACCCAAAAGTCAAAAGATTTCTAGATTCATTGATGGACTTCGTGCAAATATACAAGATGAGGTATTCAAATAACCTCATAATACTTTTTCTAGTGCAATTCAACTCGCTTTGAAAATTGAAACTCAGCTCAATAAAAGGGCACATCATAATTCAATAACTTCTCAATTCTCTACACCACTACAAAGATCTGATTTGAGCAAAGGGAAGGCCATAGTAAGACCACATGAAGTAGTAAGATCAACTACTTCTTACAACCAACCAACCACTCGACCGTAAAGGGAAATAGTCAACAACAATACTAACAACCCTTATGCAGTCCTAAGAGGTAATAAATGTTATCATTGTGGACAAACATGCCACTATTCAAATCAATGTTGTCAGAATAGAACCGTTCATTTAACCACACATGATGACAATGTCGAAGGAGACGAAGCGTATTTTGAGAGTGAGGAGTACGTAGATGAAGTTGAACTTGAGGAAGTCACTTATAGAGATAAAGGTATTTCCTCAGTGATAAGACGATTGATGTATACACCAAAGAAGAAAGAAGATATACAACGACACAAGATCTTTAAGATTCATTGTACGGTTGAATAACGAGTGTGTGATCTTATCATTGATAGTGGGAGTAGTGAGAACATAATATCCAATACTATGGTGGACAAGTTACAACTACCAACCCAACAAAATACTGTCCTGTATCACATTGGTTGGATCGAGGATGTTGGTGAAACAAAGGTGACATAACAATGTCGAGTTCCTTTCTCCGTCGGTAAATACAAAGATGAGGTATTATGTGATGCTGTTGATATGGATGCTTGTCATATGTTGCTTGGTCGATTGTGGCAATTCAATTTAAACACTATGCATAATGGCAAAGCTAACACATATAGCTTCCACAAGGATAATATGAAGATTATTCTGGCTCTTATGAAGCTGCAAAATAACCAAACAACCTCCATGAGGACCAACCTTCTTTTTGTACTTAAAGAGGCATATACTCTTACCAATATTTCTGTGCAAGTTCAAACATTATTGTTGAAATTGAAGATATCGTTCCTAAGGTGTTACCTGCTAGCTTACCACCCTTCAAAATATTCAACACCAGATTGATCTTGTTCCTAGAATAAGTCTACCAAGTTTACCGTATGAGTCCTAAGGAGTATGAGATCCTACAAACACAAGCCTATGACCTCTTTAAGAAAGGGATGATTAGAGAAAGTATGAGCTCCGTGGCTGTGCCTGCACTCATAACACCGAAGAATGACAGAAGCTGAAGGATATGCGTTGATAGTCAGGCCATCAACAAGATTACGGTATGATATCGATTTCCTATCCCACAATTAGATCACATGCTTGATAGATTGGGAGGATCAATACTCTTTTCCAAGATTGATTTGCGGAGCGAATACCATCAGATTCATATTCATCCTGGAGGTGAATGGATGACTGCATTCAAAACACATAAAAGATTATATGAGTGGTTAGTTATGTTGTTCGGTCTATCCAATACCCCAAGTTCTTTCATGAGGTTAATGAATCAAGTATTCCAACCCTTCATTGGAAGATTTGTTGTCGTTTATTTTGATGACATTTTGGTCTATAGTCAGAATGAGAAAGAACATCTACAACACTTGACCGAAGTTTTTAATACACTTTGTAAGAATCAGTTGTATGTCAACATAAAATCTTGTAGCTACATGACTGACAGCTTAATCTTCTTGGGCATTGTTGTAAGTTTTAACGAAATTAAAGTCGATCAAGATAAGGTAAAGGCTATCCAGGATTAGCCAATACTGAAGACTATTACAAAAGTTCAAAATTTTCATAGTCTTGCGACGTTCTATAGACGATTTATGAGAAACTTTAGTGCTATAGCTGTACCGCTCACCGACTGTTTGAAGCAAAAGCAATTCCTTTGGATAGAAGAAACAGAACATGGTTTTACTGTCTTGAAGGAAAAACTCATAAATGCACCAGTCCTTGTACTCCCTGATTTTGACAAGATTTTCAAAGTCGACTGTGATACTTTTGATGTAGGTGTTAGAGCTGTTCTATCTCAAGATATGAAACCGATAGCTTTCTTTAGTGAAAAGCTCAGTAAAGCTATATGAATAAGAATTATATGTAGTTGTTCGTACATTACAACTATGGAGCCGTATTTAGTGCAGAAGGAATTCATCCTCAATACGGATCATCAAGCCTTAAGTACTTCAACAACTCTTCTAGACTAAATTGAATGCATGCTCGATGGATTGCCTATATCCAAAAGTTCACATTCTCTTTCAGGCATAAGTCAGGATAATTAAACAAGGTTGCCGATGTATTGAGTCGTCAAGTTATGTTACTGAATACTGTTCAAAATGAAATAATCGGTTTTGACTATTTGAAAGACTTATACGCTAAAGATGAAGATTTCAAGGAAGAATAGGAGAAGTGCATTAGTAGAGTCGCAAATAAACATCAAATATATGATGGTTTTCTATTCTTTGAAAACCGTTTGTGTATTCCACGAGGATCTCTCAGAGAACACATCATTCAGGAGCTATACGCAAGAGGATTAGGAGGACACATTGGGTGAGACAAAATTATTTCATTAATGAAAGTTCGATACTTTTGGCCATTTCTTAAGCATCACGTCGAGAATTTGTCAAGCATTATTATATATGTCAGATTACAAAAGGACAAGCTCAAAAAACTGGGTTGTACATGCCACTTCCTATTCCTGATGCACCTTGGGAAGATTTATGCCTGGATTTCATCTTGGGACTACCGAGAACACAAAAAAATTCGGATTCTATCTTTGTTATGGTAGATCATTTTTCAAAGATGGCTCATTTTATTCCCTGCAAGAAAACTTCAGATGCTACTTATATTACTCGATTGTTCATTCGAGAGATTGTTCGTCTGCATGGGTTACCAAGGATAATAGTCTCTGATCACAATAGTAAATTCCTTAGTCATTTTTGGCGCACTTTGTGGATAGGACTTTATACCATCTTATAATTTAGTAACATTTGTCATCTCCAAATAGATGAGAAAACTAAAGTCACTAATCGCACACTGGACAATATTTTACAGTTCTTGATCAAAGAAAGCCCTAGACAATGGAAAAATATCCTACAGCAAACTGAGTTTGCTTACAATAACGTGCCAAATCATTCTAGTAGTAAATCTCTATTTGAAATTGTTTATATTCGTCCTATATTACATACTCTCGACTTAGTACCTTTATCCAAACTTCCAGGGATGAGCATTATTATCGATTATTTGATTAATAAGGCGATCCACATCAATAAAGAAGTGAAAAGAAAGTTAGAAGAGTCTACTGCAAAATACAAGGCTAATGCTGACAAGTACAGAAGATTCAAAACTTTCAAAGAGGGTGATTTTATAATGGTTCATTTATATAAAGAAAGACTTCTAGGAGGAGAATTCAATAAACTCAAGCAAAAAAAAATTAGCCTCTTGCGCATCATTCAAAAGATTAATGATAATGCATATATCATTCATCTACCAGATAGTTACACAATTTATAAGACCTTCAATGTTTAAGATCTATACGAGCACTATGGATCGGAAGTCATACTATGAGCAACTCGAGGAAGAGTTATTTTTTTAAAGTAGGGGAGAACTGATATAGCAGCCCACAAAATAACCCAAAGCCAAGGCCTAAAATTCTAAAACCCAATCTAATGAATATTCCACTGATTGGTAGAATGCTTTTGTGTGTTAGGAATTTTAGACTTATTTATTTGAAATGTGTTAGATTATTTAGTTTGTTTATTTGAAGTATGTTAAGTGAACTATTTATTTTTTTAAAGTATGTTAGGTGAACAATTTATTTATTTAAGTATGTTTGATTGGTAGGTACTAGGTGTATGGTTGTAAGTTTTTTCGAATTATTTTATTAGATGATTTAGATTAATCCTAAACTTATATAAATATCCTTTAATGGTAAGAGTTGTAATTATCTAATCTTCAATCACATCTTAATTTTCTCTTCTAAATTCTCTTTGAAAATTTTATTTATTTCTATTATCATTGTGAAAATGTAAATTAAAGCAAAATTTAGCAATTCGTTGCGCCAGTACAACTATCCAGGTAGTGAAATTCTATCCATCTATGTGTATGACTCAACAATATTTTCAACAGGCCCTCTCAAGTGAAGCTGGGAGAGTTCTCCAAGGTGAGCTTGCATCGTAGATATTGAAATCTGATGATTGAAAGAGGTCTAGTCAGTATATCAGCATTTTGTTCTTCTGTGGAGACATATTTTACTTCAATTTCTTTAGAGAGAACTTTATCACGGATGAAATGCACATCGATTTCTATGTACTTCGTTCGAGAGTGGTAAACAGGATTCGAAGCAAGGAGTCTTGCTCCAGTATTATCACACCAAAGAATTGGACACTGACTTGTAGTAATTCCGAACTCATGAAACAAGGACTTTAACGAAATCACTTCAGCTTCAGCTTCAGCTTGCGCTAGTGACCTGTACTCTGATTCATTGCTTGATCTAGCCATAGCTCTTTGGTTTCTAGAGCTCCAAGCAATTAGGTTTCCTCCAAAATATATATAATAGCCTAATGTTATTTCCTATCATCAACCGAGCTGTCCCAGTCAGCATCAGCAAAACCTTCAAGTGATAGTTCCTTAGCAGCAGAGAAATGAAGACCATATTCAACTGTTAAATATCTCAAGACTCTTATACAAGCTTTCCAATGATTTTCAGTTGGACTTTGTAAAAATTGGCTGAGTTTATTCACTGAGAAGGAAATATCAGGCCGGGTTAGAGTTAAGTACTGAAGTGCTCCAATGATGCTTCTATAAACAGTTGGTTGTTCAAAAGTAGGGCTGTCTTCTAGAGAGAGTTTAATTCCTTGACACATTGAAGTAGGACTGCCTTTTGCATTTGACATATTGGCCCTCTCAAGGAGATCAAGAGCATATTTTTCCTGAGAAAGATAGATACGAGTAGAATCCTTGCATTCTTCAAAAAAATGACTCAAGAAGCCTAGAGTTTTGAGAGAGAATGGATTATCTAGCATCTTGATGACTTTCATTAAGTGACTTTGATCATTACCAGTGAGCAGGATATCATCCACGTAGAAAAGTAAGATGATCATCATCTTTCCTACTTTGTAGACGAAAACTGAGCTGTCTGCCTTTGAGTTTGTGAATCTTAGAGAGAGTAGAGCAGCTTTGAGCTTGTCAAACTAGGCTTTAGGAGATTGTTTTAGTCCATACAGAGTCTTGTTCAACTTACAGAACTACTGGTTGTGACATGTGGACTTCTTCTTGTAAATCTCCATTTAGAAATGAATGTCCCAACTATTTGTGACTCCCAGAGTAAGGATGACTCGAATTGTAGAAGCTTTTACAACTAGACTGAGGGTTTCGAAGTAGTCTAGGCTTTTACAACTAGACTGAAGGTTTTGAAGTAGTCTAGTCTAGGAGTTTGATAAAAGCCTTTTGCGACGAGGCGAGCTTTATATCTTTACACAGTTCCATCTGAATTTTGTTTGACACGAAACACCCACTTGTTATCCGCCACATTTATGGCCGTGTTGTAGGGAACTAGAGTTCAAGTATTGTTCCTTGTGAGAGCTGAAACTTCCTCATTCGTGGCTCTTTTCCAGTTATTATCTTATAGAGCTTGTTCAACAGTTATTTGTTTTAGTCCTGCACTTAATTCAGAAGTGCGTGCTAGGTAAATTTTTGGTTTGAAGGTGCCTATTTTGGATC
Organism: Parasponia andersonii; assembly: GCA_002914805.1. Lineage (NCBI taxonomy): Eukaryota > Viridiplantae > Streptophyta > Magnoliopsida > Rosales > Cannabaceae > Trema > Trema andersonii. Next base: position 155,333 of record JXTB01000635.1, on the reverse strand, counting down.
TTGTGACCATGGGTTGAATAGATATAGGAACAAGTTTATGGATTTTAGATAATGTGGAGTGAGGTATGTGTGGTGGTGACTGTTGTGATATGGAATCATGGTGTGAATCAACGGGCAGATGAGAGGGAGAATTTGAGTAAGGACTTAAGGAGACAAATCACTGAATGCTACTTGGATGACTGAATCTAGATAATCTTAATGTTTGTATTTCCTTTGAGCTTGGAACATTTTGTGGCCTTGGAGATACTTACACAGTTTTTGATTTGATATAAAACTCACATTTTGTGTTTTGTTTTTCTTTTTTATATTTTTCTTTGCTTGAGGACAAGTAAATATTTGAGTTTAGGGCATTTGATGAGTGATTAATTTATTCACAAATCAAGTATCATTCAACTCAAATAATTATAAGTTCTTAAACTTTTATGTTGATTTATTGTGTTTTTACTTTGTGTTTATAGTTCTTATGAATAAATTTGAATCAAGGAATATTGGTGTTTAGGATAAAAGTTGAGTCTGATACGAATACAACACAACAGAGCTAAAACAAAAAAATAACATACATGAGAAGAAAAGTTGTTGCGCTGAATTCCAGAGCTAAGAGCACCACAGTACTGGAATAGTAGTGTCACGGCGCTGCCTAGAGAATATACTTCCAGAGACTACAGCACCACGACACTTACTAGAGAGTGCCGCGGCATTATCCAGCATCTAGAAGTGTGTTTTTAGCGATTTTTTAGAGCCAATCTGAACCCTTGATGCTATCTGATAGAATAGTTAATATTTCACCAAGCTTAGGTCACCTTGGAGCTCTTTAAATACAATCTTAAGCCTCTACTTTAAGGGATGGAGAGTTAAGAGAGAAAACACAACACAGAGAGCTCAAAATTTCAAGAGAAGAAGGAGCTTGAAACTAAAATTCTTAGAGAAGATGCTTGAGAGATTGGCTTGAAGAGATTGAAGGCTTGAAGTTCTACCTCTACAAAAGAGTTTTTCTCATCTGTTTTCTCACCCTAATCTCATTTGAATTTTTTTTTTGTGCTTGATTTATGAATATGTATTGATATATGAAATTCTTATTGAGATTAGTGTTAGATTCTCCTATGTTGTATTAATTATTATATGCTTAGGTATAATATAACTTAAACTTTGATTCTATGTCTTGATTTCTAATATGTTCTCTGATGTTGTTCTTGAATTTATTTATACTATTCTATACTTAATATTTCTCAATTAATTAGCTATTAGTTGGATGATTTAGCTTCTAGAATTTGGTACTTGAGAAAATGAATTTTAGAAAAAACCATAGGATAGTATAACATTGGATTATATAGAGTTTAAGAGAACCTATAATTCCTTTGAAGCTATGATCAAAGAACCATTGAACATAATAAATTCTTAATTCCTAGGTTTAGAATAGAGATATTGGAACTAGGAATTAGGAATAATTTCACGTGGCACTCGAGAGAAGGAGTTAAAATATCTTTGGGTTCTTGGCTTATAAACTAAGAATAATTATTTAGAATGCAATTGGTGATCAAAAGACAAAGTTGATAGTTATGTAAATTCAATCTCTTTAGTACATTTGTGCATAGAAGTCTCCATATTTTATTTTTGTATTTTTATTTATTCAATTACAAATTGACTTAGTTTGGTTACCTAGATAAAGTTAGGTTACGATAATTTTGGTATTTAGCGACAGTTTAACACCTAATTCCTTATGAGATTGACAACTCTTTTATCACTTTATTACTTATATACGACCTATGTACTTGCGGTTATTTTACGTATATGTATTTAGCATAACAACTGTTTACGTGTCATGGGTTAGGTCCTACCTTAGGACCTACTTTTGACAAATTATTTATCTAACCTAACATTTTAAGGTGCTCTGAATTCAGTAGTGATCTCTATTTCTCCATTTGAGGCTCTGGTGAAAAAGTCACTTTTTCAAGTGTACTTATCAGGATCCCACAACGGTCGTTCGAACACCTAAGTGACTAATAGAAGATTTTTTGAGCATTATTAGCTTGGTATTGCTATTATATTGATGTAATTGTTCAATTACCTAATTTTATACTTATTTTGATTTATAATTTCCTTATAATTTATTTATGAAAAATCATAGTTTATGCGATGGTCTAATAAATTGTGGAAACATATTAGATTATACTTGGATTGTGAGATTTTATATACATGTTTTTAAATTGTAAATATGAGGTAATACAGCAGAGAGCTGCCTATGTTAAATAAATCCCAGAATAATGCTAAGTGGGTTTTTAAAGCATTATTTGATTGTATTTTACATGATTAATCTATATCCTGTTGGATGTTGTACATACCATAGGATCACACATTTGAGTTATATTATTGCATCATGGTAGTTTAAATCGCTAGTGAGTAACTGTAGTACTACGTGAAAGATCTGGAACCCTGTACAGGTTTTTGGCTGACAAACCTTCGAGTAGCATCAAGATGCTAGATACATTTAGTAAGGGGTATTATATAGTCGTGATGGGAGGATGAGAGCTCACTTATTTACATTAGTTGATGTATAATATGTACAAACTTATGTTTCTAGTTTTGGCTTTGATTATGTGATTATTCTAGATAGAACTATTTTATAAACTTGGTTTATAAATGGATTTTTAAAAAAGAATTAATCAATGCAAGTTTGGTAAAAATTACATCTATTCAAAAAGGTATTGAATTTTTACTGAGTATGTGAATGCTCACCCCTCTACTTCTCCCACTTTCAGGTGTTTGACTATTTAAGGTAGCCGTCTTGATAGATAAACAAGTTGTGGAGCTTGTGCATATAGTTTTACTCTTAATCCCTAGTACTTGATTACATTTTGTTTTTTTATTTCCTTGTTCAATTATTTAGTCAAGATTAGTAAATTTACTAAGTGAATGTATGATGATTGTTTTGTTGTTAATTTGAGAACTTGAAACTACAAATGATTTAATATAATTATTTCAGACTTTGAATTAAAGTTTTTAATTGAACTCAGTTAACCAAAATCCATGAATTATTTATGAGTTTCTAAATGAATTAATCACAAGTTTTCTTAAACTTTAATGGATATTTTTCTTAAGTAATTAAAACTATTATGAGTTTTAATAATTGTAAAATTTATAATGATCTGAGGACTAAAACAAAATTATTAATATTCTATTTCCTCTGAATTTTGTAAAACTAATATTTAGTTATTTAATCTAAGTCACGGTTTTGAATTTTCGGTCGTGACAAAGCCCATCTTATTAAGTGAAGCCAATTCAATTTTCTTTTAATTTGTGTACCACATAAAAGCATTAATTAGAAATTATAAAATTAACGCTAAATACATACGAAAAAAAGAAGAGAAAGGGAAAACATAAAGTCACTCTCTCTCCTTTAAATTTGTGTAGCACATGAAAGCATTAATTAGAAATTATAAAATTAACGCCAAATACATACGGAAAAAAAAAAAAAAAAAGAAGAGAAAGGAAAACATAAAGTCACTCTCACTCTCATAGTCTCACACGTTGAAAGCTTTCTTCTACAATTTCCTTTGTTGGTGTTTCTACAATTTTCAGACCATCTAAATATAACTGACAAGTTTTTCTAAAAACTTTTCCGAAGACACTTCTAGCTTTTTATTATATTACGTGTATATTAATATTTTTTTTTAATAATTTCTCTTTTCATATAATTATCTTCCTTAAATTTTGAATATGTCATTTTTCCTCAAATTAACACATTTTTTTTTCTCTTGGATACACTTTCATGGAACTTAAAAAAAAAAACATTTTTTTGCCACCTTCTGAATTAAATTCTTAGTACTTTACTTTAGGAATGTGTACGTGAGTTTGGGAGGGTCAGGAGTTCAAACTTTGATAGTGTGTTTGTGATATTTTTCTTTAAATTTGTAATAAGTAATGGTCATTAGTTAAGTCCCCACTTTTTAAAAAAAAATAAAAAAATCTTAGCATTTTACTTTTGATTAGTCTAAGAATGTTACATGTTGTGCAGTTATTTGAGCGAGCAAAAAACTATAATTTTTTTCAAATTTCAATATAACATTTAGGGACAACGTTAATGAATGACACAAGTGTAAGAAAGAATATTCAGAACGACATAAAGTTTAGGATTAACTAAAGTAATGATCCCTGAATTATACTCATTATATCATTTTTCCTTCCAAATTTTTAACTTACATAGTAAGAACTTCTAAATTATATAATTATTACAACAATGTTCTTTGTCACAAATTGTTACTTTTTTTAACAGAAAATAGTTACTGACAAAATATATAATTTGGTATAATTTACCTTGCACATTACTTATTTTTATTATTAATTTATAACAACAAAAAAATGGTTATTGTTGCAATAATTGCATAGGCCTTGATAGTTTGTTGTATAAATTGAAAATTCAAAGCATCATTTTTCACCATAGTTACTAGACTTTGTGCTTTATAATGAATTATTTCTATTAAATATTTAACAGTTTGTGACAAAAGGATTATTGTTATAATAATTACATAATTCATGAGTCATTATTGTATAAATCTAAAATTTAGGGACCAGAATGATATAATTCAAGGGCAATTAATATAATAATTATACTTATCTTATAAATTATGAAAACTATTATTATTATTTAAAAACAAAACCAACAAAAAAGATAAATAAAAAAGACACTAGATGAGGCTTTATTTATAGACCCCACATTCTATTAGAGTCCTAGTTGGAGAAAAATTAAGTTACAAGTGAATTAGGACACTGGCCGTATTGTTTTTGCTTATAAAAGAGTAAATAATAGAGATATTACTTGCCAGTATAGACATCAAATTTCGAAGAAGTAGAAATAGAAAGACACCAAATCTCCAAGCAAGCAATTAGAATCATGGATTCAGGTATTGTTATTACTCATGGCTTGTATGTGTACAGTCTTTCCTTCGTAACAAAATCTGATATAAATATAGACAGATAGTACTATTTTTATATCTATTTTTTTAATATTATGTTCAATTTATACTTTATTAGTTATTATCAACATTAATCTTTAGATTTGAAATCTATTACAAATTTATTTCTTGACACTAATTTAGAGCAAATAATTTATCAAAATAATTTAATAAACTTATTCTCGAATTAGTTTTTATACAATTTATTGTTAATTTTTTGAACTGTATCTTAGTAAATTAACTTTTCTAAATTAGTGTTAGGATATAAATTTATAACAGATTTCAAATTTAAGGGTCAATATTGATAATAACCAAAATATAATTTAAACAAAATATCAAAATACAAAATATAAAAATAATAATATCACATATATATATATATATATATATATATATTATGTCCAATGTTTTGATTTAGTGAATAGTTTTTTTGGGCTTCCTCAAAATATTGATTTGTGCTTGGTCAATGAAAGTTTTGTAGTTTCATCCTTTATATACGTTACCAATAGATATTTGTTTTTTTTTTTTTACTTATGTATAGTTTTTTCCAAGTCATCTAACGATGATCAAATAATTATAATAATGTACATGAAAAGACGTGTATTATTAATATTATTTCTCTTTTATTTTTTACTATAAAAAATCCAATACATGATAAATTTTAATTGGACAAAATGATAATTATGTATATATGAAAACTTTTTATTATAAATAGACGTACATAATAAATTTTAATTAGTCAAAACAATACCTATGTATAGGTAAAAAAATACTTATACAAATTCAATCTAATAGTATTTTCTAATAGTATTTTTTTTACATCGTTTTGCCAATTAAAATTCATCACACACATTTTTTATAATAAAAGTTAAAAGTGAGAAAAATATTAAATAATGAGTATTTTTATTAATTTTTTCTTAATTACCAAATTATAATAGCCGATAGATTATGATCTGACCCATAAAAAAAATAACTATTAGATTAGAAACCTATATATATATATATATATATATATATATAATTGAGATTTCGTATATGCATGTTTTTAGTTAACTAGTTTTAGCCATTCCTTGTTTTCGCTTATTCGTGCTCGTCTTTAATTGAAAATAGGAATAAATAAATAAATATGACTGGGTAGCTAGGAAGAATGATTTATCTCATTTTGTTTTAATTGCCTTTCCTGGTGTATAATAATATTACTATCCTACTTCTGAAAGCCTGATAAAATAGACAAAGAGAGAATAAATACTAAGTTAGAAAGAGGAGTAGATAGGAGGGAAGAAAAAAAGAGAGAACTAGTAAATTGTTGTATAAGTAGAAACTAGAAGCAGAGATGCGAGATAATGGAAATAAATTGTTGTAAAAGTTGAACAGGTTAAAGTAAGCTTGTTTTCCATTTAATTGTCCCGTTTACGCTTTTTATTAACATAAGGGTGCTTAAATGTCGAGCTAAGATATCAACATAGCCTCCTTCTCGTCAACGACTAGTACTCTCTTCTCCATCGGATATGGACCAAACTTCTAATATGGGTGGGATTTCTAGGTCAAAATTTAATCAACATTTACCACAAGCAAGATTAATATTTAAGAGCTAACAACCGTTAATAAAAAGGTCAGAACTTTGAGAAAGTAATAAGCTTGTAGAGATAAAATGTATTAAGAAATATGAATACCCGCATCCCTGAGCTTATTAAATTAAATTGTAAATGTTTGCAAAATGTTAATGATTATAACAAAGAAATTCGTTGGCAATATTAGGTATAAATTTTGATTGAATAAATTAGAGAATTGGAATGATTAATTCAGGTAAAATCAGAAATCCTAAGTCTAATTATCATCTTTATTAATTTTGTTTTGGTTTTCTTTTTAATAAATAATTTGATTTATTTTTACATTATTTGTCTTTCTGATTGTCTTCTTCAAATAAAGTTAGAGTTAGATTAATTTTTCTATTTAGTAAATACAATCCTCGTTAAAATGATATTCTACTCACACTTTATTAGTTGTCCGATATGTGCACTTGCATTCATATTTTACACAACAATAATCTAGTATATTTATTCCCAAAGGCATTGCCATCTTCCATATTCTAGAAGCTTGTCAAGAAGTTAGAATGTGTCAATTCCATAACTCATGAAGAAGAACTATCTTTATTGTTTTGAGGAAGAGAATACACCATTGTAAATTTTCTTTTCTCCTTTGACATAGTTTTGTCCTACTGGGTTTTTTTAGACAAGGCTTTTAATGAGATAGTCACTACAAGAAATCAGGTTCATAGTAACGATATTTACTATCGGCTATAAGTCTATAGCGACGACAAAATTATAGCTATTAAGTCGTTGTTATAAATCTGTTACAATAGATCCGTCGCTATAGACCACTTACAGCGACAATAATTATTTTCGTTGCAATAGTGTCTTTTTTGCAACGACAATTTGTTGACGCTTCAAAATCATAATAAATTTTGAAATGATGACTTTCATGTAGCCTATAGCGATGATATTGCTATCGATTTTTATTTTTTTAAAAAAATATTACCTATAGCTACAACAAATATCGTCGCTATAGATATTTTTCTTTTAAAAAAAATACTTGTCACCTTATTTTCAAATATATATACATTAAAATACAACAAATTTTAACCTTATTCTCAATACTTATCACATATGCACAATTATTCTTTTCTAAAAAAATAATTACTTCCCTAATCTAACATAAATAATAACCTACTTTGCATATCCAAAATATTTCAACATTTCTAACATTTTCAAAATCTCCAGATATTTCAATATTACTAACACTTCAACATATTTAAATATTTACAATATCCATAATCACATATTTTTAACATTTCCACAACTGAATCTTAATTGAAAAAATTTAAAAAATCTTATATTTTCAATCTAACATATATTCAAAATTTTTTTAAAAAAAACATAAATTATACAAATATAATATATTTCTAATATCACATAAAAAATATAAAATATTAGTATCCTCACAGAGCTAATTCCAAAACTTTTGTTAAAAAATTTGACTTTGCTCCAATCCTCCAATTTCCTATTAAAAATTATGAACGCAAAAAGATAAATGTTAAAACTAATGACATATTATATCTATAAAAGTAATTATATATTATAATTATTATAACTATATATATATATACACATAATGTATACTAGCAATGGCGGAGAGAACTCAGTAGCGGTAGCAATGGTAGAGATATCCCAACAGCGGCAATGGTGGAGAGAGAATGAGAGAGGAAAGTGAGAGAGAGAGAGAGAGTGTGTGTGTTGGATCGGTTTTCACCAGCTGTCTACGTGTCTCTGAACTGCTGATGTTGTATCCTCCAACTGTCCATGTATCCTTGCTATCCCAAAGAGCTTTTGACTTCAGGTAGGGTCAGAGAGGCGGGGGAGGCCACCTGCAAAGACTCTCCGGTGCTTAAGTCAGTTGTTTATCTTTGATTCAGGGTAGTCAAAGATTTAGTTTTTCTTTGTATGAGTATATCTTTGTCTCTTGCTCATAAACTTTTAAATATTTCTTTTTGTATGCATACATGCCTCCCTTTTCGGGGACGCATGGCTCATATATATAGTCTTGGAACTGTGAACCTCATGGTTCTCAATCCCAGGACCATGTACCTTTTCTCATCAGGACTTACTCTAGAGATCACTGGCTAAGATTACCGTGATTCTCCCTGCATCGTCGTGGCCTAATTTCCGCCGTCCCCTATGGCTCAAGCCTGTCAGGGGTGAGACTTTGACAAACCGCCGTTCTGTCAGGATAGTTTGCCCAATGCGTGCACCTATTCAGGATCGTATTAAATGCTCTGTCTGGGTCTGGAGCTGTGAGTTGCTTCCCACTGTACTCTGGTGGAAGACCTTTGAGGTTCCCGACCCTCAGCTGTCAAGGTAACAATCATACTGGGCCGAGTCCATCCAGGGTCTAGGATGGGCTCGGCCTGTGATGCCCAAGATTCTCACATACATAATAAGCCAATAATAAACATATTCATATTGCATAATAGACATATCAAGCAACTAGTATCACTTTCATGGTAAATTACTCATTCTGATT
>JXTB01000635.1:131454-144458 GCA_002914805.1 Parasponia andersonii | reverse complement strand
ATATGTATACATTAGAGTATGTATAATTATGAGTGGAAATTTCCTTTTTCCTTCTAAAAAGTTTTAATTTTCCCCGATTTTATCAGTTCTAAGTCAAGTAGCGTCTCCCAATCTCACTAAATATTTATACAAATACCCTTACGTACACGTGTGTGGGATCGGGGAATGTTACACGGCCCTAGCCTCGGACAGCCCATGGGTCTATGCAGTACCACGTGTGACTCGCGTGGCCTTTAATTGGTCACTCTGGACACGTGTCAGACGGTGTGCACCGTTTATGACCTGTTCTGCCACTTAATCGTCCACATAGTGTATGATTTAGGAACGGGTCCCACAACTGCCCTATTTCCCTATTTGATGGATTCGTATCCATCAAGTGGGGAAATTATTTCTCCGTTCCTCCAATTTGAGGGATACACATAGCTCCCCAATTGCCGACGCGAAGGCACACCATTCCGTGTCACAATTTTTTCAAATTTTGAAATTCTGACGTTTCGGTCTTCCTTGCCCTGCCCTTCTCCAGGAAAAGCCCTTCGGCTCCCCTTCTATAAAAGTCGCATTTACGCTTGTTTGTTACTTTACCAAAATCTATAATCATTCTAGTTTTCTAAAATCTTAGGGTTTCCGACTTCTCCCCTTACTAGAAACTTTTGCTCCTTTTGATCGTATCCAGAATGATGGCCTCGAACCAAAACCAGAAACTCTGCCCCGTCGTGGATTCGGAGTTAGATTCGCTGAGGAGACAGTTCTGCTTCCCTAGCGGAGTTACGTTGCAAAGGGTCGAGGGCCCCGCAGATTGGTACCTTCGGCCTTCTGCCCTCGAAGGCTCTATCATTTTGGGCAAGAGGCATCTGGAATGGCTGCGGTTTCCCCTTCCTCCCCTGATCTATCAGTTCTTCACTCTAACGGGGATCCAGCTGATGCAGCTGAATGCTAATAGGGTCATGATCTTGATGGGGCTCTCTGCCCTGTCAGCTCTCTATAACATACATATCGACCTGGAGGTGGTCTTTTATGCCTACAAGCTCACCCTCATCCCCAAAAAGAGCTCCTACCCTACTTTCTACCTCCAACCGCTCCCGGGACGCCATATTTTCTGGGGCTTGCCGAGGTCGGACAAGCAATGGGACTCCCACTCTAAGCTGTATGCCGTCGGAGGGACGTGATGTTCTCCTTGGGTGAACGGGGAGCACTTCCAAGTTCCTTTGTTTTTTCTGCAGAGTAAGTACTAGGTCGTGATTTTTGGGTCTGCGTTCACCTCGTCCATTATTGCTCATGATATTTTTCGTTGTGCAGCCTCTGCGGAAGAAAACAGGTTTGAGCTGCAATTGTCGGCGGGGCGGCTCAAGGGGCTGGAGGGGATCGTCATCTTTGGGACCCCTGGGGATTGGCGACACATCCAGGCCATCCTAAACCCCCAGGTGATGAATATGATGCCTAGGATGGTCTCATACCTTCCCTTCCCGCTGGATACCAAGGTCATTACAAAGCACCTGCAGAGCCAACTTGACGCCCTGGCTCTAAATCGGTTTCGCCAGGATGAGCAAAATTGCATCGCCATGGTGGGTCGTCAGGTTACGACTTCGAGCTAGCTGGCAGGTCCCTTCGACCTGGTGGCGCCGACTAGCCACAAGCTCGAAGAAGCCGTGAGGCTCGTGGCCGAGGAATGCCTTAGGCTTCATAGAGAGGAAACCGCCGCCCCTAAGAGAGTTAAGGGTGAGTTCATTTTCACATTCTGGAGCTCTGTCGATCGGGTTATGGCTACATTCTAACTGTGTTGCTTGCTCTTTATAGGTTCTGATGCAGGCCCTTCGGCAGACCCTTCCCCAGTCAAGGGGAGTACCGCTGTGCACAAGGCTCACTCTAAGGTATCCACTGGTCGGCATCTTGTGGTGTCTTTAGAGGACGAAGCACCTGTGGTCCCCTCTTTCGGCATGAGCAGACCTCCGACTTGGGAGACGACGACCATAAAAGTCGTATATGGCAAGAGGGCGCCTTCGAGCCTGCCCGGGGAATCCGCTGCTCCGACCTCTTCCACCCCCAACTCCGGTTCGAAGACGAGCGGGGGGTCTGATGCTGCTTGCCCCCGTAGCGAGGTCAAAATCTCGGCTGAGAGGGCTCTGAGGTTGAAATCTGGGCTGTCTTCCCCTCCCCCGGTCCCAATAAAGCGGCGTCACGAGGCCGACTTGTCCAAAGAGAAGGAAGGCCCAGCAGGGAAGAAGAGCAGGGCTGCCCCTTCCTCCAACAGTGATGACAACGGGGCCACGCTGACCCTCATGAGGAGGAGACGGTCTACACGTGGCGGCCTGTCAGGGGGAATTGGTCAAGACAAGACCGAAAAATCACATTCAGGCGGGTCTCCAAAGGGGGTGGCAACCGAAACTGCCTACGCAACAGCAGTCGTTGTGGCATTTTCTGCTGAGGATGCACCGCCCCCAGTTGTTGCTGAAGGCGTGCTCGGTGACGCCCAGATTTCTACCGTCCCTACCACCGCTGCTTCGAGATCATCGAAAAGAGCTACAAGAGCGTGTCTAGTGGGGGGAGAGGGTGTCCTCGCAGTTGGCAGGGTGGAGTCGCATTCCTCAGATGCGGACAATACCTAAGGAGAGGGTCCAGCTGTGGAGCCTGAGCTGGAGGTGCTCTCATTAGAGAATGTTGAGCTCGTCGCTAGTCATAACATTGCGCAAGTTTGGCTCATCTGGCTGCCACCTCTATGGTTTTCGGTCTCCTTGCTGAACACTAACCTCCCTTTCTTGTATCTTGTAGCTAGCTGTCGTCCAATCCTTCTATTCTTCTCGTGTCAGGGAGCTGCTATTCTATGCTGGCCGAGCGGAGCGAGGCCGCCCTTGCCAAGTTGAGGGCTGACTTCAACTTGTATCGAAGCCTGGATGAGGCTAGGATCGGCAGCACTGTGGCTCACGCTCTGAGTGTCAAGAGGGTCAGGCGTGAGGAGCTGGTTGCAAAGTTGGCCGAGGCAGAGGCCGACAGGCTCGCTCAATCCGAGGCCGCCAGGCTGGCCCAAAACGAGCTCGGGGTCAAGGAGCAAGAGTTGCAGAATGTAGGGACAGAGATGGGGCTGGCTTTCATCGCTCGCGATAGGGCCATCGATGACGCTAAAGAGGCAAGGAAAGCCGAGGCGAAAGCCAAACTGGAGACCCATTCTCTGTTAAGTAGACTCGACCGGTCTAATGAGGTAAATCGATATCTTTACTTGGATCACAAAAAATTGATGGGGTCTCATGCAGAGTTGTCTCACAAGCACGACAAAGACCTCGCCGATATTAACACTCTTCAGGTTGACTTATCGCAGCGGTAAGCAGAGTTGAGGCTGGCGGCACTGAGGGATAGACTGGCGGACGCAGAAAAACTGAAAACGAGGTACCAGAGGTAGGTGGATGTCCTTTCTGCGGAGAGCTATAGGTCTGGCTAGGAGAATAGGGAATTCGAAGGTCACGCGGAGGTGGTAACGCCAGACCAGTTTGATGAGCAGAAAGGCATCTAGAGGGACCATTATTCTGTCAAGCACTACATACAGTAACTAGGGGATGAGATCAACATCATGTACCCTGCTGATGTGCTGAAGATACTCGATAAAGAAAAAGATGGGCCCTCTACATCTGCCTCTGTTGCCAAGGAGATTTTCCTCTCTTCTGGTCCACCAAAGCAAGCCTCGGAGGTTCCTGGCGGTCAGCCTGATCTTGGGGCCTCAACTGGCGATGGGTCTGGCGCGGTCGTTTTGTCCAGCGATGATTCCGACCTTAGTACGCCACCCTCTGCCAGAGCTGGTCCAAGTGCCGAATTGGTTGCGCTCCCCTGGCTAGAGGTAATTAGGGTCTCTTGCTCTGTGCATTTGTAAAGTTGACCCTTGTTGTAACCATCCGTTTAAATAATAGAAACTGTGCTGTTTTCCGAAGTTTATTCCCTTCTCTCACTCTTTTTGTTGATCGCGTTTAGTGTTAGGGTCAAATATCGTATACGACGCCATTCCTTTGTCGGCAGCACGGCTGGTGTTTGGGTTTGACTCGGTCGTATATGATTTTGAGTTCTTAGTGAATTCTCCTCGTACTATGATCGACAAGATTAGCTCTGGAGATCGGGATGTGAGTTTCGGCTCATCCGATTTTGAGGATGTATAACCTCTATTATGACTTGTCTTGGCAGAATTCGACCCGTGCGTGTGGCTGGACTTCTCTGACCCCAAATAGGAACACGCTAGGAACCAGCTCCAGGGGTTGGTTGACCACTGTTTGGACCCGTCGCTGCAGAGGAAAAGGCCCGGTCTCGGCTCTCATCTGGAGCAAATAAAGCGCTACCACTCTGATGTGTCCCTGCGAGTCCGTCCAAAAACTACTTCTTATAAGTAGAGCTTCCTGGTGCGCGTCCCTGTCAACCATGTATTTTGTATTTTAGGAAATAATAAACAGAGTTTGATTTTAACTTCTGTCTTCATGCCTGGTCTTGTACTGGACTACTTCCAACGGGTAGGCTCTAACTCTGTTTATTCCCAATCCACGCGTAATTAAACCGTTTTCTGGGTAGGGTCTGCTTCTAATGGGTAGACCCTGGCCCCTCTTACCTTTGTCTCGAATGGGGCTAAAACGCTCTCTGGGAGGGTCTGCTTCCAACGGGTGGACCCTGACCCTGCTTTCCTTTAGCTTTTCGCATGGCTAAGGCGCTCCTTAGGGAGGGTCTAATTCTAACGGGTGGACCCTGACCCTGCTTTTCTTTAGCTTTTCGTATAGCTAAGATGCTCCTTAGGGAGGGTCTACTTCCAACGGGTAGACCTTATCCCTGCTTTCATTTAGCTTTTCATATGGCTAAGGCGCTCCTTAGGGAGGGTCTACTTCCAACGGGTAGACCCTGTCCTTGCTTTCCTTTAAGGGTAGGTCGCAAGTTTTCGTCGCGCGGCTCTTTCTTCTTCGTACGTTTTCTCAGGCCATCGGCAAGCCTTTTGTTGCACGATGTGATTCCCATAGTACGATCATTTTTGAGGTCTGCTGGCAAGTTTTTGGTTGCGCAGCTCTTTCCTCTTCGAACATTTTCTCGAGCCATCGGCTAACATTTTATTGCACGATATGATTCCTATAGTACGATCATTTTCGAGGTCTGCTGGCAAGTTTTTGGTTGCGCAGCTCTTTCCTCTTCGTACGTTTTCTCAGGCCATCGGCTAGCATTTTAGTACACGATGTGATTCCCATAGTACGATCGTTTTTGAGGTCTATTGGCAAGTTTTTGGGTGCGCAGATCTTTCCTCTTCGTACGTTTTCTCGGGACATCAACTAGCATTTTAGTGCACGATGTGATTCCCATAGTACGATGTGATTCCCATAGTACGATCATTTTCGAGATCTGCTGGCAAGTTTTTGGTTGTGCAACTCTTTCTTCTTCATACATTTTCTCGGGTCGTCGGCAAGCAACGTGATCCCCGCAGTACGATCTTTATGAGGTCTGCTGGCAAGTTTTTGGTTGCGTAGCTCTTTCCTCTTTAGACTTTTTCTCAGGTCATCGGCAAGCGACGTGATCCCCGTGGTACGATTCTTGATTGTGCAAATAGTGCCTGGGGTCTGCCATTATGGGCAGTCCCCTTTTCCATAGCAATCCAAAGGATAAATCCATGTGGCAGAAAACTTGACTTGTTTTAGAATTAAGATTTTTAATAATCCAAAGGATAAATCCATGTGGCAGAAAACTTGACTTGTTTTAGAATTAAGATTTTTAATAATATAAGCATTTACATGGGTCTTACAACATTTACATGTGTCTCACACGTGATACTTTTTCAAGTACTGAGCGTTCCACGTGTTCGGTAAGCACTTCTCAGTCTTGAGTTCTTTCAGAACATACGCACCATTATCAAATGCTTTGATCACCTCATAGGGTCCAACCCAGTTGGAGTCTAGCTTCGAGGAATTCCCTGTTCTGACCTTCAAGACCCAATCCCCAGCGTTAAATCGACGAGCACTAGCCTTCTTTGCATAGTAGGACCTGGCCTGCTGGTGGTATGAGCCTACTTGGACCATGGCCATGTTTCTCGTTTCTTCCAGGAGGTCTGTGTTGTGGCTTAGCTGCTGCTCGTTCAGTGGGGCATCTCTTACCACTTCGAAGCAAAGGGTCGGGAGGCCAATCTCGGTCGAGATCACAGCCTCTGACCTGTAGACCATGGTGAATGGCATTCTTCCTGTCGACCTCCGCTCCGTGGTTCGATGGGCCCACACAACGACCGGTAGCTCTTCTAACCACCTGCCTTTAGCCTCCTGTAAGTTCTTTTTGATATTGCTAAATATGGCCTTGTTCGTTGCCTCTGCTTAGCCGTTTTCCTGAGGGTAGTTCACAGATGAGAAGCTGAGCCTTATATCATAGAGCTCACATAGTTCCTTAAGCTTAGCATTCTGGAACTGTGTGCCATGATCAGCGTGTATCTCTTTCGGAATCCCGTATCGACAGATTATGTTTTTCCAAATGAAGTTAATCGTGTCTGCCTTACTAACGGTCGCGTAGGCTTCAGTCTCTACCCATTTGGTGAAATAATCTGTGGCCAGCAAGATGTACCTTCTTCCCCTTGGACTTCTGGGGAGCTCTCCGACGATGTCCAGGCCCCATTTGGCAAACGGCTAAGGAGTTATATTCGAATGGAGTTCCTCCACGGGTTGGCATTTTATAGGGGCGAACCTTTCACACTTATCACATTTCTTGACAAATCGAGCCGCCTCGGTCATCATGTATGGTCAGAAGTATCCAGCCGTCAGAGCCTTGTGGGCGAGGCTACGTCCGCCAGAGTGGTTGCCGCATACTCCCTCGTGGATTTCCTCCATCAATTTCTGCGCTTTTACGGGACCTACACACCGCAACATTGGTCCCATTGTTGATCTCCAATACAGTCGCTCCCCTACCATCGAGTATCTGGCAGCCTTCAGTCTGATCGACCTTGCTTCTCAGGGGTCTGCGGGTAGGTTTCCCAACACCAAATACTGGGTGATAAGTTTCATCCGCCCCTCATCTGTGGAGCCGGTTGCAAATACATGGCGTGCAGGGGTCTCTGAAGGGTCCTTCATGCTCTCGCCCTCTAGAAGAATCTCTGCGTATCCGGTCGTTCCCCTGATCGATGTGCTCTTAGCTAGCTCATCGGCCTTATGGTTCATCTCCCTGGGAACCTGTTCAATATTGAAACTGCTAAAGCATCTTTCGCCCTCATTACCTTGGAGAAGTACCTATATAATCTCGGCTCTTTTACTTCGAAGTCTCCCCTGACCTGACCCGCGATCAACTACGAGTCGGTCTTTACTGTGATTCTCTCCACTCCGAAGTGCAGAGCCAGTTCAAGGCCTTGTGGCAATACCTCGTACTCTGCCTCGTTGTTCGTTGCCTGGAAACTAAGCCTCAAAGCTTTCTCTACTCTGAGTCCTGTTGGGGTCTGGAGGACTATCCCGATACCTAACTCCGAGGCATTCGTGGATCTGTCGGTGTAGAGGGTCCAGGCTGAAGAGGGGCAAGGCTGAGACGTCTGGAGCGGGTCGTGCAGCTCGCCGAAGGATTTGATTTCCACTAGGAAATCCGCCATGACTTGCCCTTTCTTCGCCACTCGAGGCCAATGCTCAATTTTGTATATCCCCAGTTCAATGGCCCACTTGGTTAGTCGTCTCGATAGGTCCGGCCTGGCCAAGATTTGCCAGATGGGGAAATCCTTATACACAGTGACCGAGTGTGCCTCAAAATATTGCATGAGTCTCTTCTTAGCGTTGACCAAAGTGAGGACCAGTTTCTCTGCCATACTATATCGCGTCTCGGCATCTAAGAGTATGCGGCTTGTATAAAACACTGGCTTCTGCTTGCTATCTTCCTCGACGAATAGTATGGCGCTGATCGCTACTTTGGACACTGCTAAATAAGTGTATAGGCGCTCCCCTCTGCTGGGGAAGCCAGGATAGGCAGATGACTTAAGTACAGCTTGAGATCTGTCAGTGCCTTGTCCTGCTCCTCCCCCCAGACGACAGTGGAGCTTCTCTTTAGGCACTGGAAGAAAGGCTTGCATCGGTCAGACATCTTGGAGACGAACCAGCTGAGAGCGGCTATCTTCCCGGCTAGGCGCTGAATCTCCCGAATAGTCGAGGGTCTCTGCACATCTGCGATCGAGGATAACTGGATTGGGTTTGCCTCAATACCCCTTCTGGTCACGATGTGCCCCAGGAACTGGCCAGAGGACACCCCAAATGCACATTTCTTAGGGTTAAAATGCATTCGATATTGCCTCAGAATCTGGAAACATTCGTTTAGATGTCTCAGATGGTCCGAAGCTTCTCTGCTCTTTACGACCATGTCGTCGATGTAGACTTCCATAATCTTCCCTAGCAGCCCAGCTAACATTTTGTTCATGAGCCTCTGGTAGGTTGCCCCCGCGTTCTTCAAACTAAATGGCATGTGTCTGTAACAGTACAGACCTCGCTCCGTAATAAATGTCGTGTGGATCTGGTCTTCCTCGTACAGAGGGATCTGGTTGTATCCAGAGTAGGCATCCAGGAAGCTCATCCTGTCGAATCCCGCCATTGCATCTACCATTTGGTCGATCCTTGGCAAGGAGAAGCTATCCTTCGGGCAGGCCTTGTTCAGGTTGGTGAAGTCTTTGCAAGTACGGTCATTGCCGTTTTTCATGTTCACCACCACTGGGTTGGAGACCCAGCACAGGTATACGCATTCCATGATCAGGCCGTTCTCTAGTAGCATCTCTACCTCCTTGTTGATCACCCTGTTTTTCTCTGGCCTGAACCTTCAGGGTTTCTGCCTGACCAAAAGGAAATTGGGGTCTATGTTCAGCTGGTGGTAGGCGTGCGCGGGGTCTATCCCGGGCATGTCATAGTGGGACCACGTGAAAACGTCTTCGTTCTGCCTTAGGAAGCCCAACATCTTGTTCTTTTCCTTCTCGGGCAACAGGGCCCCGATTAAGACTACCTTCACTGGTCCTGCCTCTTTCAAAGGGATTGCTACCAGCTCCTCGATCGTAGATTCTGGCCCTTCAGATTGCTCTTTGATCCGCTTCATGTATGCTGGCAGGCAGTCCTTTGATTGCTATCTGTCCCCCGTCGAGGCACTCGCGCTCGCATCGGCTCCCCTTAGGGCAGTTGAAAAACATTTTCTCGCAGATGCCTGGTCTCTCTTGATGTCTATCGTATAGGTATCATCCCTTGATAGACATCTTAAGACCTAGTGGAGGCGACCCCATACATGGCGTGGATCCACCCTCTCCCCATGATGACGTTGAAGGAGGACTGGCAGTTGATGATGACGAAGTCCACATCCAAGCATCTCTCCGCAGTGCAGACCTTCAGGGTCACGATGCCCAAGGGGCTGACCTTAGTACTGTCGAAAGTGAATAGCGGCTGACAGGTCGGCCTGAGCGCGTTTTGATTCAGGCTTATGCTCTCGAACATGCTGAGGAACAGGTTATCGACGCTGCTCTCACCATCGATCAGGACCCTTCTGACCAACGCGGAGTCGATCTGCAGCTTAATCACTAAGGGGTCGTCGTGAGGGAGGCGCACCATGGTCAAATCTTGCTAGGTGAAGGCGATGGGGGCGGCAAAGGCGCAGATTTCTCCCATCATCAAATGGTTGACGGAATGTCCCATCAGCCTTTCTTCGGTCTTTTTGAGGCATTTTTCCTTCTCCTCCCGACCCTGATCGGCTCTGGTCTGCCTACGATGGTCGGCACTATCCTCAGGGCCTACTCTCCTGATCTGGAGGCCTAGGGCTGCTTGCCTTTTTCGGGCCTGGTGGCATCTTCCTATGGCTGGATTCCGCCGGTCTTCATGTACTGTTTCAACTTGCCGGCATGGATCACCATCATAACCTGCACGTAAAGATTGCGGCAGTTGATGGTGTCATGCCCATGATCCTTGTGAAATTAGCAGTACCTATTCCTGTTTTTCATGTACTCAGGTACGCCAGACTTGAGCGGGTCTTGAAAATGCCCATGTCCCTATTTTGGAGATAGATCACGTCAATCGGCATGTTAAGCTCGTATTTCGGCAGCGGGTCATGAGATGTCTTCCTCCTCTTGTCGCCTTCTTGACCGCCTTGGGTGGGGGCTTCCTATTTCGGAATCGGCCATTGGTCCCGCGCGGACCTCTTTACCCCTTGTGAGGCCAAAGTTTGCACTTGCACCGTTTTTATCACGGCGAAGGCCTTAGGCATTTTCTGACGGCTTTCTAGTACCTTGAATACCCCTTCCGACTTTGCCTGTGCGTCTGCCATATCGTATGGAAGTTCAAAAGGAGATGTTCCGATAGCATCGATCCTAGCTGCAAGCCCCTGACGAACAAGCCGAGTCGGCATTGTGCACTAGGGACATTACCTCTAGGAAACGCAACAGGTATTCTCTCAGGGACTCGTTCGCGGCTTGTTCCAACCGGTCAAGGTCTCGCATGGTTTTCTGCTACCTCTGGGCACCTGCGTACTGCTTTAAGAAAAATTTACAGAAATCTTCGAACCCGTTTATAGATTTCTCTGGGAGCTGTCTGAACCATAATAGGGTCGGTCCTGCCAGGGTTGTGGAGAAGACTTTGTAGGTCACAGCCTTGTCCCTAGTTTCCAAGGCCATCTTCTGCTGAAAGTGGTATATGTGATCGAGGGGGTCGGTTTTCCCCTCGAACGGCCTGAAGGTCGGGGTTGTGAAGTCTCTCGGCTTGGGCTCCATCTGGATCTAGTCAGCGAAGGCTGTCCGTTGATCCCTCGCACAATTTGCTCTGCCAGATCATCAGGGGTCTGGCTGTGATGGGCCCCGAGCCTCTTACTCAGCTCCGCCATCATTTCTTGCTTCCAGTTAGGAAGCACACCTTCCGGGTGTTCTTGGTGTCTTCTGTCCACTGCTGCTCCATCTCAGAAAGGCTTCGTCTGACTTTGTCGCTCCCCCTGCATCCACGATTTGGATGGGGCAGGAACTTCCCTCGGCGGTTAGCCCCCAGTCTCTTGTTGGACCTCTTCGTCAAAATCTTCCCTTCGTTCACTCCTGGCTTCGCTTACCAGCAGCCCTTCGAGGTGGGCGTTCTTTCTGTGCACTTCTGCGACTTCGTCTTTTAAACCCAGGATGGCCTCGTGGGCAATCTCTATCTTCCGGTTTGCTTCTCCCAGGGCGGCGAGTATCTGGTCCAGCTTTTGCTCCAGACCTGGTTGTGCTTCCCAGGAGCTTCCTTCGGCGTCGGGACGTGTGCTCCTGGTTGTCATTCTCGAAGGTGTCATCCGACGTTGTATGGCCTTTTGTTTGGGGAGAGTGCGATCGTGAAACTCCTACTCTTTTTCTCACACTCAACGGTTTCCCACAGACGGCGCCAAACTGTTGGATCAGTTTTCACCAGCTGTCCATGTGTCTCTGAACTACTGATGTTGTATCTTTCAACTGTCCACGTATCCTTGCTATCCCAAAGAGCTTTTGGCTTCAGGCAGGGTCGGAGACGCGGGGGAGGCCACCTGCAAAGACTCTCTGATGCTTAAGTCAGTTGTTTATCTTTGATTCAGGGTAGTCAAAGATTTAGTTTTTCTTTATATGAGTATATCTTTGTCTCTTGCTCATAAAATTTTAAATATTTCTTTTTGTATGCATACATACCTCTCTTTTCGGGGACGCATGGCTCATATATATAGTACTGGAACTGTGAACCTCATGGTTCTCAATCCCAGGACCGAGTGTCTTTTCTCATCAGAACTTACTCTAGAGATCACAGGCCGAGATTATCGTGATTCTCCCTACATCGTCATGGCCTAATTTCTGCCGTCCCCTATGGCTCGAGCCTGTTAGGGGTGAGACTTTGACAAACCGCCGTTCTGTCAGGATGGTTTGCCTAATGCGCGCACCTACTCAGGATCACATTAAATACTCTGTCTGGGTCTGGAGCTGTGAGTTGCTCCCTACTGTACTCTGATGGAAGACCCTTGAGGCTCCTGATCCTCAGCTATCGAGGTAAGAATTGGACTAGGCCAAGTCCATCCAGGGTCAGGGATGGGCTCAGCCCTAACCTCGGACTGCCCATGGGCCTATGCGGTACCACGTGGGACTCGCGTGGCCTTTAATTGAGCACTTTGGACACGTGTCAGACGGTGTGCCCTGTTTATGATCTGTTCTGCCACTTAATCGTCTATGTGGTGTATGATTTAGAAACGGATCCCACAGTGTGTGTGTGTGTGTGTGTGTGTGATGAGGAGACATGATAATTCGGATAGGTGAGAGAAGAGTGAAATTTAGAGTGAGAGTAATAGATTGAGGAGCAAGAAGAGAATAAAAAAAAACATTTAGTAAAACAGGGTTATAGTGACGACAAAAATTATCGTTATAGATTGCTAAAGTCGTCGTTATAGCCAAAACACCTCATTTCAAATTTAAGTGAAATTTTGATCGGCTGAACATTGCGGTCCAAAATTTCGTTCCAATAGTTATAGTGACGTCATCACTAAAGAATTTATATATTTTAAAATTTTTATTGAAATACTTATAATGTTTTTATCTTTTAAAAAAATTAAAAATCTAATTAAATATACATTTAGCGATGACATTTCGCCATAGCTCCAGATATTTTTATTGCCCCAAAAGACTCGAAAAAAAAAATGACACCTCATTTATTGTGAGTACGCGCAATTCAAACATATAGTGATGACAAATATTTTGTTGTTGCTATAAAGTCACTTGTAAATCATCGCTATAAGATATACCGATAACATTTTTATGTCATCATTGTAGAATTCGCTGTTATAGACTTTTATTCTTATAATGAGTTTTATATGTATATTTTACGCGAGGATTATATACTCTTTAGTTTTTAAAGGGGAAATTAGGCTAAATATGCATTATAAGAGGCATATTTTGGCACATATACTTCTCTCAATAAAACTCTGAAAAATATGCATATACCCACCTGAAATGTCAAATCTGCCCTTAATAATTGGTTTATAATGTATATGTCGCTCTTCTCCTCTTTAACCAAGCTGTAGCTCCTTATTCCTCCCTCTATATCCTCACAATC
>JXTB01000635.1:89715-126191 GCA_002914805.1 Parasponia andersonii | reverse complement strand
CTTCCTCGGTTAACGACGCGATGGTTCTTGGCTCTTCAGAGAAAGAGACGAAAGAGAGAGTTGGAGAGAGAGAGAGAAATGAGGAGTTTAAGGGGAAGAGGCATATTTTCTCTTAGATATTAGTAAGGGTATTTTCGTCCGTAAGCATATTTTTCAAATATTTTTTAACTTGTGCATATAGGCCAAAATAAGGGTATTACGGAGCATATTTAACCTAATTTCTCATAAAGAGCTACAGCTTGGTTAAAGAGGAGAAGAGCGACATATACATTATAAATCAATTATTAAGGGCAGAAGTGATATTTTAGGTGGGTATATGCATATTTTTCAGAGTTTTATTGAGAGAAGCATATGTGCCAAAATATGCCTCTTATAATGCATATTTAACCTAATTTCCCATTTAAAATCCCACGCTGGAAGAAAACAAAAGAAATATGCTCCTATGTGTATATAAATAAGCCCTCACCTTATACTTTGAGCTTAACTTAAGAAAATATATAATAGGTGATACTATTTATTATAATTTTTTTAGGCTTTTATGTCTTATTTTATAACAAAAAGAGCACTAATTAGAATTGGGTAGAGACCGAAAGTAACCAATTTGAAGTTCTTGAAGGCTTTATCTTCTAGCGCGTTTTCTTGTTCTTCCTCTTAAATCCATTCCTAATTCTTCCGTTAGAGCCTGTAGTGCATTAATCAATTGGACAACTCTCTATAATATTAAAAATATATATATATATATATATATATATATAAACAAGAATATATTCACTCAAAAATAAATAAATCAAGAATTTTAAAGATTCGTTAAATTAGTTTATCAGTTAGAAGTTAGTTATTGGACATATATATAGATATAAGCACTTGATTTTTTTTTTTTTATTTATAGGTATTATTTTATCTAATTAAAAATTATCATGCACTCCAAAAAAAAAATCACCGTACCTATGGTAAATAGTAGAAAAAGAAAGAGTATTAAATAATATGCATTTATTGTTATTATTTTTTTTCAATTCTTCAAATCATGATAGTCGTTAGATAATGATTTAACAGCTAAAAACATACTTATAGATAGATAAAAAAAATACCTACTTAATAATCTTCATATATATGCATATATTGAAATTAAAATTTAGTTATTAGTTATTAGTTATATTAATCAGTTACCAGTTTTCTTTCTCTAAGCGAGCCATATTCTCCTTAATTTCCAAAGTGACCTGTAATTCAGAGCTGTTCTAGCTAGAAGCAAATGGTGTGTCAAAAACAATTTCTAGAAACAACTATCTAGAAATCATCCATTGGTGGAATGCTCTAGCTAGAGGCACAAGGATCCTTGTATATACACAATTTAATAGCTCTGTCAAAGCATTTCCTTCTCTGCAGCGGTAGTCCTATCTATATACGTTTCTCTCCCTTTTTTTTTTTTTTTTACTTGTTTAACGGAATTTTTTTTGCTTCGTTATCTTCCTTTTAATGCTTTCCACCCCTTGCAAACCTTTGTTTTCTTCACGGGACCGAAGCAATTAGTCTCCTTAATTTATTTCTCTTCTTCAATTCCCTTTCATTTGCTTTTGTAAATTTAATTTATTATCATCAACCATCATTCCTTATATTCTCTCAAGCCGTGTAGTCGTGCTCCCTTTTTGATTTTGTATATAGATTATTTTATTTGTTCTTTTTCTACTATCTTTTGGCAATTAAGTCAAGGCCAATTAGTTTTTTTTTTTTTTTTTTTTTGCTCGTTAAGCCCAATTAGTTCATTTAGCTTTGTGTGTCATAGTATAAAGCTCTTGTCACTATCGAAAATCTTAAGTTGTGATTTTTAGTAATTTTAAGTGAAAATAGTGATGAATAGTAGTTTCTAAAATTTCAAAAAAATTTAATTACTTGAAATTTAAATTTAGTTCTCAAAAGTAAGTAAATTACAAGATTGGACAACTTAAAAAAATCATGATATTATCTACCAGTTTTAAATTTCTAAATAAATTTTTCATTTTAAGGTGAGAGAAAATCCTAATTAACTAGTTTAAAAACTTTTATTAATTCATGAAGTTTAATAAAACAGTTCAAATTAAAACCCTAGGCCTAATGTTCAAATAATTTACATAAAATCATTTTTATTTTTCTAAGTACTCAATTTAATAACAAAAATCATCCTTGTACATCTACTCAGTAAATATATTACTATTAGCTAAATAAATTTAACTTAGAAAAAGGAAAATTGATACCGAGTACAAACCAATCAATTAAGAGGATTGGAACTGCAAGCATATTCTAAACATGCTTGCCAAGCTACCAGATTAATTACCACAAAATAGGTCAACACCTGAAATGGGAGGAAATAGGGGGTGAGCACGAGAATGCTCAGTAGAAACTCAATCACTTTTTTGAGTGAATGCAATTTTATCAAACCTGCATGGTTAATACCTTTTCCAAAATCCATTTATAGATTAAATTTATAAAACAAGTGGTATCTAGAAAAATCACATATTCAAAACCAAAGTCAAAATCACAAGATTGTACATATCATAAATCAACCCATCCTATGAGCTCACACCCTCACATCACGAACTAGATTAACTCATACTACGTGTACTAAGTACTCTCTGCCTGATATGTATCCCAGAAAACTGGAGGGACACCCATGTGTCTTAGCCTACTGAACAGGAGGGGCAACTGAATGCCTACACCTACCGAATGGGAATAATCAGAAAAACTCCGTGCAGGTTTACGAGCTCTCACCGAAGGCGGGTGTACTAGTCCGCCTACTGCAATAATGCGATGCCTAAAATGTATCTCATGTATGATCCTATGGTATGTATAATATGTAACAAAATATACATAATAACCATACAATACATAACCAAACAATGCTTTAAAATTCAACTTGGCATTATTCTGGGATTTACTATATATGGCTAGCACACCGCTGTTTTACCCCATAGTCATAATATAAAAAAATATATAAAATTTATACAGTCCAATCCCAACATAATCCAATAATTTTCAGCAATTTATCAGAATATTATTTATTCACGTTTTTTCACAAAAATAGTTATAATGAGAATTTTCAAATTAAAACATGTATAAAATCTGGTAATTGAATCCCTACGTCGAGATTGTAGTTATGCTGGGCTGACGACGCTAGAAATATTCCCAATTGATCACCAGGTTATTCAGACAGTCGTTCTCGGATCTCATCATGTTCACTTGAAAAGTT
Source organism: Parasponia andersonii (assembly GCA_002914805.1). Classification (NCBI taxonomy): domain Eukaryota; kingdom Viridiplantae; phylum Streptophyta; class Magnoliopsida; order Rosales; family Cannabaceae; genus Trema; species Trema andersonii. The sequence goes on along the minus strand of JXTB01000635.1, from coordinate 122,971 downwards.
GACTTTTCAAACGGAGCATCAGATTGAGAAATAGAGGTCACCACTGAATTCAGAACACCCAAAAATATTGGTTTAGATATAAAGTTTGTCGAAAATGGGTCCTGGTATAGGACCGGACCGTGGCACGCAAAACGGTGCAAATCAAGAGCTATTTTCTCGATTTTCGTGCCACTTCAAAAAATAGTGGTATTTTATATCAAAATTCATGTCCCGACCTCACTGAGTCCAAACTTGAAGTCAGAACTCAGTTTCGAGGTCCCGAACATTAAATTAGCTCAAAAATCCAAAATTTATAAAAATACCACATTTTGAAAATAATGAGAAAAATACCACATTTTCATCCCCATAATTAATGATCTTCCGGTTACCATTTTAACACTTCAAAATCATGATATTTCATGTTTCAAACTCCTCTTTCACAAATTTTCTCGGGATAAATAACTCAATTCTGAAATAATTACGAAAATACCACAAAATTAAATATTAAAATATTGCTACAGTAGTCAACTTCTCATCGGAGCCGAGTTGGAGGCTGAGAGTGGTCGGAAATAAAAGCTGGAGTTGAGACGAGTCCAACGGTAGTGGTGGTGAGGTGATCGACGTCGGAGGAGGAAACGGCGAACGAAAAATCAGTCCGGTGGTGGAACCTTCGGAGTGCTCTATCTCCGGCGAGAGGCAGCGGCGCGAGACGGCGGCACTGGGCGTGGCTTCGTCGGTGGCTAGGCAAGGACGCGGGGTGGTGCATCAGGCAGTACGGTGACCGAAGCAGCCTCGTGTGAACAGTGGCAGAGATGGGAGTTTCGGGGGTTTCCACAGAGAAGAAAGAAGAAAAGGGGGGTTTTATGCAATTTTCGCAAACTGTAGTAGTGAGACACGTGGCGCAATTTGATTCGACCGAAAAAAGTTTCTAAAATTTCACTTTGGCCACAATTTTAAAAAAAAATTCTTTCATTTTAGTCCCTCCTTAATTACACTTTTGTCCTGGTTTGTAATTTTTTTTTCACTTTTACCCCAAATGCACCTAGATTTAATTTTATCTAGATTCAACACTAATAATTTAATTTCAAAAAAATAATTTTCAGATTTTTATTTAATTAATACGAAAATATAGAATTACCAAAATGTCCTTGAATTAAAATTACTTAATTACCCTTATAAAAATTTAGGATTTTACAGCTCCATTTAGCCAACCCTTGTATAATAATATCTTTATTTTTAAGATTTTTGCTTTTTCCATTTTTATCGTCTTCTTTTTTAGGAATATAAGTATATATTGCCTCCACAAAAAACAATTTTTTCTCCGTATAAAAGTAATTATACTAAGACAACAAGAATGATACCATAAAATACGATTAAATATATAACTGAAAATTGTTTATTTGATGATCTGAATTTGAATTTGTTTATTTTATAATTCGAATTGTATATTAATTCCCACAAAAAAGAAAATATGTTTATGTTATGATACAGGAAAGACGAACCCATAATACAAAAGAACAATTTTTTTCTTACAGTCTAACTAAAAATTAATCTCACGAAAATAGAAAACAAAACGGAAGAATTCCAATGTCTAGAGTATAGTCGACTTCAACGGACTGAAAAAAAAAAATGGCAGATGCCGAAGAAAAAAATCTAAAAGGAAAAAAAATGCTTTGCACAAAAAGAAAAGAAAAAACTGAGGACGAATTTAATATTAAATATTAAGTAGAACTGATCGATGCTAACCCAATACAATTTTACAACCTATAATTAAATTAAACAATATAAGATCTTAATTTACAACACAAATTATGTAACTATCTCCTGGATATTTTTCTTTTCAAAGAAATTTTATTGGATATGTTTGAGGGTGTATGATAAGAAATAATATCTAATGTTTAACAATGTATGTGTACACTAACGTCATTTTATATAAGGATATTTTGGTATATTTAAAAGAGGAGAAAAAAAAACAGCAATAGAGCCACCCTTTGGACTTTGTACATTCATCATTTTATTTACAAATTTAGTCATAACGAAAATTACTAAAAAAGACAAACTAATGGTTAAATGCAATTACTATAGTTTTCTGCCACGCGGGGTTGGAGCGACAAAAGTTTTGAGGATTCAGGAGATTAAAGGAAGATCATGCCGCAATCTAGCACTTGTTTAGACTAAAAGGGCTTCCTCTCGCTCTAATTCCCCTCCAGGGTTCTTAGGCGGAATGAAAACTATATATATATATATACACATAAGAATTCTTTTTTAAAAAAAATGACTAATTTTATTGCTTACTTCACTTTACAAGACAAAGTAAGAAAACAAATCTGCAGTAATTTGTGCCTTTACGGCATAATGTGTTTATGGTGTTGATATACTTTTGTAAGACGTTTTTAGTCGTTTATCAATCACCTCTTTGATTAAAAGAAAACTATATTGCATATAGAATTACCTTCATTTCTTTAAATCCTTAATTTATAGCTCTCTGAAATACTTTAAGTCAATAATTTTTTTTAATTTCCTAATTCTTTTTACATTGAAAATTAGATATGAAAAATGAAAAGGGTGAATGTCTAAAATTTGATATTTTTGGAATATAAGAAATTTACAAAGAAAAAAATATAATTATTTAAAATTACATTTATAATGCAAAAAGAAATTTAACCTACATAGCGATGAATTTAGAACTTTCCAAATAAAAATAAATAACACGGCATTAAGCTTTTTTACTTGAACATAGTTTTAGGGAAAAAAAAAAAAAAAAAAAAAAAAAAAACACTACACGTCATTTTCCATGTCCTGTGTTGTGTCCCCAGCGAACCCGTATTCAATCTTAAGTGAGGACATAGTGTCAAGCTAAAAGTCTGCTTTCTTTTTATTATCAAAAAAAAAAAAAAACCCAAAAAAAAATAGTTTCAACAGCTTGTCATTTTCTAAAAGTTTTATGGAAATGAACGACATGTTGTTTGTAAACAATACAATTATACAACATCTTAGACTGTCATAGACATATTTCCAGACAGAGTTCAGTAATAATGTCACTTGAGAATGATCAAAATTGAAGAATTGCCATCTTAAAAAATATATATATCCAAAAAAAGAAGCAAAAAACAGATATCACCCACAATATCTCAATTCGTTTATTAATACTAAACACCAGTTCATGAGCAGAAGGAAAGCACCAAATTCCAAACTCAACGGACTTATAAAAAAAAAAAAAAGAAGCTTAATTAGATAAGTGGGCAGAAAGGGTATTAGCTAAGGAGGCAATGGTAGTAGCAGAGACCCCTCTTGTCCCACCCAGATACCATTTCTTGATCATCTCCACCACATTCCCATTCTCCACTTTTATCTTCGACTCTTCTTTCCCTTCACTCGTGAATGCAATCTGATCCAATCAAAACCCAACATTTGTTACATGTGCAAATATTTTCAAATATTTTTAATTTTTCTATATTATTATTATTATTACCTCAGCAGTGGGAGAAGTAGCTGGGAAATGATAAGTAATAACAGAGTCTTTCTTGAAATATTTAGACTGGAAGAACTCAACTACTTTCTCCAAAGCAGCTTCTTCCTCCTCTTCGTACTTGTCCTCCGCAGCCAATCGATCCCTCACCGCACTCTCGAGCTGAACTCCGTATTGGGACCCTTTGATCTCCTTGATCACCACAACCCTTAGGAATTTCTCCACAGGGGCTTTAGATTTATATTTATATATATACACACAAGTTTAAGAAAAGATGGTTCAAAATTCAGACAACTTTCATTTTTGTTTTATTTTAATAATTGGTTAGTTATAAGGAAATTTGCTCTGAAATATAAATAGGCTCAAATATAAATGAATATAACCTGAAATAAGCGCTTCAAAGAAGTCATCATCTTCTTCTAGCTCTTTTCCTTGTTTCCTTTTCCATTGTTGTAGATGTTTCACTACTTCGGAGTCCAAGTAGACTCCAATAGCTGTGAACTTGATTTGAAGAAAGTGTATCTCAATGTCTGTGATACCTATTTCATTTATGTATTCCTCAAGTTAATTCAGTTAGATAAGTATGTAAAGAGTTTTATATATATATATATATATGTATATGCTATATATCATTGGTCATCAGTACTAACCATGACCCAACAGAGATAATGGCTTGGTGGTCTCTATCTGAGGAGGAAAAGGGATTTCATCCACCAACACAACTTCATTACTCACTATAGTTCATTTGGGAAAAAAAATGTCATAAATCTTTTAAGTACAAAGTCTTTTGTTACATGTAAAATATCATAGTACAATCTAAATAATACTCAAAAAAGTTCAATGCCTAGTTAGGGGGGAGAGAGAGAGAGAGAGAGAGGTTTCTTACTGATATCTTTGGGAGGTGGGAAGGATCTACAACACGGCCTAGAGTGTGATGAAAAATATAGATGAAGAATAGAAAGCAACTGAGGAGAAAGAGAGGTTAGCTTGTGTTATTTAAGTGAGTGGCGTTGCCCTGTTGGGGGAAACTGCTTTTGATATAACTGATGACTGATCAAACAATTATCTTCCATTCTTTGGAGAGGTGGTAGGTAGTGGGAGTAAAGACACCGGTGATTTCATCTCATTTTCCTCCACTTAACTCTCCCTACTTTTCTTCAGTCTCAATATTAACCCCAAATGCCAACTATACCCCTTTAAGAGAAGAAATAATAGACACTAGTTAATTTTTTTTTTTTTTATTTATTCGTATGTATTATTATGCTTAATTAAAATTTATTATACATATTTTTTCATAATCAAAGTTAGAAAAAAATATTTAATAATAATTATTTATTTTTATTTTTAACTATGGTAGTTATTAGATTATAATACAACGAATAAAAAAAATATTTGTAAATAAGAAAAAAAAATTTATTGAATTAATAACTATATATACACACACGCATATATATGAATGGGATCTTCTATAATAAGACCCCTTAATTGGGTTGTAGGCCAACAACCACATCTAAAGGCTATTATTGTATCTGAGAAAATGACTACCCACAAAAGTGAGACTTAGTATAAGTCTGATTACATAGTATTAAAACAAAGGGCAATTCTACCATAGGACCCAAGTTTTTAGCCTTAGCCGTGAAATCCACTTTAGAGGCATTTGAATCGTTTGATTAAAATCACAAGGCTCAGATTGTGTGTGTGTCCAGTTATTGTATTGTATACCTTATCACATAGAAAATCATCACCACTTTATCTTCAACAGGCAACGAATGAACCTTCCTTCAGTCCTCCATGATGGTACTGTATTCATAATTTTTTTTTTCTTAATTTCGTTTAAAATTTCTCACCCTTCACCCTGGAAAAGGAATCAATAATGCATTTATTATTTAAAAGAAAAATGTATTTATGAATTTAGGCTCTAAATTTAAAAGTTTCAATTTCATCCAAAAAAATTCTAATGAAATACAAAAAAGNCAAGATGTTCATCCGAGATTTACATATATTCGCTGGAAAGATACACCATTGCAGAGAAGAAGACGAACCAAAAAAGTTTGGATTATTTGGTTTCTCATTAAAAGATAAAAAAATTATTAGATTAGAGTAATTTTGGTGGATGATGATCCGTGATTTAATCCAAACTCAAGTTTTACATAAGCATTGAATTATTGTGGTAGTTGAAGATTTTCACGGCAATTTTTTTTTAGTTTTTAATTTTATTTCCTTACAGGTCATTCCTGATTCCTTTTTTAGGTTGAAGGAAGTATGAAAGGAAATTAAAAAAAAAAATGATAAATAGATATAATAAGCTGGAGAAGACGAACGAGAGCCAGAACCAAAAGTATTTGTTGCCCTGTTGAAGTCTTGAAGAAGAATAATGGCAGTTTTCTGTGTAGTGGGGTATTTAGAGGCTTAGTTGGACACGCATAAAATGGACCATTTGATTTTAATCAAGTGACTTAAATAGCTCAAATTTGAGTTGCAGTGATACATTCAAAAAGTGGGGTTGTATTGTAGAATTGGCCATATATGAATTCCTAACTTCTGGATCCTAATTTCTAGTTTATATTATTGTAACTTTTGGTTGCCCTTAAAAACACACCAAGATGGTTACACTTAATTACACATACTTGGTTGGTTTGAGAAGGATCAAGGATGTTCATTTAATTCTGAAAAATATATTCAGGATTACTGAACTTGTTAAGGTAACATGATGGCATTGATTTTGAGGGCATATATGACAAAACACTTTTCAACTTTTATTTAGGTTGAATATTAAGTTTGAAGACCTCCATCCACCCACGTTTTCAGTTGTGTATCAACCACCTGTTTCACCTACCCCAATTGTTAAGCTTCGGGACATCTACTTCAATTGTTTCAAGTCCCCAGAAAATGCTGTCAGCTTAATATATAATGAAAAATGTCACGGGCACCTCCTAACTCCACATCTATACCAATATTTATGTATGTATATATACATTTATTATATTATTTTATTTGTTTCTTAGGTTTTTTTTTTTTTTTTTGGCAAGAAACATGGAAACAATAGTAGTTTTGGGCCCAACATTTTTCAAGCTATTGGGCCGGGTTCTAAGTCCTTGCAATATTTCATTTCATTTCTTCATCGGAGCCTGTTTTGAATATTCGATATCCAAAAAAAGAAAAATTTAGATAAAAAACTAATATTTTAAATTTGATTAAGTAGATATTCACTTTATAAATTTTATAGTTAAACGTTCAAGTATATATATTTTTACATTTAGTAGATATATATATATCTATTTATTTTAATTAATGTACTAAGTATATAAATTTTTATGCTTAGTATATAATCTTTTTTACACTTGGTATACCAGACATTTTGATGTAATATTTTAAAAATAGACATTTATTTAAACTAGGCCCAAAATTCTTTTAAATTTGTTTTCCTTAACTGTTTTTAGTGTGTTTTTTCTTTTTTGAAAAAATACTTTTTTTAACGTATTGATTGATATACTTAGACATACAAAAAAGTAGTCATTCCCCAAAGTGCCCCAACAACCAACAAAAAAAAAACTATTCTTAAAATTGATAAATAATTCTTTTGCTTTATTCCCAAACAGACAGTCAAAGTTTAATTACAATTGGTCATAGTAAAAATTACTAGTTCAAAAAAAACTTATTCTGAAAGGTAGTCATTGAAAAGTTATTTTGCCACAAAATGGTCCAATTTATTCATTTCCCAACAAACGTGAACATAAATAAAAGAAAATGAATGGAACTAGGAGTTTCTTACGTTTATTTTTGTCCAAAGCGAGACTTTTATGACTCTTTTTTCAAAATAATGATATTTTTAGGAGGGTCCTAAAATTTTCTACTGGTAGTCAAAAGTTTTATTCTTCATGACGATGAAGCTTTGGGCTTCATTCTTAGCCGAATGGCCTAATTTTAGATTTTGTTTAGGAAATGGCCGTTTTTCAAACACTACTGAAAAATAACTGAATATAATTAAAAATTCCAAAATATGTCAATTTAATAATATTTATATCAGTTTCAAAATTGATATATTTATAACAAGTGATATATTTCTTCCGAAACTAATATGTACATACACAAAAATTGATATAACATGCATAAAATTGATATGCAAATTTTAAAATGGTCTATTAAAAAACGGTCATTTTGCCCCCCAAAAATTTTTTTAAATAGGTGTAAAAAAAAGGGAAATTTTTTAAATTAGGGTAAAAAAAAGGATATTTTTTATAAACACTCTAAAACGTTTGACTAGTGGTCATTACAGTCCAAAGAATTGTGACTACGGTTCAAAAACTTTATGACACTCCTACAGTCATTTTAAAAAGAGAAAATTTTTATTTTATATGGTAAAATTCCAAAAAAAAAATTGAAAAATCGGTGATTTTGAAATCTGTGAAAAATATTGGATTTATTTAAAATACCACTTTAAAAAATATTTAGAAAAATATCACTTTTTATAAATTGATAAGGTATATGAGATAACTAGTTTGGAAACTTGAATTAACTCGATTGGTTACTCAAAAAAATTATTATTTTTAAAAGTATTATTTTTCTTAAAAAAAATTATATATTTATAAATTAATCTTGGATTTTCCAAAATTTAGCCCGGGATTTTCCAATTTTTCAGGCTTTGGGTTTTTTTTTGGGTTTCTAGCACTTTTACTAATAAAAACGGAAAAAAAAAAACAAAAACAAAAATACGGTTTTTTTTAAATTTCTGTATATATTTTATTAGAAAAATATCACTTTTTAAAACAATTTTAGACAAATAGCATTTTTAAAATGATTAATAGTTACCAATTTCTGAAAAAAATTTTATAAGTTGCCAGTCAGTTTTGAAAACTAGTTATCGGCTATTAGTTATTATTTTAAGAAATATCATTTTTTTAAAATATGTTTTGAAAAATAGTATTTTTCTGTTGACCTAATTTTCACTCTGTTTTTTTTGTAAGAGGCCCTTTTACAGAGGAGATATTTCGGCTCAAATGATTCCTACCCGTCCAATTCCCTTCTTGATGAGCTAATAACTGGTGAGCCCATTCATTACCTAACATGGGCCTCGCTATCATACTTTAAATAAATAAATAAATAACCCTTAAAAATCATCTTTGTTAGCATAAAACTATTACACTACGAAGAACTATTAAGAACTTTAGTCAACAGAATTGAGGTCACTAATATTGTTAACACATTGGAACAACAAAAGTCCGGGAAGTATTATAAAAATAACTGATGTTTGCCTAGTTTCTACATGAATCTAATGTCCACCTGAAATTATGATGTAACGTTTCACAAAAAAACAACCCAACATCTTATTTACGTCTTTTCCACGAAAACATATTTTCCGTCGTGTAGAATAAACTAAATTATTAAATGAATAATATGCAGATGTCACTTATTATCTTGTTTTAGTAAAAGGTAAGTTTCCTAATAGTATTCTATTTATTCATATACCAATTACCATTATTTAAGCAAGATCTCCATGTCTTCTCTTTCTGGACCTTTATCACCAAAGCTGAATCTTCCGTATTGTCGAATAATTTATATAATTTGATTCTTTTAGTTAAATTTATGTATCATTCAATGAAACAAGCATTACAAAATACTCCAAATTGAATCAGCCAAACTATAATATCCTACTGACAACGATAAAGGGATGAAATTGTGCACGAGCTACCTAAACGTAGATGTTACTTTACAAAATATCCAATTAGAGCTCCTTCAATTATATCTTTTTGGTTATTCAAGTTGATTCTTCTAACTAGTATGGTAAGTAGATCTTATGCATAAATTTATAAACACATACACCAAATAAAATAAGACTAAACAAAATCGATAAAAGACAAATAGAATTCGCATAAATGTGAAAGAAAGCAAAAATATATCTAAATATATGACAACAAATGCTTTTGCGTATGCAAATACTACTCATATATGAACTTCTTCGAAGAAAGGTTCCGAGGAGTAGATGCAAAATCAACTGCCTTGTCCCAAAACAGGGCTAATTATTAACAAAAATAAATAAATAAAATTTTAAAAAATATTAAATTATGGTCTTCTGTGCAATTGTAACTATATTTTTTTATTTATGCACAATTATATATTCTTATTTAAAATTGTTACAAAATGTCCACAATCCATGTACAAATTAATCATAAAATTTTTTACAAAATACGGAATATAAGTTAAAAGTGTTGAGATAAAAAAAAAAACGTGGGATAAAAAAATAATAATTAAAAAGAACAGAGGATACTTTCTAATTTTTCAAACGCACTACGAATCATTATCACATTCAATTAAAAAAAAAATGCACATACATTACATATATATATATATATATCTATATATATAAGTGATGATAACAGTGCGTGAATCAAAAAAAGAGAGAGAGAACAAGTATCATCGATGGTTCAAAACATCAAGAGAGGCCGCTTATCTCCTTAGAAATAAGCCCAAATATGAACCCAATCACTTTAACTCTCTCTGATCAGAGCTTATCACAAATAGGAAAATAGTATGTTGGAGTCTCCCAGAATGAATCTTACTGAAACGATTTCTTCTCTTTAGAGATGGGAATCCAAAAATCCAAAACCCCTTTTTTCGTTGAAAGGAGTATATGAAACAAAATTTTGGAAAGAATGATTACTCGCTATAACGAAATTCTCTTTACTGTTGATTGAAGCACGTACGACGCCTTTGATTTGGCTATGTAGACTCTTAAGAGTCAGTTTTGACTTATGTAGACGAGAGGTTTCAAGTGCATTTAAATTCTACTTCAAGTTTGGATTCTAATCCAAGCAGAGTTTCAAAATAAATAAATAAATAAAAGATCATCCCCTGAATATATCCAAGATTGGATTAAGAAATTTGAATCCACAATAGATTCAATATTTTCTTTGAATTTCCGGATGAAGTTAAATCTGTAGCAGGCCAACAATTAAAATTTAAGAAAAGGCCTAATGATTTTCGGTTGCAAAGCCTAGATATACAAGCCCAAATGTCTCAACCCAGCGTAAAGCCATCAGACATTGACCCATCTTTGTCTCAAATACAAAGCCCAAAACCAAAAGTCAGTTTCATCAAATCACAAATGATAAAAGTACCAAAGCCCAAAATGCAATTGATAAATACCAATTCCTATTTCCTTCTTCATGCGTGCAACATACAAGAGGAGAATAAAGGAAAACGACAAATTAATTGGAATATCAAGCAATAAATATTATTCCAATTAAATTAAAGTGACAAAATTAAGACTCCAAGTTTTTCATGAGTCAACATATTTTTGTCAAAAAAATAAATCAAAACTAATATAGTGGATTACAAAAAAAAAAAATATCCATGGAATGAAAAAGAGTCATCTTAGCTTATTATTCTATAAAATGGGATTGCTAAGAAATAAACTCAAACTACAAAATTGTAATTTCAAACTACGTCGATTTGATTTCTCCCAGAGGATAAGTAGGCAATTTAGTTACAAAAACTAAGTACAGTCACAATTCTCAAATAAAATCAAATTTTCTTAAGATTCCAAGAAAATCATTCACTACTAAATCTAAATACAACTCCTAAAATTCTATAGAAGGTCATTTACTTAAGAATTCACTAACTTCTAAAATACTTATAATTCCTTGATATGGCCATCTACCGGAATTTCATAAATTCTCAAATATTATCGTAAATTTCTCTGCATAGAATTTTCTAATTTTCAATTCAACACTCTTAAAATTACAAGTGGCTTAATCTCTTAACGGGGTATATAGGCAACTCGACTAATCTAAATGAGTGCAACCAAAATTCAAAATCATCCAAATTTTTCACCAATTAATGTCATTATAATTGGAATCAAAGGATTTTCTTTTGTACCAAAGAATTGTAATTAAGAGGCTATTCTTGAATGAGTCGAACTTAAATTAATAAACTCTCGTGTCTTAAATTTGGCATGGATGAAATTATATTGTGTAATTTCTAAATTTTTATTCCACAAAAAGTATCATATTTTTACTAAAAAATACTAAGTTTATTGAAAATAATTTAAAATAGTACACATCAATAACTGAATTTATACATATAAAGTAGATATTTGTAGAAATTTTTAAATATAAATGTATAATTTTGGACAAAATAAAAAAAACTAGATTAAAATTGTAAAAAATCATACTTCAAAGTTTTTTTTATTTCAATTTTTTTCCGAAATAAGCCCCCAAAATAAATTGGCAAGGTTCAGATTTGGATATGATATTGATTGACATGCTTTACCTAATCATTGTTGAATTAAATATAGTGATTAGCATTTATTAGATTACCCCAATATAAACGTTTTTTAATATGTTGACGTGACACCATTCTATGCTGACCTGTAATTTAGGTCTCAATTTATTGGCGAGGCTTTACACTGAGCGCTGGTTTAGGCCGTGGCAGCGTCCGAATGGCATACACTTTCCACGTGTTCGCACGCGCCTGGTCATCTCGCCCACCTTCCAGTCGCCAAATGGGACCGACCTCTTGTTTTTACCAATATTTTACCGAACAAAAGGCGCTTTTCGAAATTGACCACTCTGGATTTGAAATCATCTGGTCCGTTGATTTAACGAGTCATCACTATGGACGGCTGGGATTAAAATGTAAATTACGGCGAACATGTTTGACGATTCCCGCGTGTGAAGCTCGTGCTCAAACTCATTAGGACACGTTCTCTGTGTCATGGACCACGTGCCCATTTCATTATGACTGCGCTGTTATCGCATGCATCCTATACTAGTGAAACCCACTGTAACAAATCAAGTTTTGAACCAATGTGGTTCGCTTATTTTATTTATTTATTTTTAATTTATCGATAAACATCAACTTGCTCTTTTTTTTTAGGAATTTAAGCTTGCTTTTTATTTTGAATAGTTACGTAATACTTTTAATCCCAAATCAGTGATAAAGCTCAATACTGATTTTATATTTCCCATGCACAAAAAGAAAAAAAAATCCTAAATAACATTATCATATTTAGAATTTGAAAGATGAGTAGAGTTTTATTTAGGGTTGTAAAGAATTTGATTCATATAATCAATTTAAATAAAGAAAAAGAAAAAACGTATGGAGTTAGACCAGTTGATGTGGCGGTTGTAAAGAATCCTAATCCTTGTGCAACACAGACAATAAAACCCACATTAAAAATCCCTATAAAACAAGGGCAACACACAGCCAATGGCTTGGTCAATTTCTGACGACTTGTGAGTTTCTACTTTGTAATTACAAAAAAAAAAAAAAACGAAAAAAAAGAAATCAATATAAACTAATCTGGTTTACGCTGCGAACAGAGACCTTTATGGCTATGAAGTAGAAGAAAAGAACCAACACGCTTTCTAGTCGTTCCAGAAATCTTGACCGTCCATTTACTTCTACTCCATATCTATCTACCTCTCTCTCTCTCTATATAGAATTCGCTTCTACGTTTCCATAACCCAAATACCCACCTCTCTCGGTTTTCTTTATTTCTTTTCTTTATTATTATTTTTCAAAAAAAAAAATCTCATCACAAGAAAACGTTATAAAACGCCGTCGTTTCGACCAAAACTCCGATTCCAGCTCCGCCATCTGTGAACCGGCAGATGGCGTCGACGGCAACCCGTTGTTGTGGAGGCAATAATCTCCTGGATCGCAGATTCGGCAATCTTCGTATTCTGTCCAATCAGAACGCTCGGCCGCGTTCTCTGATGATACGGAACAGCCATACCAGTGGAAGAATCGGGAGAAAAATCTCGGCCGCGATGACGACAATGGAGGTGAATCGTCCTACTCCGGCGGTGACTCGGTTTGGACCGGAGGAGGTGGAGACCGGCGGCGAATGGAATCGGTCCGGCAGTCCGGACGCGGTGGTGTACGAGAAGCTGGACGAGTGGATGAGGGAATCGGTGGGGGAGATCGTGAAGAATCTTCGAGAGGCGCCGCTGATGGTCCACGTGTACAACGAGGCACGAAGCGACGACGGCGTCGAGGCGAGGATGGTGATGGAGAAGGCGGCGGAGGCGGAGGACTGGGCCGTGGCGAGGGGCAAGTGGGAGGCCGGAGTGGCGCCAATGCCGGAGGGACTCATATTCGTGGAGGAGCTCGGGAACGACCCCGAACGACATGAAGAGGATCAAAACGACAGCGTGGATGGTGGGGCCACGAGGGCATGGGGGGTGGTGATACAGGGGAAGGGCGTGGAATGTCCCCCGGCGTGTTATTTGCTCAAGACCAGCACGGCCGTGTCCGGGTCGGGTTGGGGACTCGGGTTCGGTTGCACCCATTTTTGTTTGGTTCGCGTGAATAGTTTCAGGGAGACCGCGGACTCGCAGCTGAGGAATTGTTGGTTGTTGCAGGCCCAGGCCCGGGCGAAGGCCCGGTCACAGGCCCAAGGTCTATGATTGATATGATATCGTCATTGGCACTTTGAATTGAAGTGTAGACGTCAAAAGCCGACGTTGGATTTATTTCGATTGACGTGTGTATATAAGATTAAACCAAAATATTACTGTACAAAATTTTGTTGCTTTGGTTTAAATGGCTTTCTTTCTTTCTTGCTTTTCGGTTTTTGATCTTCTATTGGTATGATTATCTGCTTGACACACACAAAACACGGTTCTCATTCTTAGGGATGTCGTTTTGTTTATCCTAAAATATTAATTATTAACTTAATTAATTTTCAAATATAGTTGTTAATAGAACATAGTCTTGTTCAAAAAGGGATTATTAACTTTATGTATTTGTCTCACTCTTAAGAAGTAAGAGAGCTATAGAGAACTTTAGAAACTTGGTAGGACTTCTTGTTTGGAATGTGATTCTTTTAAAATTTGTGTAACATTTATATTTTGGGTGAAGAAGTTCTCAAAAGTTTATTTGAGAAATCCCTATAATTCGTTTCACTTTTAAAAAAATAAAAAATAAATAAATAAGTAAAAAAAAATATTAACAATCAAAGCTCTTAATCACAACTATTTTTGCTCGAAAATAGAATAAAGAAAAAAGTGAAAAAAAAATAATAATAGTATAGGCAACCTGAAAAGCATGGTCCCTTTAAGTAATTAGGCATGCTTGGATGAAAAGTAAAGGGTAAATCCAAGCTGGGTTATGGAACTTTGGCAGCTCAAGTAAAGATTATGTAATAAAAGGGGCAGTGGAAAGAACTTCTCTATGAATATATTCAAAACTAACTTTTATTGTCATGTCATTCAATTAAAATTATTTAGACATCATATTCTTTAATAAATTGTAAATTATATATTTTTTCTGACAAATCCCAACTATTTTTACCATCATTGCCAACTGCAACACCCTACTCCACCACCACTGCCAATCTTTGTCAAAAATTTTTGACCATGGTCAAACTTATCCAGCCGCCAATCCCGACTGTATCGACTGATTTTTTACTAATGACTCCACTCTAATTGAAGATTTTTTTTATCGTAGTCAAAATATTTCTACCACATTCAAACATGGTCGATCATCTTCTTGTCGTCAACTCATTCACTTTTGCCTTATTTGATATGATTGAAATTTGCAATCATAGTCGAGCTATGGGTAATTTTGGAACCATAATTTATAATTTGTCTATTTTTTTCATCACATGATTTATAAGATAATCAAATTTGATAATCAACATATAATAAATGGAATCAATAGTGCAAATATAATGACAAGTGAACATTAGATTACCTTAGAAAGACACTAAGATTTCGATGATAAGTCCGTAATATTCTCTTTGAGAGAAAGAGTAAACAGAGAGATTTATACATTTTTTATTAGTTAACCCCTTAAATGAGGTTGGTGAGGCCCGTTAAATAGTCAGGTAGGGATTGATTATGAAGAAAAGGACACAGATAAAACCAATTTGGGTTCAAATGGACATTTTTAAGACTATGCTCAAGAATAAGTTTTTTAGGACTATTAATTAGGGCCCACGTGAGTTAAAATTATGGAAATGCCCTCATGAACTATCAAGCTCTCAGCCAACATAGCCCAAAAAGTGATACGACCTTAATACTCTAACTGACATGACCCCACGCCGACCCCATATTTCCCTTCCCCGTAAAAATCGTTTCTCTCTCCTCCTCTCTCCATTTCTCTCTCCTCATCTCTTCATCTCTCTCTCCTCTTTTTTTAGTTCCTTGAAAATTGAAGTGATAAAACCACTGTAAACTGAATTTAAAAACCACCGAAATCGTAGGACAAAAACTACTCGTTCCCTTTTTTTAAGTTGTTCAATGTTTTTTCTTGCTATCAACGAACCAAAAAATACCAAAAATAACCAACACCCATTCTGTAGAGGGAAGAAAATTCTCTTCAAAATCCTCACCTAAAGGTTCATCATCGAGGTTGAGAATGTCATCGAAGAAGCGAATGGAAGAGAAGAGAACCTCAGTCCAAAAATCGGCCAATTTAAAGCTCAAAAAATCGATAGAAGAGGATAGAAAGGTTAGGATTTTTTGATTTTTTTTAAATGTCTATGGAAAAGTTCATTTTAGGTCAAGGTAAAACTTTTATGGGATTTATTGGTAATATGTTCGAGTTTTCGGTGTGGATTTTTTGTCTTAGGCATTAATTAGCATTATTGATAAATTTTAGGGTTTGATCATGCTGTTTACGAAGTGGATGCTTTATTGGTTGTATACACTTGGCTCGAGTCAAGACAATTTTGACCTTAGCCAAGTGCTTCTTGGCCAAGGTCAAGTAATTATTGACAGTAGTTCATGACCCTAGTTCAGGTTAATAAGTATAGGTCAAGAATGGCTTGCTCCTAGGTAAGTTGAAAAATAGTTTGACCTGCGATAAAGAGAGCCTAGGTCAAGTAGATTTTCACCCCATACCATGGTCTAGATACTCTTGAACCTCGTCAAGTGGTTATTAATACTAGTTATTGACTACCCTAAGTTAGACGATAACCCCATATTTCCCACTCAATTCAGAGAGAAAATGGTGTCTAAATTTGAAAAAGATAGTATTGAGAAGGGGATCGAAATTGTTATTCGTCGTGGAATCGGTAAAGAGGTATTATACATATGTCATTCACTACTTCACCCCAGATTTGGTAGTGCTTGACCTTAGATCAGGTAGCGCTTAATGCGAGGTCAGATAGTGCTTAGCGTGAGGTCAAGTCAAGTTAGGTAGTATTTTACCCCAAGTTAGCTAGTACCTAACCTGACTAGGCCAAGTAATACTTGATCCAGGTCATGTAATACTTGACCTATGTTTAGTTTCTACTTGACCCTAGGTCAGGTAGTACTTGATCCCACGCCAAGTAGTACTTCACCTCATGCCAAGTAGTAGTTCATACCAGGTCAGGATATACTTAACCCATGCTAAGTAGTATTTCACACTAGATCAGGTAGTAGTTCACACCAAGTTAGGATATACTTAACCCCCTTGCAAGTAGTACTTGACCCCAAGTTAGGCTTTACTTGACCTCGTGCTTGGTGGTACTTGACACAAGGTCAAGTAGTAGTTGACTCTATATTGGGTCAGGTGTTAGTTGAAATAAATAGTTCTATTTTTTGGGTCTTACATATTTGAATTGCTGCAAGGAGGTGAAAAGAAGGACGCCAATGATAATGATTTTGTGACCCAAGTAGATATAGGCAATAAGGCAGAGGAAGAGAAAATAACTGCAATTAAACGACCAAAACGGTTCATTAAGCTGGTTGACAAGTTCACCCCTACTAAAAAGAAAAAGATAGTTCAAAAGACTGTCTAGAAGACAACGATCAAGTAGCCTAAGCCCCCTGAGAATCTGAAAAAGCAGAAGACTATGGCAAAACAATCCGAGAAGAGTGACCCAAATTAGCTTAAAAAAATTATGCCTTATTTTGGTTGTGGTGTAGACGATTATTATTATTATGTTTTTTTTTTTTGTGGTTTCTAAAATTGTTGAACAATTTCTACTTTAGTACAACTTGTTTAATATTTATTACAATATCTAATTAAGTAAATTTTAATACAATATCGAGTTAAGTAAATTTTGTTTAATTTTTAGTATAATATCAAATTCAGTAAACTTTTCATTAAATTTTAGTTTATACATATTTCATTATATTAGTCAGTAAAAATGACAAGTCTTTAAGTCGGGCTAACTTAACTTTAAGTCATGAATATCTTGACAATCTTGACAATGTATTTATATGTAGTCATGGCAAACTTCACTTCAAGTCAAAAAGAACTTGACCACCCCCGTACAAAAACTTAACTTTAGGTCGGGGCTAAAATGACCTTAGGTCATAAATATCTTGACAATTTTGACAATATGTTTATACATAGTCAAGACAAACTTGATTCCATATCAAAAAGAACTTGACCTCCGTACAAAAAGCACTTGACTCTTACTCATGTCGTTTTCTAGTTGACTGGTTTGCAGATTCAGTAACCATATTGCAGAGTGGAATCAGATTACGACGTATTTGCCTATTGTAGCCTGATTGGCCACAATGTGAACATTTTTGCCTCTTCAATGAGTCTTCCCCAATTGATTCAATCCTGCTATTCTTTGGCCTACCATGCATTTTTGTCACTACAGGTGGTTCACATACCTAATTTTTCACTTCCTCAGGGTATGTAATATTGGATGGGGAACCTATAGGATGCATAATCCCTATATATGTCACTTTTAATACCTCCTTCTTATAGTACCCAAACACCACATGCAACCATACCTTGTACACAAATAAATTGATTGAGCTCGAATTCGTGACATTGACAAGTCTGTTTTTCCAGGTCTACGATGAATGACTTACAATCACTATCCACCACCGAGAACTCATATGCATTTGATGGTTTAAACTGAAAATATAAAAATGAAGCAAATAAACAGATTTGAAACACGACTATACTAATTTTGAAGTGAAGAATCTCTTGAACATTGGTCAGATACGTCTTGACCCGGAGTCAAGAAAGGCTTGACCAATAATGAATAACAAGCATGCTTAAGCCGCAGTCATTCAGCTTTTGACCATATGACAATATACATTTCACAGACTAGTGATGCTTGACCCATGCTTATTAAGCTTTTGACTACTTGACAATATAAACTTGACCTTCATTCAAATTATAAGATTTTTGTCCTTAGAACAACATACTTACCATCATTGTTGTTGACTGGTTAAATAAGTCTCTTACATGTTCTTCGGTAGTTTTAGTAAGTACCATTTACATTTGTGCACTAATCTGATTCCTCTCAAAGAACCATTGTTGCATTTTGTCTATTAGCATCTCAATCAACTTCTTGATATGGAAGTCTTTCATTTTTTTGTCTATGGCATTCATGGACTCAGTATTGTTGTTAGTCATCATGAAGTACCTTTTTACTGTGGAAGTGGAAACGTGCCCATTTCTTGTTCTTGACACTGTTGAGGTACCTACGGATGCTGATGTCTTCATTATCAAGCAAATCCATGTAAATTGACCACTCTTCATATGTATATGTCTCAACATCTTGTGTAAACTTCCAATTAAGAGCTGAAGATGCATGAGGGAAAGTGTTTTTCACATTACGCAACAAACAAACCATGCAATAACCGTGCTCTGCATTTGGATATATTTCCTTCACTGCATTAATTATACCATCATGTCTATCTGACATTATTGCCAACTGATCTCTATCACCAATTGATTCCTTTAATTTTGTGAAGAAACAATGCCATGATGCATTACTCTCTGAGTCAACAATTGCAAATGCTAATGGGCATATTTGTTTATTTGTATCTATTACACATGCAGTCAATAACTCCCACGAAAATTGGCTTTCAAGAAACTTCCATCGACAACTATCACTGTCTGGCAATGTGGCCATCCGTATCTAAAAGCAGCTAAAGATACAAAGAAGTACCTAAATATGTCATTTTCATCGGTCGAAAAGGCCACAACAAACTCGAGGTTAGAGCACTGTAACATGAAAGCTAAATGAGGCAAAATTCGATAAATATCTTCATTAGAACCATCCAAAGCAGTCAAAGCTTTTTCTTTCGCTCTTTATGCCTTTTTATAACCCATATGGACACCATGGTCCTTTTGCATTATAAACATAATATCATTTGGTCTACATGTGGTTTAGTGGGATTGATAAATTTATTCTTGAACATTTCACCAAATAAATATGAACTTGCATGACGGTGATATTTGTATATAGTATCGATCGGGCAAGTGTGCTCCGAATTAAATCTGCATTACATTACAAAAAAAATTATTCATTATAAATCGACCATAGGAAGTTGAATAAATTTATCAGAGTCTTTATATAGGTCAACGACCGGTTAACCACATGTGATATTTTTCTTGACCAGGACATGAAGTGTATAAACTAAGTTAAAGATGTGCTTAACCCCAAATAATGAACTGCTTGACCAGAGGTCAAGAACATCTGGCCTCTTGATCAAAAACATCTTGACCATAAGTCATGTAATTGTTGAATAAAGACTAAGAATACTTCACTTGGCTTCATGAACATCTTGACTAGAGATCAATATTGTGTTGACCACCTCTAGTCAAGAATTGCATGACCTATAGTCAAGAAAAACATGACCTATGGACAAGAATCTCTTCACCATAGGCCATATAATTCGAAACCAGAGACCAAGAATATCTTAACCAGAGATCAAGAATATATTTACCTAAGGTCAAGACATTCTTAACCCCAGTCATGAACATCTTAACCCAGGTCAAGATGTACTTGACCTGAGGTCAAGATATTCTGAGCCTAAGTCTAAAACATCTTGACCCATAGTTAATAACAAGTTCACCAGCTTAAGATGTTCTTGACCCTAGGTCAAGAAGCCATTAACCATGGTCAAGGACATCATCACCCGGGTCATATACTAGATATTGGTTATATAAATAACTCCATACCTTTTGATTTGGAACAAATTAGCGTCATTGATCTTTGTAGCATGAAGAGTCCACCTACAATTCTCATCCACACACACCACGTGCAAAACTTTCTTCTTCAATGTTTGGTCTAGAATTCAAAATGACTGACTATTGCAAATTTGCTTAAATACCTCTACAATGCCTTTTTACTCATATACATTGCACCAACTCATAACATGGTAGGAGAAAATTTGGTAGGCACATCCAGTTCATTCGAATAAGGAGGGATAAGAGAATTAGTACCATAATTGTCTGTACCTTCAGAAGTAGTCCCTCTATTATTAACTTAACTCTTTGGTACATGTAGCACCATGGCTTGCTCTTGTATTAACTCCATCATTGATTTCTTCTTCCACTAATGGTGTCTCAAATTCAGAGATGTCTTCCAAACTAGCCACCCCACACACTCATTGATAAATAACCTCGTGGAATAATCATGTCCTCCCATCTCAGTTGTCTCAAGATTATCATTCTTATGTCTTGCCAGATTAACTGGCTTAAGATTTTGTTCTATATGTGTTGGCATATCAGGGCAATAAGCATTATTATTTGGAGGACGGAAATAGATTTCATGAAGAAGTACTCTAAAATTGTTGGTTCGACCTTCATGTAACATGGTTATGGGCTCCCTAATTATGTCAACACAAAGAGAAAACTGCCTTGTCAAGTTTATTCTTCTTTAAGTCATAGTAGAATTTGACAATATGGTCATTCACAATCTTTATAAGTGAGATTCCTAATTTATAAATATAGTTAACCTCTAATGTATGAGTTTCGAGTTTCAATTCAAGTGTCTCATAAAATATCTCTAACAAACTCACATATGATGAGTTAATAGGAACCAATACACCCATGCTTTGACAATTAGTGTACGGGTAATTTTCATCTCATACACTATTATACTTCACAAAAATATTAATATTTGCCATCCTTGTAGAAAATTTAAGTTCGAAAAAAAAATCAGTCAAAATTACTACAAATAGGATTATAATGTTACATATAGAGATAGGTCAAGTGTTTCTTGACTCATGAAGATCAAGCCCAACTTGACCTTAATACATCAAGCAAAATTTGACCTTTAATAAGTAAAACAAAACTGACGATGTTTACGGTTAAGAAAACCATGACCTACATAGATTAAGTGCAACTTGACCTATTTATATCAAGTTTTCACTTGACCTAAATAGGTAAAGCAAAAGTTTTCTATAGAAGTCAAGTTCTAGATGATCCAAACAGGTCAAGGTCATCTTGGCCTATTAATGTCAAGGATTTTGGTCTTAATAGGACCAAAACTTGTCCTATTAGGGTTAATAATATTTTGACCTCTATAGGTCAAGAGTATATTGATCTAAGGTCATGACAACCTTGACCTCTAGTATACAGATCATACTTTTCTTGACCATTAGGCAGGAACAATTTGACCTATGGCGTGTAAAGATTATTACAAAGATACATTTGTAAAAATATTAATATTTTAGCCAAACAATGCTCAGATCAATATTCTATATCTCTTTCAAACATTGCTTACTCATTACCAACTACAAATAAACATTCATCAAATAAATAGACATAACTTTTTATCTTAAAATACCAAAACTCCCATAGAAAGATTCACCTCAGTTTTTTTCTTCTCATTTTTTCCCTAAAATACAATAACCAAAGTTTTATCGCTCTTCTCTCCACAAAATCACACTTCAAATACAGTTAGAACAAAAAGAGACAAATGGAGAGAATACGGTAACCATGTAAAAGAGAGAGAGAGATAGACAAAAAAAAGAAAAAGGAAAGGAAGAAAGAAGAAATGAAGAAAAAACAACTAAGCTTCAAACATAGTTTTAACATAGAGATAAAGAGAGAACATAACAACCATAGAGGATAGAGAGAGAGAGAGAGAGAGAGAGAAATGGCGAAAAACAAAAAAAAAAAAAAGAGAAGAAAGAAGAAGGAAGGCAAAATGGGGAGAAGAGTGCATTTAATACTCCCACTAACTTGGATCTTTTCAGCAAAGGTAAAATGGAAATGAAATATATTCTCTCTCTACCATCTCCTAAAAATGCTCAACTTTTAGTTCTTACTACGTCCATATAACATACAAGTCTTAAAAATGTCTATCTGACCCCAAATAGGTCCTATCTGTATCCTTTTCTCTTGATTATGGCCCTTAGATTGTTATCATTACTGGGCAATTTATCTGTTCTGTAGGTTACTGGTGAGTAGAGTAATTAGATGTTTGAACCAAAGTAGGCTCATTTTCTTTCCAGGCTATACAACTAGAATCTATGAACAATAGTCATGTAGTGGCAACGTCGGGCAGATCTTAATTATCCAATGGGTAAAGCCCGAGAGATGTTTGGATAAACCAGTTCGAGTCGTGATAAGTAAAGGCTCAGCTCCATGATCCTAAACTTCGCGATGTGTCCGAGTTCGTATTTTCTGGTCATTCTTGATCCATCACAAATTGCTTATCTTACTTCATGAGGAGGATCCTATCATAGGATAATAGCTTGGATAAGGCTTCTCGGAAAGCTATGCTCGGAATTTCCCCTCTAACATTATTAATAGAAAGATATTTACATAATTTACCTTACATTTTGTTTAGATCATGATTTGAATAATGAATATTACTAGCATTGCCTTTCCAATTCAAAATTTGTGAGAATTTTATATTTTATCATTGTCAAACACCAATCTTGACAAATAAGATTACCAAAACACACTTAAGGCTTTTGAAAACATATATTTGAAACTTCAAATTAATTAAATCCATAAATTGTATTGTTTTTTTTTTCATATTTTCATTTTTCATTAATTTTCAAATGTATATATTTAAATTCTAAAATGGTAGTTTGATAAACTTGATGGTCAAAATTGGTATTTGACAAGAAACATCATGAATTGTTGTAAACTTTATATACAAAGGATAATTTTGATAACATATATAATATAAGGTATAAGCTAAAAAAAATTCCAAATATAGGTACAATTATGCAAAAATCTTTTAATAGAATTAAAGCAGACATGTGCATGTAATAATTACAGATAATATGGTATATGGTATGTTTGAAAAAGATAATATATAGTTTGTGGTAATTACAAATCAAAATGTCATTCATAACTATTAGATAACTATAAGATGATAATCTAACTGTTATAATGATGTGCATACAAAGATATGCATCATTAATACTATTTCTCTTTCTTTACTTTTTAATATAAAAATTATACATAATAAATTTTAATTAGCCAAAATGATATTTATATATAGGTAAAATATATATATATATATATATATCTATTAGATTAGTGCCCTATATATATACACATATGACTAACGATTGTGGCATTCAATAACACAAAGAATTGCATAAAATGATACAGCAATATTTTCGATCACACAATTTTAAATGGTTCGATATTACCTTTTTAATAAGATGTGATTGAACACATTACTAATGTAAATTTTAGTGGAAAACTATTGTATTATTAACATTACTCTTTTTATATGTGTTTGTATCTGTCTAAATTCCACTAATTTTGTAATCATACTCACATTATTACGTTTTCTTTAAATGCAACAAGAGGAGTTTGAAATCCATCATTTGATTTTTTACTTTCATATCTTATTGTTTAACTTATAGGCTTCAATAAAATATCTTACATTTTAACTCAATAAAGTTCATATGTCATGCAACGAAAAAGAGAATAGAGAAATAAGATAAATTTTGGAAAATTTTGTTAGAACATAACAGCTTTGATTTAAAAAATAAATAAATAAAACTGCTATCAAATTAAAACTCTTTTTTTGGTATTGCCATCTTTAAGAGAACCCTGTGCCCAAAAAAAAAAAAAAAGTGAATCTAACATTCTTGATTCATCGACAACAATATATTGGGGTTGTAATGTAAAGCATGGCAAACGAGGACAATAATGCATGGATGAAAGCCTCATGGGCCTAAATAATAATGTCCCTCCAAACTATTTGAATTTGAAAAATCCCATTCCCACGTTCTAATAAGTCCCCCCTCCCCTAAATAATAATGTGGGTTTAGAGGCTTAGAGCCGAAAAGTAATCAGACAAAGACAACGTTTGTATAAAATAAAAAAAAAAAAAAAAAAAAAAAAAAAGACAACGTTTGTAAGCGCGCCCTCTCTATTTTTCCCTCTGCAAATTCAAAATCTTATTCTCATTTTTACTTATATTAAAACACAAAAATCATACAGATCTCATCTCACTCGCATCTATCCAAACCCATCAAAACCCTAATCCCCACATTCTCTCTCGCTCAATCTCATCTCCCCATCTCAACCTTTACATTTCTTTTCATTTTTTTCCCAGTTTCTTTTATGGCTTTGTTGTGCCCATGAGCTTGATTTGGGGGTTCTTGCAAAAGGGTCGGGCTTAAAATTCTCGGATTTGAATTGGGTTTGAAGGATTATGGAGAATCAATGGGGGTTGGATATGCCTAGACCGGATTCAAAGGTCGGTTCTTTTTGTTCCTGGGTGCTTTTTTTTGAGTCTATTAAATTGTTGTGTTTCTCGTTCAATTTTGTATTCTGAAGAAATGATTTTTTGTTTTTGGGGTTGTGTTAGATTATGGGCGAGAAGAGGGGCAGTTCAGAATCTGGATATGAAAACCAGCATGGTCCTCGCAAGCGGGTCAAAATGCGAGATCTTGAATCTGTGTGCCGCCCTGGTGGTATTTCTTCTGAGCTTTTGAATTCTTATTTTTGAAACAAGAGATTTACATATTGAATACCCTTTATTTAAAATTAGCTGTATATGGGTGGGATTGATAGTTAAGAGTTATGCTCGTAAAATGTGAAAAATGACTTCCAACTTTAATTCTATTTGAAACCTTTATCAATTTTTGTACATGGATGCGATTGATAGTTAAGAATTATGCTCGTCAAACGTGAAGAATAACTTTCAATTTTAATTCTATTGAATACCCTTTATCAATTTCTGGTTTACTGATTGTTCTATTATATTCAAGCTTCTACTTAGGATAATTGTACTCTTGATCAGTTTAAATTTTTAGGAAATATGTACTTAGCCATTCAAGAAAATTTTAATTTTTATCTTTCAAAATTAAGTACTTGAATCTTGTTTACGATTCACGCTTGTTTGTAAAAGAAATTGTTTTGAATCATTGCTTTTTGATTGCACTTATGCAACAGGAATCAACTCTCACCATCCCAAAACTTCGAACAACAAACAAGGTGGTGATAAATATCAGTATGATGTAGATGATAAGTCTCAAGTTACTGAAGTCCCTGTAATGTCAGAAACAATTGCTTCCCAAGCAGAAAAAACTGGAAGGAACACATTTCCATTTTGGGGTACTTCCGCGACTAGGCCGCTGGATCTCAATACAGAAATGTATATTCCTAAAGATAAGGCTTATGAATGCTCTAAGAAGTCTGACAAGCAATCATTGCTCAGGGAGCATGAAAGGGAACCTGATGCTGGTTTTGTAACTTCAAGAGGCATTGGGGTGGATCTTAATACTGAAGACATTTCTAGCTCAATGAACCAAGATGCATTAACATTTTTTCCGTACAAGAATCACAACCAGTTGAAGCCGAGAGATATCTCTGAGTGTGCAAGCTCCACTGGCCCATTGGAAGAGAATGATCCACTGAGAGTTTGGAAGGAGATGAAGCAAAATGGTTTTCTCTCATCATCTCATGGAGGCATACCAATTCCAAAGCAACGTGGAAGAAAAACAAAAAATGATGTCCTCAAGAAAAAGATGGAGATTGCCAAGCGGGAGCAGGTTGACAGGTTTACCAAGATTGCTGCTCCAAGTGGTCTGCTCAATGAATTGAACCCTGGGATTATAAACCATGTGAGGAATAGAAAACAGGTCCATTCTATCATAGAGGCCCTTGTAAGGTCTGAGAGACATGAAAACAGCCATGGGGGAAACAAACAGGGAAGTCATGTGAAAAGTGGAAGTACAGATATTGGCAACCGGAAGGACTCGGAGATCACAAATGATTCTTCCATACAGCGTCTTAGTTTGCCTCATGAAGATGGGCCTCCAAATTCTTTCTCTTGTGTAAGGCAAATAGCAGGGTACCCTACATCTATTGGTAACTGTCCTCTAATTGTGCACGGGAAAGGTGGAGAAAGTGCGCAAAGCATGGCAGAGAGGCTTTCCGAAAAAAATGTTGCGTCACAATCCACCATTGTAAATGAGGAAGATGCACTAACATTGAAGTTGTCATCATCAACTAAGATGTCTGAGAATGAGGGCTCCATTTCTAACGAGGATTCAGCGTCGTATCTTTCTGTCAAGGGTTAGTGTTCAGGTTTCTTACTTTTGTATTATGCTGTTTCTGCCTCACTTCTATCCTTCATTCCTTTCTTTTACAAATTCTTTAATGAATTGAATAACTGGCAGAGATTGGGATATTAGTTAACGATTGTTGGAAGAGATCTGATACATTGAAAACTGAAATGTAATCAAGAAAATGATGTGTAACATCCGAAAACTAAGTCTTTTTTGAGCAACATAAGGAATGAGTCTTAGCTTCATTTTGACATTAACGCTTCTTATGTTTCTCAGCTGCTACCGTTGCCTCTCAGTGGCTGGAACTTCTACAACAAGACATTAAAGGACGTCTTTCAGGTAAAATTTATTTTTTGAACTGTTATTGGACTTGTGGAAAGGTACATATTCTCATGTCTCAGGTGGAATTTACTCTGTTCTGTAACTGCAGCCTTGAAACGCAGTAAGAAGAGAGTTCGAGCTGTCATCAGTACAGAGTTGCCTTTCCTGCTATCTAGGGAATTTTCATATGATCAAGAGAATAATCCTTATACAATGAAAATTTCAGCAGATGGATTTTCTCATACTTCGACCTTGGACATGCATCGATCAAGGTGGAATAGACTGTTTGATCAAATGGAAAAAGCACTTTCTGAAGAAGAGAAACAGCTGGTGAGGATGCTTTGACCTAGGTGCTTTTGGAAAGTTTCATTTACTGGCTTCACTTCTTTTCTGCTTAATGAAATGAACTCTTTTGTTGCCTGGAAACTTGATTTCCAGATACTTGCATATTTTTATGCCTTTCTATAACAAGGAATGAATTGATTGTTTTGATTCAGGAAAGTTGGTTGAACCAAGTAAAAGAGATGCAAGTACACTGTGATCAAGGGTTACAACACACTCATTGGAACACAGGGTATGGTGTTCAACAAGTGGGAACATTGGACAGTGAGTTAAGGTAAAGCTTTGTTGCCACTCCATTTCTCACGTTGTCAATGTTGCTATTAGATAGTGATAACCTAGAGGCACGGGGTTTGTGAAGGAAGCATTGTTAAATGATTAAATATTTCTTATGCAAATTGAACATGGGAGAAAGATGAAAGAAAATCCATTATGGGTCCTAAATTGCTTTCATGCTTGAATAGATTTATTGCAGCATGTTATCTTCATAGATATCATTTTCTTGTAATGCAGATCACAGAAATTGGACAACTCAGAGAGGGAGTTGGCCGTCAGGGCTGCTGCAGCATCCATTTATTCAACATGCAACTTCCTTATGACACAAAACATATCTTGTTTTTGATGTTATTAACTAGCCTCCATCTTCAATCTGTCTAATTATTGTTTTTACCTCTCTCTCTCTCTCTCTGTCCTTATGGCTGCTGACTAGCAGTGAGCAAATTAATGATTAGATTTACCGCATAGATAAGGTTTTGCAGTGTCATACGTACTGGCTGTAACATTAGATTGGAATCATCAAAATTTCAAATTTATTTGCCACCTTTTATGGTAGTAGCTGACTGTCAGATATCCGACTTTGGAATTAATGAATGGTCAAAGTTTTTTTTAACTTCTTTTCAATGGTGAATAATAGTACATATGGCTTTTCTATTTGCATTTCTTTTGCTGCAATGTGAAATTGTCACCGTTATTTGGAAATACAAGTTCAACTAGAAACTGACGTGTGACCATGAGGGGGTTCTTGTTTTGGATTTAAGTTTGCACTAATTCTATTCAATATAAATAAGTCAAAAAAGGAGTAATGCAATATTATTTTGTTGTTTATGGTCCAATAAAATTGACTGCTCGACTAACCATTTATCTATTATGGATTTTTCTAATTGTGCCTTTTTACTAAATATTTTCTTTTGATTATCAGCCTGTAACTACACGTTTGTAAGATTTGGATGAACTTTATTTTATTGGGTTATGTTCAGAGTAATAGACAGATCATTATAAATCAATAATCAAAACTCAGATTAATGCTCCAATTAGAGAGGGGGAAAAAAGCATAGGGTAACACCAAAACCCTGTGTTTGTAGTAATTTTTGATTTCTGAAAATATTTAATTACTTGTTTGTTACTCAAAAACTAAAACAACATAATTAAGTATAAAAATTAGAGACATATGAGTATATATATATATATATATATATAAAATAGATATTAGTTATGTAGAGAATTATGTATAATGAAAAGAGAACCAATTAATTGGATTCTAAGATACTAAAGTATAAATAATTAAGATTAAAAGTACTGAAACTTAAATAACAGAAAGCAAAAAGATTTAAATATAGCCAACAATTAAGTTGTTGAAATATAAATATAGAAAATAAAAGGGTGAAATATAGAGGTTAATTGGAATAAACTTGTACTGAAATAAGATATAATAAAATAATATGTTAGGAAACAAAAAATGCTGCCTTAGTATAAAAACTACTATGAACATGAGGTTGGGGTCTTGAATGGCTCAACCCTTATAGAGTTTTTTCAATAAGATGCTAGAATATGTATGAAAGAAGAAATAGATGATGATTTATTATTTTAAATATAGCTCGATTACGTATTGGCCGAGCCTTAATCATGCATGTAGATGAGCATAGTTATACAAAACATGAAGTAGGAGTTTTTAGTTGTCAAATTAAAGGTGTTCACTTCACATTCTTTGTGATGTGGAAAGGTGGAGATGAATGATCAGCCATTTTTGTGTATGTAAACTTGTGTTTATCATGCATGAACTAGTATAAAACCTTATAAAATAGGATATGACACTTAGGTGATGAATATATAGTAAAGTATGAATGGGAAACAAGGTCTAAAAGCTGAGATATATGATAAAAGAACAAAGATCAGACATTGTTTATATAGAAACAACAATTGATCATACATGCAAAGATACTAAAGATCACTTTTTGATATGAGAATGAAGTTGAATTAGTGATCTTGGGCTAGAAACATGATCTAGAGTTATGTATAGGAGGCTAGAGGATGTTTTATATCTATCTGGTGAACTAAAATGTAAGAAAACTGAGAGTTTCAGCCACTATAAAGGCTAGAAACGTGATTAACTGAGTGACAAAGAGAAGGTGATTGTATATGAGTGTTTATGTGTCCAGAAATTGTTTTCCTATGGTAAAAAGGCTGCTCCTATTTATAAGTGGCTGAAACTTGGTAGCCAAGTAATTAGTGGGAGACAAGATTGCCAAGTGGCAAAATCAGCTTTTCCTTATCTCCTAGGATCTAGTTCCAGCCATAGTTTTAGTGAAAACTAATGATTAGATAACATGGAAGTGCTAAGAACCAGTTTAGAGTTTAGTAAACTACCTTAGGGAATAACCTAGAAGTTGCCACTTCAGCGGTTTCACTCAAAACCAGCAGAGATAAACCAGAAACTACCCAATTTGGGGGTTAGTCACTAGGGAATTAACAAGTTAATTTGTCAGAAAGCTTTTGCATGTAACAATGGCTGGTTTTCCTTAATTTAGTGCATGTAACTTACGTTTATATTCTTCTAAATGAGTTTAGGATATAGGGTAGGAATACCCTAACTTAGTTAGGGACTGTAATCCCTAAAATAATACTATTCTATTTCTTTTTCTCTGTTTTTGCTATATTTTCTGTTTTAATCATATTCAAGCTTAATATACCATTGATCAATACTTAATTAAAATCATTCTAATTAAATTCAGGGACTTACCCCAGAACATTAAGTCTTTTGAGTTTTGAGGAATGTGACTATTCCTCAGAACTTACCTTCTTTCCTTCTCTAAATAGGGCCTCAAACAAGTTCGTTCTTCGAACCATGCTTCTATATTTTATAAATGTGAGGTTTATACCAATTTCCCTTCCATCATCTCCTTCAGATTCTTCTTATTCTTTTCTAATGAGTCATTCTGTTAATAGAGACTTTCTAAATTCTCTTTTTTCATCTAATGATAATTATATAATAGACCTAGATACTACAAACAACTTTGGGGATTAGTTCATGGTTGGTTTTCCTTCTATGTCTAAGATTAGGAGAAATCTTGATGCTGCTTTAGAACTTTTCAATCATATAACTTCCCTAAACGAGCAACTTATTACTCTCAAAAAAAAAAAACTAAGAAGGAGGTATCTTTCTATAAAAGCCATATTGCATCTCTTCAATCCTACTCCAAAAATACCTCAAAATACATTATTGATATAGAGAATTTCGTGGGTAATAAATAAGATTGCTCAGCTAGAAGTGAATTTGATCAGCACTCAAACCAACCTATTGGAAGCTTACCAAGAAATTTATGATCCTTACTCAGCCTTTCGAACCATCATCTTTCTCAGATTATTTTCCTCGTCGAAAGGGGTCTAGAATAAACTCATTAGGGTTCGGTCCTAGTGGAGGTTCAAGGTTCAACCACTTTTGAAGCAGATGGAATCAGATAAAGGGCAAGCTCCTATTTGTCTCGTTATAGCTTAAGTTTCTAGAATGTTATCAGTTTCTAAGTGTGTTTATGCGCAACTTAGGCTTTGTAAAGTGCCTATGTAAAATATCTTGTGTAAATGCACTTAGATAGGATAGTTCAAAAGAGATAGTACTATCTATACTCTCTACTATGTAATATACGACTTTTCCTAATGAAATAAAACAAAGCTACTTTATCTAAGTGTTAAATGGTCTTGCTTTCTTTCAAAGAATATCTCTCCTGACAAATGTGACATTTCCTTAAGGACTTTCATCTAAAATTTGAGCCATAAGAGAAGTACCTTTTTCTTGAAAGCTTTAAGATAAGTAGATAATAATTAGCTAAAGTAGATCACATGTATCATACTAATCAGATCATGAAATCAATAAGTATTAATCATGTCATCACAAAACTAAGATCAAATTGCATCAATGAATATGCATGCATCGCCTAAGTAAGTATTTAGGTAGCAATCATGGTAGGGTATTTGTTTCTCACAAAGTGCATGTTCATCTATTTTTGAATTCTGGTTGGAGTAAGAAATGCTTTTCAAAATAGAATAATAATGTAGAAATTCAAGTAATCATGCGTCATATTCTCTAAATACACGTTCTATTGTCTGAAGCATACAGATCAGTAATTGAACTTAAGCATATACATATGGATTCATTAACTCATGTAAGTCCACGTAAGTCAACCAGTTAATAGAATCATGGTTATCTCAAAAAGCACATTTTATCTCTAATTATAAGCATGCAAATAATTTAGGAGTATGTATGCAAGAATCAATATTATGTCTAACATATGTTATGGTCACAAAACAAGTGTCGCATCAGATCAACAAGTCTGCATATGTGCACTTCATGCATTTTGTTAAAGTTTCATGAAATTCACTCCAGTTTTTTATAAAGTAGTAAACCATGATCTCATATGCATACAATTTTATAGGCTTTAATGCATATCATTGCATTTGACAGTTTTACCATAGCTAGCAAGCGTGTAAAACAATAACTAAAAGATACATTCTGAAAAAGTTGTAGTACAAAATGATATTTATCACATATAACAGTTTAAATAAGGCATCCATAGTTTGATGCTGGTGTGTGGTCACCTATTGGCCCAAACAGTAATTAAATAGACCATGATCATATTTAATCAGTCCAAAACTCATGTCACACTTCGCTATAAAATAATTTAGTATACTACTACTTCTAGTATACATACCCGTCTCCCTTCTGATGTCAACAGGGGAATCTATTCCCACTATTGACTCAAAACATTTAAATAAAGTAGTGCTACATATAAGAGAATAGTTTACCTCGGGAATGACTGCTATTCAGTCAACTTTCCAGGCTAAAACTGGCCGTGCACGGGTAAAAACAGAGTTGGTTGTTTACCTTTTCCTTCTTTTAACCATGCATAATATTTCAAACACATAAAACTCAATAAAACAATGAAAATTATTGAACCATGTTAGGATTACTCTCACTTTAATATATACTTTATATTGCATGTCACAAGGATTATTTTTAGAACTTACTCATACTTTAGAAAACTGTATTTAAGAAAGAATTATTTTCATAAAATACTTCTATAAAAATAATAACACGTTATAAACTAAGGGTACACATGGCAAGCTCATGCATAACTCATATATATATATAAAGTAAGTAGATATTAAAAATTAGACATAGGATATATCTAAAGTATTATTCCTGATATCAATTAAGAAAATACATTAAAGAAAGAGTAAATTTAGGAAACTAATATCTTTTTTTTTAAAAAAAAAAGAAGATAAATCAACTCAATCGATATAGTCAAATTTGCTTAATTTACTCTAAGAAAAACTACACAACTGTCTTAGATAAAACTAGACTTGTGCATGCATGAGTCTCTTAAGGTTTTGACTATTTTCAAAGAGTCCTTAAAAGCAAAGGTATTCCTCTAAACTATTATCCTTCTTCCTAGCTATAGGGTTTCTTCGGCTTTTTAAACTCTATCTATTCCTCTTCTCAAAGCATTGGTTACATTAATGCTATAAGTATTTGGTAAGAGGCAGAGTCTCAATTGTAACAGCCCAAGAATCCCGCTAGCAGATATTGTCCGCTTTGCCACTTGGGCCAAACCGCCCTCCGCAGCTCACGGTTTTCAAAATGCGTCTGATAGGGAAAGGTATCCACACCCTTATAAAGAGTGCTTCG
>JXTB01000635.1:62553-87069 GCA_002914805.1 Parasponia andersonii | reverse complement strand
CCCCCCTTTTTTTTTTCTTACAGTACTCTTTTTCCTTTTATATTAGGGTAAATGAGGTACCCTAGCACACGTGTCAGCCAAATAGAGGGGTAAGGACCACTTTTCTTCATTTCTCCTTAGCTGGTATTTACTGTTAGCTGTCAGCACCAACTGTACGAAATATATGCCAGCTGTTCAAAATAAACACCAGCTGGAAATTGACTCTGCTGTTCAGTGTTGCTCTAGCGTGCTGCTGTAGCAAAGTTGCTTCCAGCTTTGACTTAAGTTCAACTTTCCTTCTAGGATGCTGCCATTTAATCTCTGCAGGGCTTAAGACTAGATTTCAGTAATTCTAATAAAAATCAAGGGAAATAAGATAGATATTAACTAGATTAGATCTTAAACATCAGCAACGCCAAAAACTAAAATAAAGTAAAGAAAGACACCTAAACTATAAAATTTATTCTTCAAAAGCAACTAACCTAAGACTAAAAACATACAAGATAACTCTATTTTCATAGAGTTATCAGGGACTCAGAGAAAAACAACATATTTACAAGAAAAACTACATGTCTCAAGAATATGACATGTTTAGGAAAATGACAGCCATTTGGGGTAATGACAT
Source organism: Parasponia andersonii (assembly GCA_002914805.1). Classification (NCBI taxonomy): domain Eukaryota; kingdom Viridiplantae; phylum Streptophyta; class Magnoliopsida; order Rosales; family Cannabaceae; genus Trema; species Trema andersonii. The sequence continues at coordinate 86,465 of JXTB01000635.1, read as the reverse complement.
GTTGTAAGCATACTTTAGAATAGTTAACTATGCTCATCATGCTTATGATCATAAATGCTGGATACTCGTAGTTGATTTAAAAAGACCAAAATTGTCATGCATTTGAAATTTCATCCAATGCACAAGATAATTAAAACAGGAATCAGCTACATTTTCTCATGAAAGTAGACTAAAAAATTAGCTAAGTTAATCTCAGAAAGTATATTAGCATAAAGTAACTAGATATTCAAGATGCAGAAATAGGATAAGCAAAGGCATATGCCCCACTAGAGCAGATAGCTTGATTTGATAATTTATTTGTAAATAGATAAATCTATTTTAAAACAATATTCAAATAGACTGAATCAAAGCTTTGAGAAGCACATAAATTATCAGGTTGTATCAGAAAACTCACAAGTAGCTACTATGAAGGATTCTTTCCTTGCATGGCAATAATGTTCTGCTATTTCAATTAGATCAAAACAGGGGACTGCTCTTCATGTAGCCTTTGAAGTGTAGTTAAGTGTGCTTGACTAGTCTTGTCTAGGCTTGGTCTTTGTAGCCTTAAGCAAGCCAAATACATGTCTTATCTTTTTGCATAGATTAGTTCACTCCTAGAGGTATATTTCTTAATAAACTAACAATTTCTTTAGTCTATAAAACATCTATTATTTCTAGCTTCAATTCATATCTTAGTTCACCTGAAGCTCTATTATTTTTCAAGCCAGAAACACTTCCAAACACTTCAGAAAATTTCTCTCCTTAATTGTCACTTTTTCATTTTCAAACCCAAGATAACCAAATATTTTAAGGGAAATGATCTCTTATTCATCTATGTTCTCATATATGAGTTTCTAAATAGCCTATGTTGTACCGAGGGATATATCAATCTCTAAGTAATAACTTAGAATATACATTCCTCTTCCACTATAGAAGAAAGTAGAGGAAATGTTTTGCATGCCTCCCTTTTCCTTTTTGTAGCACCAGAAGCAGTGATTGTGGCCATCACAGCCCAATCTTGAGGGAGGGATCGAGCTAGCCTAGTTAGACACTACCTTATCCTTATTACCCTTATCCTTCTCTCTCGACTTCATTATTGTTCAAACCTTTCTTGGGCTTTAATGAGGCTTGTCATGGGGTGCAAAAGAATGCAAATCCCACAACTGTTTCTAAAATTTTGGCAAGGAGTTTCCACCTAAGCCTCTTTGCCTGCTCCTCAAGACCCATCATCGCCTTGATTATACCCAACACTTGGGGTATAACCCCAATACCTTGTTTTAATCCACGGGATTTAATCCAAAGAACCAAAGACTCAAACATGGAAAAAGGTCTTTTGCACTTAAAACATCAGTCTTTGGGCTAATCCCAAGCTATGTGTTTGGGAACTCCTTTTAATCCAAAGAAGAAGTTGATTATAATAGCTTTTTAATATACTATTTTTTTAATGAATGAAGTTTTATCTTATATTGCTAATTGCTATTTGAGATTGTCTTTAGCTGTATTATATTTCTTAAGCTTGATTGAGATTCCTAATAGCTTAGATTATAATCTTGTAATCTCAATTCCACCGGTTTAAGACTTAAAATCTTGGTAACTTAGATTTCTCATTTAAAAACCAGCTAAACCTTAAAACAAGTAATCTGGAATAAGATAATCGCTTATGAACTCTAAGTAACTTAAAAGAACACTACTAGGTTCTTAGTTAAGAAACTCAATGGGGAGCTTTGATCTAGTTCTGTTAGTTAACTGATAACATAAAACTTGATCTGCTTAGCCATTATTTCAGGCACTAAATCATAAATTATCCATAAAGTAAGATAAATATCATGATAAAATCACAATTATCATCTTAATTATGACTTTTCACAAAGCAACATGATCATACATTTTCCGTCATAGCCCTGGACTTAAAATCCTTAATGATATAAACAAAGAATTCTAGTTCTCTGCTTAAGATCTAAAATTCTGAAGACTTTGAAAGACAACTGAGGTTTAAATGAGTAATCCGAAAAAGCTTAAACATTTTCAGATTCTAAATTATCTAAAGCATAGTTCTAGGCCCTTAAACAATAATCTCCCTAGGAACTTCAACTCCATTCCAAGCTGATAACTCAAAAACTTGCCTAACTTAATCACTACTCAAGTAGCAGGTTCATAAATCTTAAGTAGAGTAAATACATAATCAGATGTCATTATAGCTAAACATCATTAGTTCTAGACAAGTAGTAAAATAACTAAATAATATATCACCATTTAGTTATTAGATTCTAGGCATTTAACTTAATGCTAAAGTCTTCCATTCTCCATATAGAAGTATCTTAAGTAGATAAACTTCAATATCATAGCCCTAAATATGACAAACATGACAGGATAGCAATGCAATAACATGGCAAATGCATGTCATATATTGATAACCATATGACTATACCAAGAACTAAATTCACCTTTGTAAGGTATTGGTCATTATAAAATTGTCATATAAAATCAAGGTACAAATAATAGTAAGTGCATACTTTTATACTCATAAACTGCTAAGATAAGTGCATTCTATAGAAATCAGAAGTTTCATGATCATACCATATTTCCATTATACTTCAGATAAAGAATGCTTAAAGAAATTTGTACTTCATATGTAATCATATGATATTAATCATCCAAGTTAATATAAACAATCGAGCATGCTTTGACTAAACTATTTATATAGTCTGATACTACATAAACTATTGTAAGATTCACACAAGTGGCAAAATTAGGAAACTTACTTCTGCATGAGAATAGTAACTCTTCTCGGGCAGGATCATACTATATAGTCATGTCGTAAGCTATAAGCACATGGCTCAAGTAAAACTTTGCTTGTTACAGCCTTTCAACTCAAAATTTCTAGGACAGAGTTATTCTTGAAGAGCTAAACTGTACTAGCTCAATAAACAAGGTCTGTAAGTAGGCTTCTCTGAGTATGACTTTAGATCAAACCCAACTTCTGCTTCTACCTAAACAAAAATTCTCCTTGATCCTTAAAGATGTCTATATTAAGTTCTCATTTTTCTGTTTACAAACTAGAAATAATCAAATTTCTTAAGCTCTTAGATACCTATGAATTCTCAATCCATATTTATCTTTAGGTAACTCCTTAGAAAATTTATCCTGCTCCAACTCTAGAAGACATTAGAGAGGGTAGTTGTTATTGCCCCATCCTACCCTCGTGGGTAGCAAAAACAGTAATCTTGTCTCCTACAAGCCATGCTCGAGGAGATCGAGTAGTTAGTCTCCTTCAATGCTGCCCCAGCCTATTTGCAAAAGCTCTCTATACCATCAATCCTTCATATATTAAAGCCTGTATTGTGTGTCAACAGAGCTGGTGTGGATGCAACTAGGAGACTAACTTATAGAAGGACTATCTAAGCCCTCCTCCAGTTCATCTTATTCCCACATCAAGGGACTACGATGCCTTATTTTAATCCTCAAACAAGGTATCAAGATGGCTTCTATTGAGTCCTCTCTAAGGACTCCCTAAGGGAAAAATTCCTAAGCTTGGAGCTGCACCAAACTTGTCAATACTTCGAGGAAGAATTTTTCGTTCTAGCCTCTTATATGGAAGAAAACTATCTATCACTTTTATTGTAATAGTTCTCTTATTGATTGTATTGTATCACAACTTAAATCTAAAGTTCATAATGAAAATTCTTGTATTCAGATTTCTATTTTTGTACTCGTATCTATAGATATTAGAGTCTGATCAGGAGTTTGTATCCTCAACTTATGGTGAGCATATAGCTTTTGTAATTCCTTTAAAAGAGAGGTTCTGAATCCTAAATTTGAGACTCTTTGGGGAATAGATAGGTATTGGCAAAATGCATACCTAACTGAATAAAGATTTTCCATTCTTATGACTACGGGTAAACTTGAACAAGATAATAAGATTAATAACTAAACTTATCAAGTATAGTCTGAACTTAAAATCTCAAATAAACCTAAGAAATCCTATTATTAGAAAATAGCCCTAATAGACTATTAGAAAAATAAAGCTTAACTGGCTACAGGGCGATAATAATTGATCTATACTAAGTAACTCCCCAAATCAAGGTTTAGCCAAAATGATAGACTAAACTAATTTAAACAATAGTTAACAAATCTCAACTAGATCATAAGCTCTATAAAGATTGATGATATAAAGATAAATCTCCTACTTAATAAGCTAGATTTCAAAGGATTAGATAAGTATGACTATTTTCAATTTAAAGCATGTAGCTTATGTCAATATGTCAAATAGGATAAATGAATAATTAACTCTCTTACTCAAATAAGGGCAGCATCAAAATATGTTAAGTAAGCGCATTCTATACTTTGACAAAGCACATTACTAATAACTCTAGTGTAACAAACTCACCAGATTCAGGTAGCTTCAAGCTATATATGATAGGATTATGCTGAATAAAATATCAAACTTAGACAACTTTAAACTTCAAGCATAATATAAATAAAAGTGTAATGATGCATAATTTCTTTTTAAAATAAGCATCTTATAGAAAAACTCAAGATTCAGACATACCTAGTCATTTTCAAAGTTTATAAAATAAGTTCCAAGTTTTCTCATTAACACTTTACCTGTGCATTTCAAGAACCACTAGCTTCTGAATAAGACTTTGGGATTCCTCCATAAAAGTCTGCAATATTTTCAAGTTTTCACTTGATTACCTGCATAATTGAAAATTTGTACATTTGTACATGCATGCTTAAGTTTTGTTGGCCACATAATCACATGCGTTAGAAAAAGAATTGCACAAAGTGCGAGCATGTTTAGGCTTTTGTCGACCACATAATCACATGCATAAGAAAAAAATTACACAAAGTGCAACCATGTTTATGCTTTTGTTGGCCACATAATCACATACATAAGAAAAGAATTGCACAAAGTGCAAGCATGTTGAGGCTTTTATGGGCCACATAATCATGTATAAGAGAAAAAGAATTGCACAAGGTGCAAGCATATTTAGGCTTTTGTCGACCACATAATCACACGTATAAGAAAAGAATTGCACAAAGTGCAAGCATGTTTAGACTTTTGTGGGACACATAATCACATGCATGAGAAAAAGAATTGCACAGAGTGCAAGCATATTTAAGTTTTTGTCAGCCATATAATCACATGCATAAGAAAAAAAAATTGCACAAAGTGCAATTGTAGAATATTTATAATTTTGCTTGTCTTAGCTTCATATTAAAGAATTTAGATCTACTCCCTCCTTTAGAGCCCAAGCATTGAAAGAATAGATTCATTGACCCAAATAGAATGAGTATAACATAGATCCTGTGATTATATCTGCTTGAGTATTTAGGTTAAGAATATTCCTAAACTAATCGGTATACTTAGGTTCTTTTAGAGCCACATGATCATATACTAATTAACGTGTATATTTAGGCACACATTGAGCCACATGATCCTATACACATTCTTTAATAATGAATAGGTTAAACAAAATTTAGACAAATTCGTAGTCAAAAAGTCCCCAGTATATGGCATATTTTTATTGATAATCTATATGTACAAGAATGTTTTATTATTTACACACAATATTTCTTGACAAACTTAAGATTGGTTAGAGGTAGAGAGTTACCTATTTCTAGGTCTTTAATGATGCAATAGTATGTAGGCTTAACCTTCACTATTTGGTAGGGTCCTTATTTTGGTGTGAACTTAGGAGCATGTAGTCCCTTCATAGCGTGGTCAGCATCTTTTAGCACAAAATCTTATTCTTTAAAAATCTTGGGCTTAACCATCTTATTGTAGGCTTGTGCTATCTTTCTTTGGTACTTTATGACTTTCTGTTGTGTTTGATTGTTTCTCCCTTCCAAAGTTTCCAAGTCAAATCCCTTAGAGCTTTCTTCTCTGTTTGTTGACAAGGTCATTCAATTCTATAGGAAGTACTGCTTTTGCTTCATAAACTAGGGCAAATGGAGTCTGCCATGTTGTAGTATTCTTTATAGTTCTACAGGCCCAGAGTGCCAAAGGCAAGCAATCATCCCAAGTCAGTGGGGCATCTTTGACAATTTTTCCCAGAATTGCTTTTAGAGTTTTATTGAAAGCTTCAATTACCTCATTCCATTTAGGGTAGTATCTCATAGACTTCCCATAATGTATCTGATATTCTTCCAACAACAGCTCGAATGGTTGGCCAACAAATGGTGTTCCTTTATCTGAGAAGATTTTCCTTGGAATACTAAACCTACAAATGATATTTTCTAAAACAAAGTTTCTAACTGCCTCTGAAGTAGCTTTCTTTAGAGAGACAACTTTTGACCATTTGGTGAAGTTTAAGTGGCTGCTAAGATCCATCTCTTTCTTTTAGAAGGAGGGTTAATAGCTCAAATCAAGTTAATAGACCATGTATGGAATGGCCACTGAGAAGTAATACTTTCCATTTCCTTTGAAGGTGCATGGATCAAATTTCCAAGCTTTTGACAGGTCTTACATTTCTTGGTAAATTCCATAGTGCCTTCTTCTATAGTTGGTCAAAAGTGGCCCATGGAGATGAGCTTCTCGAGGAGTCTTCTTCCTCCCATGTGACTTCTACAGTCTCTTGAGTGTACTTCTTTCATTACCTCTTCAACTTCATTAGGCCCTAGACATCTCAAGAATCTCCCAGAAAAGTTCTTCTTATAGAGTTGATCATCCTTCATAAAGTACCTTGATGGTTTATGTTTAATCGAGATAGCCATAGAAACATCATCAGGAACTTGGTTGCAAACTAAGTAGTTAATGTAAACCTGCCTCCAATCTTTTTTTTCCACAAAACAATTTTCTCTAACGTCTATGGCAAGTTGACATTGTTTACAATTCTTCTGAAATTCAACAGCCTTTTTCCTCAATTCATGCCAAAAATAGCCTAACCTTTGAATTCTTCTGGCTAGGATAGGTCCTTGTAAGCCACAGATTTTGTCATGGACCTGTCTCAGCATGTTCTTACCAAATTCATCAGATACATATCTTGCTAGGATACCATCTCCAAGTTTCTTGTATAGCTAATTATTCAAAAGCACAAAAGTCTTGATCTCTTTGAAATCTGAACAAGTTGGATTCTCTAGCTTTTCCTTGATAGCTTGCATTTTCAGGTGGTGAAGCTTCGATTGGTTTGTCTTTAGTCTCTAAGGGAATTTAGATTAATCTCTCTTCTGTATTTCCCATCTTAAGGACTAAAGTAGCTAAGGCATCAGCATACTTATTTTCATATCTAGGTATAGACTCTAGCTCACAGCTTTCAAATCCTTTCAATCTGTTTAGGATCTCTTCTCTGGATTTTACTAGGTTAGGTTCCTTAACAATAAAGTCACCATTCAGTTGCTTAATTACTAGGTTTGAGTCACTACAAATCTTTAATTTGGCAATTTTCATTTCCTTAGCTAAGTCTAACCCCACATCCAAAACTTCATACTAAGCCTCACTCTCCTCTATTTGCGTCACTTCTTGTTCATTTGAACACTTAGCATATTTCAGAAGATCAACTAGAGCCTGACTCTTAATAACTTTAGGCTTTTCTACTATTATGTGACTCACTCAATATAAACATCCACTTAGCATATTTTCTAGTCAAGATAGGCTTTTGTAAAATGAATTTGATAGGATCTGAGTTAGTGATTACCTTGACCCTATGAGTGAGCATGTAATGCCTAAGTTTCTGAACTACATATATTAAGGCAGTATATAATTTGTCTACCATTTGATAAGTGAATTTTACACTTGTTTTATTATACCTTCAAGCTTAAAGAATTGCTCGTCTTTGAGCTCTTTTTACTTATTTTGTTGTTTTTGATGCACATTTCAGGTGAAAGGTCACTCAAAGGAGAATTCTGATTTTTTAAGTGAAACTGAGGCTAAACTAAGGCAATTTCGATCATTCACGAGCAAAGATGGACGAACGAATAACTCAGTAGTGTTAGCAATGCCAGAATGGAAGAAGTTCGACAGAACTGGGTGTTGCGGTGCCAAATTGGCATTGCAGCGCCAGGAAGTGGCGTCGTAGCGCCACTTATGACACCATGACATCAACATTATGGCAGTCCATGGCACTGCTACAGTGCCACCTATTCAACCATCTTGGCGCTGCAGCGCCAAAAAGTGCAGACATATTACAGAATTTAAGGATTGCGGCCGATTTGCCTCTTCTATATAAATTCTCTTGCACTCATCTAATGAGGGGATGATTGGAAGACAAAAACTCTAGCAGCCAAGGGTTCTTAAGGCTATTCCAAGGGAGAAAACAACATCAAGGAGAGGATTCAAGAAGAAGGAGCAATCAGATTAGAAGCTTCAAATAAGTTTTTCTATCAAGTTTTTCTATCTTTTACTCTAATCTTTTTTTCTTCTATTTTCTGCAGAATGATTATGTATCAGTTTTTGTCTATTTGCTATGAATCATTTTGTATAAACATGAGCTAAACTCCTCTTCTAGGAAGGCAATTGAACCTCTAATGTAATCCAACTATATTGTTGTGAGTTAATTGTTCTATCATGAGCTTAATACATCTATTTACTTAGCCATTAAATAGAGTTATATTATGAAATCTATATGAACTTAGAAAATGGAGTGTAGATTTGGACATAGGTTGAACAACATAGGATTGCCTAGTCTAGGGTGAGTTTACATAGGATAGGAATATACCTAAGTAACTTATGCAACCTTGTATGGGAATTACTAAGCTTAATAAGTTTAATCAATTTATGTTAGGAGTAACATACTATCTTGTTTAAGCATTTTCACCTTTATCCTAGAAAGGAATTTGTGAATGCTATTGAATTCCCAGTTGTTAATTCTTAGTGGATGAGTACACAGTAAGGAAAACTAGTAATTGAAGGAGTTCGAAGAGAGATTGCATCCCTAGGTTTTATCTCATTGTTGTAAAACTACCATTAGTTGTTTAATATTAATTTCTATTATTTCCTTTTCTATTGAATTCACATTTTAAATTTCGATTCAAACAACTACTCATTGTCATTTGGAGTCAACTAGTTTTAGTTAGTACTTAACATTTGTAATTCATTTGCTCCTCATGGGATTTGACACTCACTAATATTCTATATTACTTGTTGTGTCTTGTATACTTGCGGTGTTTTGTGCTAGAAACAGCCCAACACCATTAAATAGTTCTACTCTGGCCCTTTGAGTAGTCTGCTAAGATAATAAACTGGCCTTTCTATCTCGTTTTATTCTTGAGCAATTAAGACTCATATTGCCTCTGCTAATGCTGTCAAGTAGACCAATAGCTCTTTGATAGGCAAAGGTGCAGTCATAACTTGAGGGTTAATCAAAATTTTCTTTATTTCTTCAAATGCTTGCTGGTGTTCTGGCTCCCACTTGTACTTCACACTTTTTTTTGGTAAGCTGGTGCAGTGGCTTGATTATGTTGGCTAGGGCAGGAATGAACCTCCTTAAGTAGGAGATCTTTCCTATGAACTCCCTTATTTGTTTGAGGTTCTGTGGAGGCTTGACTTTTAGGATAGCTTTTGCTTTGTCTTCATCTATCCCAATGTCATTTTTATGGACCACGAATCCCAAGAACTTAACTTCCGTGACCCCAAAAGCACATTTCAAGGGATTCATTTTCAACTCATACTTTTTGCACCTATCGAAAACTTTCCTCAAATGATCTAAATGTAGCTCTTTCCTTCTGGATTTGACCACTAAGTCATCAACATAGTTTTCCACACAATCATGAATAATATCAAGGAAGATGACTGTCATAGCTCTTTGATAGGTGGTTCCTGCATTCTTTAACCTGAATAGCATCATTACTGTATAGTAAAAATTGCCAAAAGGGGTTCGAAATGCAGTCTTCTCCGCGTCTTCAAGGTCCATTTTGATTTGTTTGTACCCACTAAAGTCATCCATGAATGAGAACATCTTATGATTTACAGTTGCATCAATGAGCATGTCTAAATTAGGCAAAGGAAAATTATCCTTTGGACAGGCTCTATTAAGGTCTCTAGAATCTATGTAAATTCTTATCTGCCCATTTTTCTTCCTCACTCGCACAATGTTGGCCAACCACACAGGATATTTGCATGGCCTAATAAATCGAGCCTCTATCAGCTTCTCCAATTCTTTCTTGATCTGAATTTGAATATGGTTACTAAAGTTCCTAGCAGTTTACTTTACAAGCTTCGAAACAGGATTGACAGCTAGCTTGTGTGTGATTAGCTTTGTGCTAAGTCCTGCCATTTCTTCATATGTCCAGATGAACACATCTTTGTACCCTTTTAGCATTGAATCAAGGCGACTTCAAATTCTACTTCTAATCTTTCAGTAACAAAGGTTGCTCTTTCTTCACCTTTCTTAGCCAAATTGACTTTTTTTAGCTTTCCTTGAGTATTCTTGGGCTTATCTTGTAATTTCTCCGGGGCTAGAGGGATTACCTCAATTCTTTCTGAATTGGCTTCACTTATTCCTTCAAAGTTTCTCTTTTTATTCTTTGGTTCCACGAGGTCATTGCTGACCTCGCCGTCCCTTCATAACTCATAAGCAATCCTCCTATCAGGGAGTTTGATTCTTTTGATGATAGGTTCCTTATTATCTACCAAGTCAATCTCTATTTGACAATTGATAGAGAAACTCCCTTCTTCACTCACTTCCTCATTTAGAGACACCCCTCATGGCCTGGTCTCTTCAACGGTATCAGCTTCTTTATCAAAGAAAACTACCTTTATCCATTGAACTTCTTCTTGAGAAAATGGTGCATTTGTTGCTAGTATCATCACTTTTTTCCTTCCTTTTATTGCTTTGAGACACTAGTATAATGTAGAAGAAACCACATAATTGTGGTTTATCCAAGGCCTTCCTAGTACCAAGTGATATGACACATCTGCTTCTATTACATGGAACTTACTAGGTGTCCAAATCGGTCCTACTTAGAGGCCTACAACAACATGTTCTTTTGTTACACATGCGTTTGAAGCGAATGTGATTAATGGAGTTGCTTGAATTATAAGCCTACTCTTGGGTATGCTTACTACTTTAAAGGTTTGCCATGGCATAATGTTGATTGATGAGCCACTGTCTACAAGTGCCTTCTTGAACTTTAGATCGTTTGCTTTGGCTTCTACAAATAAAGGCTTGTTGTGACTAAAGTTCAAAGCCTTAGCATCTTTTCTAGTGAAAGTAGTGGCATCTTCTTATTGTCTCGCTACTTTTCTAATGGATTTCCCACCCATACATCATTGGGGTCCATATTGGTTTGACACCTCTAAAATGGCTTGAGTGGTTTTATTTCTAGCTTCCTCTCCGAACTCAAAAGCATCAAATAAATTCTTGAACACTTTAGACTTTATTAAAAACTTTGCATTCACATCACTTTCTTCAGGTTTAGCATTATCTTTTTTCCTTGCTAGCTGAGGCTCAACAGTTTCTACAGTGGCACAAGTCATCACTTTCCCTTTCCTATGATTTGGAAAAAGATTGGCATTTGACTCTTGCGTTTTGACAATTTCCCATTTGTTTACATTCAGATGATACAATCTTCTAATAGCATAACAATCAGCTATAGAATGGGATACTTTCCTATGATATGAGTAGAATCTAGGATTTCTCTTTTCTTCTTGAATTGGTAATTTATCCACAGGACATTATTTCAATTGTCCATCCGTTGTGTCTTTTGTCGTTTGCATCAAACCAGGCAAATCGATGATCACATGGCCCATGACATAGATTCTCCATTCTGGATCCATCCTCTAAATGCACATTTTGATCATTTGCTCTTCAGTGACAAAGTCTTCACAATCTAGAGCCTTTTCCTTGAATCTATTGACATAAGCCATCAATGATTCATTTTCCTTCTGGTACTCTGATGACAAGTCAACAGATGTACATTTAGAATTAGTCACAAAGAACTTGGTGCAGAAGACTCTCACCAAGTCATCCCAATCTTTAATACTATTTAGAGGTAGATGGACAAATTATAGGCTCTCCTTATCAAGTCATCCCAATCTTTAATACTATTTAGAGGTAGATTGACAAACCAATCATAGGCTCTCCTTATGAGGGACTTAGAAAATTCTTGCAACCTTAAGTCTTGGTCCCCTGCATATGATCTGAGATCATCTATGAATCCTACTACATGCTTCTTTGCATTCCCTCTTTTCCTATCAAAGGTTCTAAATCTCGGATTCACATAATCCTTGGGATAAGGTTTAGATAAGATATAAGCTGAGTAGGGAGGCCTAAAATCAATCTTTTATGGACCCTTACTTACTGAGCTAGTCTTAAATAGCTTTAGGATCTCTTTTTTCGTGAAATATTGACTACTTGTGGCTGGAGCAATTTCAGTGACGATATTGACTGCAGCAGGGATGGCAGGAGCAATAGGAGGAGTTGCTACTACATTTGAAGCACCTGCTTGAGCTGCACTGGACTTGCTCCACTTTGTACAAGTGGAACAGCTTTGGAACTTACTGTTCCATTCCCATTGTGTACTCCTTCTTTATTTTTCAAAGCAGTGACCTTTTACTGAAAAGATCTCATCATAGCTAGAAGTTCCCCTAGCTGATTTTGTTGAGCAGAACCTTCAGAACTAGCTACAAGTATTGGTGGCGATGGGAGAAGTCTAGGTGATAAATGTGGTGGATTAGGTGAGTGAACCATCTCTCTCTCTCTCACAAATGATATGATCAGAAGTTTAATAAACAAGCTAGAAAGTCTAAGATTAAGGATTACTAAGATATTATGCAAAAGAAATGACAAGAATGATTTAAAAATGAAAAATAGAACTCTATAAATATTGAGAAGATTCAATCTTCCAAGGCCATCCCCAGAGGAGTCGCCTTTTATATATATTTGTGGTAATTTTTTATTTCTGAAAATATTTAAATACTTGTTTGTTACTTAAAAACTAAGACAACATAATTGAGCATAAAAATTAGAGACATATGAGTATAGGTTGATATATATATATATATATATATATATATATATATATATATATATATATATATATATATAGTAGGTAGTTAAGTTAGTTATGTAGAGAAATAATGAAAAAAGAACCAATTAACTAGATTCTAAGATACTAAAATGTAAATAACTAAGATTAAAAGTACTAAAACTTAAATAATATAAAACCAAAAGATTTAAATATAGCTAAAAATAAAGTTTCTAAAATATAAATATTGAAAATAAAGGGGTAAAATATACCAATCAATTGGAATAAGATTATACTGAAAAATAAGATACGATAAGATAAAATACCAAGAAATAAAAGATGTTGCCTTTGTGCAAAAACTACCATGAACATGAGGTTGAGATCTTGAATGGCTCAACCCTTATAGAGTTCCTTGAATGAGATGCTAGTATGTGTATGAAAGAAGGAATAGATGATGATTTGTTGTTTGAAATATAGCTCGATTACATATTGACCAAGCCTTGATCATGCATGTATATGAGCATAGATATATAAAACATGAAGTAGGAGCCTTTAATGATCAAATTAAAGGTGTTCACTTCACATTCTTTGTGATGCAAAAAAGCGGAGATGAATGATGAGCCACTTTTGTGTATGTAAACTTGTATTTATCATGTGTGAACTAATTCAAAACCGGCACTTAGGTGATGAATATAAGGTAGAGTATGAATGAGAAACAAGGACTAAAAGCTAAGATATATGATAAAAGAATAAAGATCAAAGCCACTAAAATTTGAGATATATGATAAAAGAATAAAGATCAGTCACTGTTTAGATAGAAACAATAATTGATCATACATGCAAAGATACTAAAGATCAATTTTTTATATGAGAATGAGGTTGAATAAGTGATCTTGGGCTAGGAACATGATCTAGAGTGATGTATAGGAGGTTAGGAGATGTTTTATGTCTATCAGGTAAACTAAAATACAAGAAAACTGAAAGTTCTGAAAGTTTCAGTTGTTGTGATGGCTAGAAACGTGAGTAACTGAGTGAGAGAAAGTGATTGTATATGAGTATTTGTGTGTCCAAGAATTTTTTTCCTATAATAAAAAAGCTACTCCTATTTATAAGCAACTGAAATTTGATAGTCAAGCAGTTAGTGGGAGACATGGTTGCCAAGTGGCAAAATCAGCTTTCCATTGTCTCCTAAGATCTAGTTCTAGCCATGATTTTAGTGAAAAATAATGATTAGATAACATGGAAATGCTAAAAACCAGTTTAGAATTTAGTAAACTTCCTTTAGGAACAACCTAAAAACTGTCACTTCAACAATTTCACTCAAAACCAGCAGAGATAAACAAAAAACCACCCAATTTGGAGGTTAATCACTAGAGAATTATAATATGACTTGGTTAGTAAGTTTCTGCATGTAACAATAACTGATCTTCCTTAATTTAGTGCATATAACTTGCGTTCTTATTCTTCTAGAAAGGTTTAGGATATAGGGTAAGAATACCCTAGTTTAACTAGGGTCCGTAAACCCTAAAGTAACACTGCCCTGTTTTTTTTTTATCTGTTTTTGCTCTATTTTCTATTTCAATCATATTCAAATCTAATCTATCACTGATCAATACTTAATTAAAATCATTCTAATCAAATTCAAAGACTTACCCCGAAACACCCCGAAACACCCCGAAAGTCGTATAACCCAAAAATGAATACATAAACTTTAAAATTTTTACACGAGCTATACTCGTATACAATGCTGCTCAAATAATTCAAAATTACAAATTTCTTTCTACCTAATTCTCATTTTAGGTTCCCTCGAGGCAGCTATGACAAGGCTTCACAATTTACAATGCCCCGGTCACCACAATGTGTTTGCTTTGTGAGAAACACAACAGGAAATACGAAACCTATTCGGAATACAGTTAGTTAAAGCAACTTAAACGTGACACATTTGCAGCTAGGATGAAAGGCATAATCTTTCCCATGCTGTAATTTGCTGCAGGTCTAGAGCCAGTTAGGTGCCATCTTGCTTGACATGGGCTTTGTTATGGAGTCATCTGGGACCTTCGCTAGCGAGCGATACTGTAATTTGACGCTCTCAGCATTGTCCAATGTCTTAACCACATACCTGTACATTCAATTTGTACCAGTAATTAAACCAAAGTTGCATTATATATGGTATGTTGGTATATATACGTACATAAGCTTGATTTCTCTTTCTGATGCAAACTCCACTGTTTCGAATACTTTCCTAAATGATTTTACTCATATTTCTCAAAATAAGAAAAAACAATGTCAAGGGCCAACTAATAACAGAGTTCAAAGGATTCTTCTTCCCAGTCTTTTGGTCCAACTTCATGGTCTGGGTTTTGTACTTAATAGATACTATTCTTACTTCTACGATTAAAGGTACAAGCATGATTTTCAAGTGGAATAAGACGAATAATCTTATTAAGGTTACAGCTGAAGCAGCTTTGATTAAAATTGACTTCAGACCAGCATTACGGACAATGAAGTAGAAATGACTAACCATCCATTTAAGCATTGTGTTGTTACAACAGCCTCACGCCCAACAAAGCGCTGTGGTGTCCTCTTGTTCCCCTGGAACCATTTTCACATCAATTATCAGTTAACACAAGCTACTGATTATTGACCGAGCAAGGATACCAAGCTTGGAGCTATTCTGACCTTTATGATGACTCTGTCTGTCACGGCAAATGGAAACTGCACACCTCTGCCCCTTGGTAGATCCATGAGAGTGGAGTCACCATAAACACCCTTGTCCTATACGAGAGTAAAGGAAAAAGGATTAGAAGGAATGTCAACAATGGCATTAAAGCAATTAAAAACTGTACTACTTCTGCATCCCTCTAAAGAATAATACAAGGTAGCAGTTCAATGAAAGGTCTGCTTAGTAAGGAGAGAGGGTAGGGTACATCAAACTTCGATTTTGCCCTCTTCCAAGCTATCGAGAATAATTAAAGAAAGAGATATCTAAATGCTTGTATGCTGCTAACTCTGATCCTAACCATTTTCCTTCTTTTACTTGTAGCATGCTTTCGATATTATTTGCATAATTTATAGGAAGGGGCGTGAAAATGAAATACCTGGTCAAACCTTTCCCTTCTCCTCTTGGATGAGCGATGAAATTGCAGTTCTTCTTCCCGCCGGAATGCTTGCACAGCATCTCTAAGAGCTGCACATTTAAAGCCCTACTATTATGAGAGTAAGTTCTATGACATAGCACATGCCATCATTTTGTTACAATATATTTTCTTATGTCTATTTAAGCTATAATTTGATCTTAATTCTTGCCATTTACATCTGAATACTCTAAAGGAGTTGTGACCTAATGAAAAAGATGTCAAACTCTGCATTGGACTCAGTTAACCCATCTTTTCTTTAGCACTTCAAATTTTACGAAATAATATCCAAGTCAGAGGAAATATTCTAAAAAATGAACTCCTCATTAACTAATAGACCTGGGCCACTTAGCAAAAAGAAACATAATCCAAAACTCTAAACAATTTGTTAGTACCTACAAAATGAGTGACGAGATTTTTAAAAAGAAGTCCAGTTGCAACATTAATAAACAACAGATGTTAGCTAAAACATTAGATTGCTGCCCATGTTATGTTACACAAGTTGCATAACATTATGCATAGACTGCAATAATGAAAACTAAGGACCAAAGATCAATCCTCTTCAGTGAACAACCATATACTTACATAGATTTGGTACAATTGAGACTTCTGAAATTGACCGAGAACAAGTACAGCAAGCTTTCTGTAGACGCATTAAGAGAAAATAATTTAGATTTCAGGCTCACAATCATAACGAGAACAAATGATGAACATCACGACGAGGAAAAATTTGATCAACGTACAGAAATTAGATGATACTTAAGACACGAACAGCAAAGAAGACTGAATAGAACAGACCAACTCTTTAAAACAGAGAAATGGTCTTCCAAGCTAGAAGCTTACAATTCTAAGAACATGCTGTACTCCACCATCTCCATAAGAATGTCCACAAGGCAATATCATCGCGTCATCCATGAGAGCTCCCCTAAATTAGCACAAAACGACTTACAAACCAAAAAGCATGAAAACAAAAAACAGGACTTCTGGTAAATTAAATAAATCCCAAGAAAAAAGAAACATAAACATTGCATCCTTGTTTGATGATCAAGTAAACTTACGTCACAGGATCAGAAAGAATCGTCCTCAAAGACTCCCCTGACTCGTTCGAGTAGGAAACATCCTTTCTGCCACTAAACCCACATCCATTTTCTACAGCTAAATCCTTTTGGCCTGCAGCAGAGCCCTCAGGGCCCTGAAAATACTGAGAATAATAGCCGTCACTGTCGGGTTCCGCCACAGTGACGGCATTCTGATAATTCCCAATTCTACCTTGATGATGATGATGATGGTTTTCACTCGGACTCGCCTTGGTGTTGCCTCTCACCGTTTGCTGCACAATGCCACCGTCTTTCACTATTACATCTCTACTTGATCCTACCACCATATTCACACCTAATAAACCACTTGAAAATCAACAAAAAAAATCTCCAGAATTATACATGTACATATTTTTGAAAAATGAAAATAAAAAACCAAAACTTGTCTTTTTTTCTTACCAAAAGGAGAATGGTGATGATGCTTCGCTTTCCCATTTCCCATTTTGTCCTCCCCGTTTCCCGCGTTATTACTAGAATTGCCCTTGTTGCCGTTCTCATCTCCAACCACAAGTCCTTCAACCCCTTCATCAGCCTCATCCTCGTCATCGACATCGTCCTCCTCATCATCGTCTTCCTCATCCGTTCCATCGACGCTCGGCGTCGCGGCGGTCCCATTCCCATTCCAATTCCGCGCCTCCGGAGGGTCCCGCCGGTCCGGCCCATCACCAAACATGCTCCGCCGGAAGTCCGTGCCCTGGGGAGCGAAAAACCGCTCGTCAATGTAGCCGCTGAGATCCCTGGTTTTCGGACCCGGGTCCCCAACCCGGCGCTGGGTCGGGGCTCCGCAATTGAACCGCAGGGCGTCGTCCGGGAACACCAGGTGGGAGTTGAGCCCATTCTCGAGCCTCTGCGACGGAACCAGGCCCATGTCTTCGGACGCCATTTTTCGGCGAAATTCGATGGGGAAAAAAAACCCTAATCCGGGCAACTGGGCATGATTCTAGGGCTTCGAATTGGGGGAAATTGAGGGTCTGGGGTTGAAGGGTTTCTGTTCTGAGAATGGAATTTTAGGGTTTAGGGCAACGGTAGCGTGGGAAATGGGGTCGGGTGCAGTGCAGTGTACCCATTCTTCTTTTCTTTTCTCTTTTTGTCGAAAAAGGTTGAACAGTGGTACTAATTTAAGATTCAGATATTTCTGAGGGGTTAACATGAAATCTTGGGAAAGATAGTTTAGCTGAGCTTTACGTCAGCAGCCCCTGACATGAGACAAATAGATAGACGCTTTGTTTTATCTTCAAAGTACTGATAATCTAATCAATATATATATAAACATAGACACCGATCCAACTTTTTTTTTTTTTTAATCTATATAAGTTATATATAATTTGGTTGATCAATTAAAATTTAACATTCACATTTTTTATATTAAAAAATAAAAAAATAATATTAATAATACATAATTTTTAATATATATCATTATAATTATTATATCACCTACCACTAAAAAAATTATTTATATATAGATAAAAAAAATCAAGATAGAGTCCCTCCCTCGTATTAGTATTAAGATTAGTCGCTCTCTATCAATTTCTTAATGTTAAAGCTATTAATAGAGATTGAAAAGCATAAATTGGTTTTTATTCAATAATTATGAAGAGTACATGAGTTACGAGTGTTCATAGATTGTTTGAATGGTCTAAATCGTCGATCTAGAAACCAACCTAAATATGTGGTTGGTCGGTTTATCAATCAGTGATGTTTGAATTGGTCAATTCAAACTAGTCAAACTACATTTATATTTTTTACGGTCGGTTTGGATGATTTCTGTGGTTTGAAACTTACAAATTTTGAATTAATATAAGATCAATTACGTTCATATCATAATAATACTTCATATAAAATATAAAGTCCAATTATAAAACTAATCATAAAATAGTTAAAAGTTACAATTAAATCGAAAATTCTAGTAAACTTAAACTTTAGTTACAATTTACAATCTATTCTAATCAAAATTTAAGAACAAATTTAAAATCTTTAATCTTAAAGACATTATAATAACAAGACTTAAAGTCTAAAACATCATAAAAGTCTTAAGTAACATAATCTAAAATAGGCTAAAAATAGTCATTACTTAATTAAAATAAATGGACTTAAATTTTTAACTATTAGGATACATATATTTCTTTTAAAAAAATACAAATACAAACTTATTGGCATGTTTGGTTTGAAATCAACTAAATTTGTCCAAAATCGAGTATCAAATCAGTCAAGTCAGTTTTTACATTTTCTAATATATAACTGATCATTTAAGAAGAGAGCAGTTTGGATTGGATTAAGCAGTTTCTGAGATTTGGCGATTATTTTGAACACTCCTAACATAAGTAAAGGTAGGCCAAAAATTACGATAGAATGAGGAGGATTTTTTTTGTTTTTTATTTTTTATTTTTATATTTAGATTGTTGACGAGGTTGTTATATAAATATATATATATATATTCATCTATAAGAAAATGGAAAAAAATTAGCTTTAAATTCTCAAAAAAAAAAAAACAAATGTACCCATAAATTCTTCCCCAAATTCTTTGACCCTGATCTTCAAAAGACTCTGCAACGGATCAAACAATTAACTCATTCATTAAATAAATAAAGAAAAACAAACGACGACACTTGTGAGATGAATGAATGATGCACAATTTGGTAATATGTTAAAATTATTAACTAGTAAATATATGCTAACATAATTTAATTATTATTTAACATGATAATTAGTCATTCTTAATAAAAAAAATTAATAGACAATATTTTTTGAATATATGTTAGGCTATGTTGTATATTTTCCCAAAAATGTTACTCTATTGGGCTTGTCTCTTTACCTAAACAAGGCTATTATGTTACTTAAGGAAATACTATTGTTACATACTCTTTACTTTTTATGTGAGTGATTAGTCACCAAATTTTACATTATAGACTATAGAATAGCCCTCTCTCTCTCTATATATATATTAAGCTTGAAGCAAAAGAAAGTGTAAATATTCTGATAACTTCTTTAATTACCATTCTATTTTAAAAATTTTTAGAAAATCTATAATTTATTCATGATATGATTGGTTATATTATTTTTTTCCTTTGCTATGATTGTTCCGAACATATAGAATAGAAAATATAATTTAATAGTAACAATTGGTCCTAATTTAAGTACTTTCTTTATTTTTTCAATTGAAACTTTCTATTTCAAATTTATGTACCAGATTAATTGTATTAATAATATGCTTATAAATATAAAATTTTACTATTTATATTTATAGTAATACATTGAACCACTGTCACATTTAAGCTTTTTTTTAAAAAAAAATTACATTGACCATTTAAAATTATTATGTTTAAGTTTTTTTTTTCATAATTCTCAAATAATTATCTTTATCTTAATACATTTACTATTTATATATTTATAGTAATACATTGAACCTATAAAATTTGTTACCTTTTAAGGTTTTTTTAAAAAAAATTAATAACTGAACTTATCTTAATAGATTTACTATTTATATTTATTCTAATGCATTAGATATATAACAATATAAAATTTTTATGTTTACCTTTAATTTTTTCTTTTTTCCTATAATATATTGAACCATTGTTACGTTTAAGTTGTTTTTTTCAAAAAAAAAAAAAATACATCGAACCTTTAAAATCTATAAAATTGTTATGTTTGAATTTGCTTTTATTTTTTTCCTAATTCCTAAATAATTATCCTTATCTTAATACATTTACTTTGGAAAATAGAGATAGTATATTCTATATAACTCATTGAACTAAATCTACAAATTAGATTAGATCTATCCTCTAACAATAAAATAATAAACAATACTTCTAATTCTAATGTATTGTCATTAAAGTCGGTTACTACTATATATATATATATATATATATATGATCCTTCCTATAGGTCACCATTTCAAATTTTAAAATATATATTTTAAAGATTTTTTTGTATGTTTTGTTATGACTATCGATAAGAGCTAAGGACAATCCCTTAATTTTGTTATGACTATCGATAAGAGCTAAGGACAATCCCTTAACAAAGTTGGATTATTCTTGCCAAAACAAGTTTTCACACATGGTCAGGTGTATATTGTAATATCACAAGTCACCACAAGAAAAGGTTTAATCGTCTTGAATGTTGATATATAAATGCTGATATATAAGCAAAAGATCCAATATTCCTAAAAAAACATAATGTACAAAGAAATATTTGCAAACATACAAAAATCCGGCTACAATCAAATTGGAAGTATATTATAAATTATTTTTTTCCTCTTTATATTTTCTTGAATATAGGTTTTTTTGCTACACACAAAATGTATACTGCCTATATATATTAATTCATAAGTTCAAAATAACAATATAATTTAACGTGCTTCTGTAATCATTTAAGCAGGTGATCCTCAGAGCTGAAGACAAGACTAATGAAGAACATACTATAATCTCAAAGCAATGACCATAGATTAGAAGGATTTAGTACATACTATATATAAAAAGAAAAGCTATGAGAAAACTAAACAAGAACACTATCTTAATATATTAGAGCTGCATAAGATCTAATAAAAAAAACTATTATCAAAATAATCACTTCATTCTCTAGTCTTTGAATTTTTATTTTATGCAAGAATTTTTCTAACAACAATATTTGTTTTTCTCAAATAGCATCAATAACATTTAAGACTAAAAATGTCATAGTGTTTGTTTTTCTCAAATAGCATCAATAACCTTTAAGACTAAAAAATGTCATAGTAATTAACACATAACCTCAAATTACAATTACACAATGTTAATGCCAACCTGCGCAAGGTGCAGGACTATGACTAGTTTATTTATTAAGGTAAGATGTATTGATGCTTGGATTAAACTCGGACTTGTGTTTTGAGCTCGATCATCTAATGTTTGGTGTATTTAGCTTACTACAAATCATCTTTTTTTATTATTGTCTGTGTATATTTTTTTACAAGATAATTATTTTAGAATATTTTGCTCTAAAATTGACAAAAGTAATTTCATTTTTCTCTTTAAGAAATCACAGCAAATTATTAAATATAAATAAACAATGGAGGACATTAAAGAAGAGCTAAAACAAAGTTATCCATGAATATATATATATATATATATATGGGCACCCAGTAAGTATTTTTTTTTTTAACCTATGCATAGGTATCAATTTGGCCAATGAAAATTTAGCATGTACCTTTTTTATTGTAAAAAGTAAGAAAGAGAAAGAGCATTAATAATGCATGTCTTTTCATGCACTTCATTATAGTCATTGGATCACCATTAGATGGTGATCCAACGGCTAAAAAAAAATACATACCCATAGATAAAAGAAAAAAATACCTATTGGATTGACAACCTATATATATATATATATTTATATATATCTACATATGTATATATTTGGTCAGAAAACCAATGTATTAATAATTTGAGCCTATCATTGACCGAGACAACGTAGTGGTTAAGACTCTTGACTCATAAGTTTAAGGTTACGAGTTCGAGTGACCTTTATTGCAGTAATAAGTTTCATCTAACGATCTACACACGAGAGATCTAATATGAATTACAGGTTGCTACACTTTTCTTGAGTTATAGGGAGATGCCAATGCCACTTTCTCCTCTATAACTAGGAATGGCAATGGGACGGATCGGGGACGGTTTTTAAATTATCATCTCTATCCCTGCATATTAACAACAATACCATACCTGCCCCATTATCCATTTTTTCGGAGACGGGTATGGTGCAGGGATTAACCAAAGGGTAACAGACAAAACCATGGTTAACCGCTACCCATTATAATGCTAATGAAAAAAAAAAAAAACAAAAAGTGATACTATGTAACAAAAATTTTATTTTTCGTAATTGGCTTAACACAAAAATAGAAATAATGTACTACATAATCTCAAATTCTAAAAGTTTAATATATAAGAACATGTCTCAAAATTCATTAATCAAAATACAAAGCCAATAAAAAGTCTTTAACAATATATAGTAGCATAACGACTAAATTGACAAAGTTCAATAAAAACACAAATGACATATGTGATCTCCATCACCATGTTGAGTTATGATCTCTTGATTTTTCTTCAACTCTAAGCGTTTAGTCCAGATCATAGTTGCATGGATCCTAAAGAATAAAGATTAAGCAATTTAAAATTTAATTTAACATGTTATACTAAGCAATAAGTATAAACAACAAATTATAGATCATTTACCTCTTCACCACAGTGATCTTGATCTTGTGGAAAACTTGAGCATCCACCTGGTACAAGGTTGAATAAAATGATCATACAATGGTTTAAAATAAAAAGGAAAGTAACTTTAATAGAGAAATTGTATGAATGTTTACCTTGTTTTCCGTTTAAAATCCAATCTTGAGTACAAATCAAAGCCTCCAAAGTTTTTAGATGAAGTCTACTACGATGTGGACCAACAAATCTACCACCAATACTGAAAGTGGATTCAGAAGTAACAGTCGTCACAGGAATGGCCAAAATATCTCTAGCAATTGTTTGCAAAATAGGATACCTGATTCCATTTGTCTTCCACCATGCTAGTATGTCAAACTTAGAATTTCTTGGTAAGACA
Organism: Parasponia andersonii; assembly: GCA_002914805.1. Lineage (NCBI taxonomy): Eukaryota > Viridiplantae > Streptophyta > Magnoliopsida > Rosales > Cannabaceae > Trema > Trema andersonii. Next base: position 62,779 of record JXTB01000635.1, on the reverse strand, counting down.
GGCTCCTCCAAATACTTATCTAGCTCTGACTTATAATTGTCTTGAGTGGTAGTATTACTAACAAACAGATCATAGTCTTACAAAGGATCCACATATGTATCATAAGCAACATTTGGCTGAGAAGCTTGAACAAAAGTATTTGAAAAGCTTTGTTCATCTTGACTAAATGTCAATTGATACTCTTTCACCAACTCGTAGGTAATGTTACGAACTCTAACAATTTATA
>JXTB01000635.1:29441-60607 GCA_002914805.1 Parasponia andersonii | reverse complement strand
TTAAAAATATATGATACGAATATCTAAAAAAATATACAAAATTCATTAAAGACTGTTTTGAATGAATAAGATTAATTGTACAACCTTTAATATTCCAGGCCGGTAATATATGAAATTATTTTTTTACAAAAATATAGGACATTTATAGCTAAAAAAATATATAAAAATTTATTATAGGTATATATATCGGGGCCGGTACGGGGCGGATTACGCTAATACCGTATCCGCACCATACCTGCATTTAGGTGGAGCGGTTATTCCCCGCCCCGATCGTTTTTCCCATTTAAATAGTTTTTTTTATATCCGTTCGGATTGGATAACCACGGATACCGGTAACCGTGGATTATATTGCCATTCCTATCTATAACCGTTATTTTTCATTATATAAAAAATAAATAAATAAAGTGAGCCCACTTTTGTTAATTTTGGGTCAAATTCAAAACTACTTTTTAGTAAATGTCTTTTTTAAAAAAAAAAAAAAAAATCAGCGTAACACTTACATTAATGGAATGAGAAATTGATGGTGGATATTGCTTTCGCTTGAATACCATTTATTTGTTTATCTAAATTAACTGGAAATTTAAAAAAAAAAAGATAATATCATATATTATTCGGTTTGTATATTATATTTTGGTTATTATTAATATTGATCATTAGATTTAAAATATTTATAAATTTATATTCTAATATTAATTTAGAACGGTTAATTTACCAATATGTCGTTTAAAAAATTAAAAATAAGTTATATAAAAACTGATATAAAAATAAGTTTATTAAATTATTTTGTTAAATTAACTTATCTAAATTAGTATTAGGGTATAAATTTGCAATAAATTTCAAATATAAAGGAATAATATCATTTTAAATACTTTATATTTTGACACTTTATTCAGTTTGTATATTGTGTTTTGGTTATCATCAACATTGATTATTTGATTTAAAATATGTTACAAATTCATATCTTAACATTAATTTAGAACATTTAATTTACCAAAATACCGTTTTAAAAATTAAAAATAAATTATATAAAAACTTATATGAGAATAAGTTTATTGAATCATTTTGTTAAATTAACTACTTTAAATTAGTATCAGTATATAAATTTATAACAAATTTCAAATAAAAAATTAATGTTGATAATATTAAAAGAAAGTTGCCAACTGGACTAGCTCAATTGGTCCAAAGTTTAAAGGATGTGTGTGTGAGTTTGGGGGGGTCAGGAGTTCAAATCTTAGTAGAATGTGTGTTTTATTTTCTTTTAAATTTATAGTAAGTAGTGGTCATTAGTTAAGCTCTATTTTATTTTTTTTAAAAAAAATTAATCATTAGTTAAGCTCCATTTTATTTTTTTAAAAAAATAGTTCTATAGTATTTAGAACGCTTGAAACGGTGCCGTTTAACTTATGTTAGCGTGTAAATGAAATTAGAGAATTTTACGAGACTCGGTCAGCGGAAGTTACGAAGAAGAAGAAGAAAGAACATTAAGAGACGAATCGCATTGACTTTGACGTTATTAATGTATTAATGTAATATGCATTCTATAACTATTACTATTGACATTGGAGAAGACGTTAATTCAACGCCTGCTTTTTGTTGGGTTCCCTTCCATTTTTTGTTTCATCGTTACCTCGATATGATACCGAGTCTAATAATATTCAGGCTATATTATTATTGAAGAAAAAAGGAAGAAGAAGATAGATGGATCGAAACCCAATTGGGTCAACTCTGGTGGTGTTCTTTCTTCTGTTTTTTATGGTTGGGAATGGTTGTGAGGCTTATTTGTTCGCCAAAATTCGGAAGCTAGCAGGAGGAGTTGGCCCCATTAACAAGGTTGTTTTCTCAGCTTCTTTTTTTTTTTTTGGTTCTTTTTGAAAATTTGTTGTTGTTTTGATTTTTTTTGTTATTTTCTCAACTGGGTATTCGTCCTTTCTTGTAGATTTCTCCTTCGCCTAGTCCCAATTCTGGTGTGGATTCGGGTCCAAGTAGAGTTCATAAGGTTAATGACCCAGCTGCCCCAGCTCCGGCCCCAGCTGCTCCGGCCCCAGCTGCTTATGGCCTGACCACTGAGAGGTGCACGAGCTCAATGAAGACGTGTCACTATAAAAATCAGATTAATATGACTGCTTGCTTGGTTTCCTCCTCAAATGGTATTGACTCAGCTGTTTTATTGTGCTAGCTATGCTTAATGAGTACCGTTTATTTTGGGATGCTATATGTTTGTTTAAATGCGTAGTCACGTTTTTTAGACTTTTAGCTATACTTGAATTAATTAGTCTAAGATTATTGGATATGGGATCATTCACAATATGTATTTTCTTATTCCTTTCAGAGGTTGGTATTGACTTTTTAGGGACATGGTGCATTATGTTTTAGACTTTTGGCCTTCTTGTGAAGCTTTTTGTTGTTTTAGCTGTTTTTCTAATCTAATGGTGATTATAAGTAGTTGGTTACCACATCTTACGTTCTTTCAAGGCAAAGATGTTAGTGTGGCTCAGCAGGTCAGCGTTAACCATTAGGTTGCTGGAGTCAATAGGAATAGCGATCCATGAACTCGTTAGTAAAACATCAATGACCATGAAAGATGTATGTCCAACTCCACAAGTTTGAGTTTTCTTCTGTGTTAGAAGGCAGTAGTTTTGTGATCCTTGTCTGGGAACAGCCATTAATTGACCTGGGAAAATCTGCTGATGCGAGTAACAAACATGCGAGAAATGTTGGATGTTTTGTATGATCATCAGAAGCTAGCCAAGCTTTGAAGATTACCTCATTCAATCAAAGTTAAAGCAAGGAAATGAAATATTATTTTATGTTTTGTAGAAGTTCAATGATGTGCAGTTTCCACAATGAGGGCTTAAAAACCTGATATGATTTGACATGATGCATAAGGAACCCATGATATATGTATATATATTGCAAGCGAATAAGCAGACTCGCCACGGCTCGCACAACTTTCAGTAGCGAAGGCTGTGTCCTAGCATGTCAAACCTACGCTTAGCAATGGCTGATGAATTTATCTATTTGTCTGTCTGAAATATGCGGTTGATATTAGATGATTATATCTACTTTAAGCAGGTGTCATAGTGCTTGATGATTTAGCAATCATGGCAGGCTGCTGTGATTTGCATTAAAATAGTTTTCTGTTAAAACAAGTTAGCACTCCTCAACACAAGAAATTAGTAAAATCATCAATATATCTATGACTAGTGAATTTGTCTTCATGCATTGATTGTTTATGCACTTTCTGGCAATTGATAAATGCAACTCCTCATTCATCATTAATTTAATAGCAGAAACTTGTTCCTTTGTGGTTCATTCGAAATATTGTGACTGTTTCCAATTTTAGAATGTCTCAACTGGTCTTTTGAATATTTATGTTAATTCTGTGATTTGGTAATCTTTAATAGGTCGAATCATAATTGTCAGGCGCTATGATTAGTCTCTTTTAGGTCAACTAAAGAATTTTTTGCATTGTAAAGATCATGGAGTAATGCTATAATTTCAGGCCATGATGTCGAATTTTCAGCCTTCTTTTGGTGGGCTCCAATAAGCATGTGCACACATAATCATATTTTGCTGGTAGGATTGAAAACACAAACTCAGATATTTGATTACATATCCTTATTATGATGACAGAAGTTCACAGATTCATTTTAGTTGGTCCATTTTTTTTTTCTTGTCATGTCAGACATATGCAGTTAAGCCCGTCAGTCGATTACTCAATTGCAAGTGGAATATAAATTCCTTTCCTTCTACTATTTGTAATCTCAGTGTATAAATGTGGCTCCAAAAATCTAACAATATGAGGGAGTTAGAAACATACAATATCCGTGAAGTTCTATAGATACCATGAGAATTCATCCCAATTGCTGGCTAATTGTCGCTTTTCTTAAACTTTTTGAACTGTGAATTCAATAGCCTCCCAGTTGGCAGTTTTTAGTCTTATGTTGTTGTTTCTTGTTGTAGCCCACATGGAGCTCTTTCTTCTTGTTCAAAATGATGGAGAGGGTTCTCTGGAAGTGAATGTTACGAGCAACAGTGCTTCAAAAGAGATAAAAGTGCCTGACCATCAAATCAAAGAGGTTTGTCTCATGGTCTATACTGATATTTTCTATGCCCCTATAACCTTTCTGAGGAGCGGGTCATTTTATCTTCCGTTGTAAGGCATGTAGACCCGTGATTTTAAAACAAGTGATGTAGGATAAGATGAGAAAAGATATAGAAATAGAGAGAATAGGTAGAATAGCAAGAAATAAGCAAGATGAATAAGAAATTTGATAGATTAGAGAGAGAGAGAAGAATCAAGGAGAGAATTAGACAGAATTAGACAGAATTAGATGAATGGGTAGAAGAGCAATAGAGAATCAAGATAAGAATTTAGAAAGAAAGAGATCCAAAAAAAGGAGAAAACTCAATAATTATTTATTAATTCATCATGGTCAAAAAAGCAATTATATAGATTACCTATATATAGATAGGTAATTGGACACAACTAGAAAGTAGACACATTCTAGAAATTGATAAAAACAGAAAACTTAAAACTAATTACTCAAAATTAAAATAAATCTAATAATTAAATAATTCCTAATTAATAACCATAATAATAATTTCTTAATATATTTTATTCATATCTACATCATTCTCCTGGAGTTCGAGAACTTGACTCCAGCGAGTTAAAACCTAAATACATCATTAACTAATAATATACAGCATAGAACAAGCAGCAATTCCAAATCTTGAGTCTTGATGAACAAGTAGGATATTGAAACTGGGACTCATTCCACTTTGAAAAAAGGGAAAGCATGGACTGGCCTTGATGATGTGATGAGGTAAATCAGCGTGTAGACTCGTGGTAGAGAACAGTTGAATCAAATCTGAATGAGAGGTGGCATTGGAGATGAGACACGGCGGGGAGCGTTGACTTGGTCGGCAGTAGGAAGTGCGAAAGTCTGGTGGAGAGTCACAAAAGAGAGGTGGCAGCTGCTGGTTGTGCAGATCTGGGATTTTTTTTTTTTATTTCGGATCTGCAATAGCAGAAGAAAAATTTTTATAGGATAGGCAAAAGAAAACTGAACCAAATTTAGATACCAATTGATGTAGAATAAGATGAGAAAAGATATAAAAATAGAGAGAATAAGTAGAATAGCAAGAAATAAGCAAGAGGAATAAGAAATTAGATAGATTAGAGAGAGAGAGAGAAGAATCGAGAGAATTAGACATAATTAGATGAATAGGTAGAAGAGTAATAGAGAATCAAGATAATAACTTAGAAAAAAGGAGATTCATAAAAGGAGAAAACTCAATAATCATTTATTAATTCATCGTAATCTAAAAAGTAAGTACATAGATTACCTAGTTATAGATTACCTATTTATAGATAGGTAATTGGACACACATAGGAAGTAGACACGTTCTAGAAATTGATAAAAACAATAAACTTAAAATTAGTTACTCGAAATTAAAATAAACCTAATAATTAAATAAATCCTCGTTAATAACAATAATAATAATTTCTTAATATATTTTATTCATGTCTACATCAACAAGTAAAAACGGACAGAGGTACTGTAAAATGCAGGAAGTGTGTGGAAGGATTACAGGGGCCTAGATTTAAGTTTAATTTCAATCCCCATTCTTTTCTGAGGACTTGGTTTAAGATCTGACTTTTAGTTCAGCTTTTGATCAATGATCTTACTGTGCGTGATTCAGGTCAATGTCTCAGGTGGAGGAAGTTCACCAGTAGTACTTAATGCTGGAAATGGAACGTGTGTAATTCTCTTGGAATTACCAGGACATGACAATGGTTTCTTTAAAATCTTATCTAACTACGCTGATTATGCAACTCTACTCAATGGGGCCTACTTCTTGTTTTTCACTGTGTTTATAATTGGAGGTGTATGCACCTGCTGCATGTTGGGGAAAAGGGGACGGCACGCTGGTGGAGTCCCATATCAGGAGCTTGAAATGGGGCATCCAGACTCTACCTCAGGTGATGGCAATGTAGAAACAGTAGAACGTTGGGATCAAGGTTGGGATGATGATTGGGATGAAATCAAGGCAGTTAAGTCCCCAAGAGCTCGCCGAAACGGAAACGTGTCGACTAATGGCCTTACTTCCAGATCTTCCGATAAAGATGGATGGGAAAACAATTGGGATGACTAGGGTGAAAACTTTGCATCCCAAATGAGAGGGCATGGCGGTATAGCAAATGATAATAAAAAATCAAACTAGGAGACTAGACATATGGAAACAGGAAAACTTTGATGGAAAATATGAGTTTCCATTATTATTTCACAAGTGTATTCATCAATTCATGTTAACACCTGAGGATTAGAAAACAATTTTGGTCTGTACAAATAGAGTACTTTTCCTTTCTTTCTTTCTTTTTTTTCTCCCATTTGAAATCAAATACAGGCTAATTTTCGTTGTTTTTTGTTTATTAGTGTTCCTACAATGGAATATTGTATTCTTTAAATTATAATTTGTGTATTCAGAGATTTATGGTAGTTAGGGTGGAGTTTGAATGAGTTTCTAGGGGAAGAGAAAATGACACTAGAATGATTTCAACTGATGCTTTTTATTACCAATAACAGATGTGTAGATATATATAGTTTAGAAAACAGGGACTAATAACTGATGCTATTTTGTACTGAAAAATGTGTCTTACTTGGTATGACTGTGGCTTAGTATTTTCTCATTACAAAACAGTCTACAGTACTTAAAAAGTAACGCATAAAATAAAAATTGAAGGTGGGGCAGTTTTACGTTGAGCATCTTTCTGAGGTTTAAGCCGCAGTTTCCGGTGTGACATAAAGGTTTCCACGTTGATAATTGTATCTTTTTTACGTTTTCCTCGGAATAAAGACGACAAAAAGCTTCAAATGCCAACTCAAATCACTTTATAATTATCCAAAAAAATATAATAAAATGAAATTTACTTTATGAGAATAATTGCCAAATCAAGTGGGGGATTTTGTTGGAAGGGGTGTGTTACAGTGTGCATGGCGCTCCCCACCCACCAATCCAAGACCATATGCCCCTGAGATTATTGCTTCTAATCAAAGCTTGAGTGGGTATTTAAAATTATATTTGAGGAAAAAAAAAAAAAACCTTGGTGGGTGTCATTTGCTTCCTCAAAAAAGCAAAGCCAATAACCCAAAAGGAAAAGTTGTCAGTGCGGAAGTTCTTTTATAGTTTGAATCTTGTGTTGCAAATATATTTTAATGTTTGCCCACTGTCTAGACAGTTTCATTAAATTTACGAGGCCTATAAAAATATAACTAAATTTTATATCTAATTTAAGTCGATATTTATTTATCAAATATTTATAAAGTAAATATTAAAAAATTATATACTCAATATATTTTAATACAATTATTGAAATTAACAGAGAAATCTACTAAATATAAAAATATATATATTTAGATATTTAACTATAAAATTTAAAAAATAAATATCTACTTAATTAAATTTAAAATAATAGTTATAAACCTAAATTTCTCTAAATTTATTTGTCATTGTATACCATTTTTTGCGGTTCTCAGAATCATGGCTTATCTGGGCTTTAATTTGCATATACACAGTGTTATCAATTATCACGCTTTTGTTGATTTAAAGCCAAGTGATATTCACTAAATAAATAAAGTGACAACTAGAAAAGCCAATGGTATGACATGGATGACAATATTATAAAGCATAGCTTATAATCAATCATAAAGTAGGTACTTCCTTCTTCAATCCCAGTGATCAAGGGGGCTAGGATATTCCTTCGCCCAAAGGAAAACTTTAAGTTTAGGAAGGTATTAGGTATCCATGTGCTAGTTTATGAAAATAATGCCAGTCTATCTGGTCTTACTACTCCTATTAGCTTCCTTGGGCCCCAAACAAAATGTTTATAACAGGTGGCTAGCTACCTTGGGGATAACTGCTCGAAATCTATGCACATGGCTATAGCCATGAGAATCATCTTCTTCGGATCCCTCCTCTCAAATGGGTTTTCTTTTCTTTTTTCCTTTAGTGAAAAATAAAAAGAAAGAAAAGAAAGCATTGGTATCATAATATCATATTTTCGGCATTTTTAAAAGAATGATGTTACTTTTTCCAGTATCATATTATGTAGCTTGTTAATTATTATTATAATGTTATTCACTCTATTCAATAACCGGGATAAGTATTTTCGAGAAAAGTATCAAGAACAATGAAACTAGACATATAGCACCACAAGAAAAGTTCGTGGGACTATAAACCAAAGTTTGCTAAACTATCTACTATCTAGAACAATCCTCCCTGTAGTTATGGAAACTAACCCTCATCAAAGCTTAATTCTTTTCATGATAACTGGGCATACCAAGCAAGACATTTTTTGCATGCAAATTTCAAAACGAGATAAATCAACCATACATCAAGGAAAAGAAAAAGGTGGGAGACGGGCAATTGGTATGAGTGAAAAGGTGTCAAAAAACGTGTATATGCTTCCTTCACTTCATTGGAACAATAAACACTAAGCCATGTTTTAGCACTTATATTTCTTTTAACTGGAGCATGGTAAAGAGGTCCATCAATTTTTCCACACAACCTGCCCTACACTATAGTAACCCCAATTAAAGAATGCGGAAATCGAAACATGGAGACACTAGTAAAATATTTAAAAATTTATGGTGCTTCTATTCCGACAACATCAGTGTGTAATATTCTATAGTTTCTATTTCCATGCCATGCTATCATTATCTTCAATGCATTTATTAGCTTTTAGTATTTCTTTACACTACACCAATGACCAACTTCCCGTTGTGGGTTTTCCCCCTTTCCATTATTTTACTCACTTTCTTAATGACTATTTTGCTTCAAAGCGGGTGCAAAGATTCTCAGGGTCTAGAGTCTTCACTGGCTCTTGAGTCACTTTTTGACTTGCTAAACTGGTTTTTTTATTGATCAGCATGTGGGACAAATTCCGTGAATAGGTCCAATAGGAGAGTAAAAGTCACTTCTACCCTCTATAGTACAGATGTTACTATCTACTCTTCCTGGTTTTGCTAGTTGTTTGAAACATAACCTCACGACAAGCATTGACAAGGGTCTTTTATCTTACTGTAAGCCTAATAAAAGGCTCATCTTTCCTCGTGCAAACTATCACATCTTGTCTGCAAGATATGAATGAACTAAAACAAAAGTACATTGCATGCATTGTTTTATTTGTTGGGACTTGGCAGTCTGAGTCTCAAATAAACGAAATTGCAACATATGCTAAAACTTAACGTGCTTAAGAGAAGTTGCGCCTTTGCAGTAGAATCGGATTAGAGAAAGGAGATAAACCAAGAAAGATAATTAGTAAAGTACAAAAGATTAGTAGCAAATCTAATCTAAAACAGGAACCTGGCGAAGGGGAATCCGGCAACCTGATATGATAGTAATGCAGAGAAGAAAACACAAACATAAAACATGAACATAAACAAGAGAAACACATGAATAGGATAAGGAAAATTTGTGGAGAATTTCTTCTCTTATCTAATGAACAAAAAACCGGATTCTTCTTCGCCGGATAACCGATTGTTGCGTCATCCCGTTCAATCAATCTCCGAAACAATTAAAACTAAGCTGATCCCAACTCCTCTTGGTCCTCCGAGGGGCATTTGATCAGCTCCAATATATTAACAACCTCTCCCATGTCCGGTCGATTTGAAGGCAATTGTGAGGTGCAGATCAGACCTAATTTTATTACAGGAATTGCCTCTTCTGCAGGGAAATTTCCTTGGAGCCTTCCATCAACACATTCCTCCACTCTGCCTTCTTCTAATGCTCCTCTAACCATGTCACAAAGCACCACGACGTCATCTTCCATATACTCAACAGGCCTTTTCCCAGTGACAACTTCCAAGACCAAAACCCCAAATCCGTAAACATCACATTTCTCAGTTATCTTCACTGTTTTGCAAGCAAACTCTGGTGCCATGTAGCCAAGCGCACTTTGAATCTTGCTGCTCAAGACATAACGGTCTAGCATTGGCAACAATCTCGCTAGCCCAAAGTCCCCCACTTTGGGTTCACCTGAACTGTCAATCAGCACGTTGCTTGACTTTATATTGTAGTGAATAATGTTAAGTTGGTGCAAGTGAGCCAAGCTCTTCGCAGTACCAAGAATTATGTTAAACCTCTCATTCCATGAGAGGAATTTTCCACCCGATCCTTCATGGAGATGCTTATACAAACTACCACCAGATACGAATTCAGATATTAGAAGCTGCAAGGATGGCGTCCAATAGTAGCCTTCAAGTGCTACAAGATTTTGGTGCCTAACTTTGCCCAATTTCTTAACTTCCCTTTCGAACTCTCCTTGGGACTTGACAAGACTTGAAACAGTGAGTTTCTTGATAGCAACAGAACGGCCATCTCGAAGAACTGTTCTATAAACTGCTCCAAACCCACCACGACCAAGCTCGCAATCCTTGTTGAGCAGAGCATGTGCACCTGTGCTGAATTCGGGATCACCTGAAAACATCACAAGCTTGCCAGAATTGGTGTCGGTACTGGGGGAATGGCTGAAATCATCCCCAGCAGAAAATGCGAGGGCTGCCGCCGATCGAGATGTAGAAGACCGCACACGGAGGTTAAGCACAGTGATTGCAATTACACCCACGACTATGACAGCAGCTGCACCAATAGCAATGAGTGCAGAAATACTGAGGATGATTCTTTTGTGGCCAATATTTGAAGGCAATTCGCCTGGGGTAGAGTCTGAAGAGGAGTTGGGATTCAGGACAATGGGTTTGGGAAGGACAGCAGGACAAGACTTATTGACTGCAGAGCCACAGAGAGATGGGTTGCCAGACACAGAGAAGGGGGATATAGTGTTGAAAAAGCCACCGGCGGGTAATTCACCCTGGAGGCTGTTGTGAGAAATATTGAAGGACAGGAGATTGGGAAGATTAGCCAATTGCTTAGGCAGGCCTCCATCGAGTCTGTTAAAAGACAAGTCCACATTTTGTAGATTGACAAGTTTAGCTATTGCCGCAGGTATTGGGCCACTCAGTATGTTCTCTGATAGTATCCTGCAGAGTTCAACCAAATCAGCGTATCATCAAAACATACTCGTTGATATAAAGGAAATGTTAGAATCAGTAGAAAGATAATTACTTAGTGGTATGAACATTATAAATGTCTACATCAAGCAACAGATGAAGATTTCAGAGTTCTTCTATTCATTATTTATGCAATTCAGTGAGACTGAAAAACTCCCCAGAAATATGAAAGAAATCATATGTTCATTTCTTTACGTCTCCACAAAAGGGTAAGCAGCCTGTCAACTGCAGTTGGTGAAAACTCTTTGTATGCCCCAAAATGCATAAAAAATTAAAGGACTTGACAGAAAATAATTAGTATCTTTAAGACCACAAACATTTTAAATCCATGTTATCAATATCAATTGGTTGTTTGGATCTATAATTGTTGATGCAATGATTTTCTTTCTGTTATAAGCAAAACCGCAGTCTACCCACCTTTTAATCTTTTGTGGTAAGCTAGGAGACTGTCCACTTTTCAAAAGGAAACCAACTAAATGGACTAATGGAGAAGCAAAAAATTAGCACAAAACATAGGGATAGAGAAAGAGAACCTACAAGGTAATTAATGATGAGCACTTCTCAATTGAAGCTGGAATTTGGCCTGAAAGCTTGTTTTCCTCCAGTCTAAGCTCCTTCAAAGAAACAAGCCCTCCAATTTCCGCAGGAACGCTTCCGTTCAGCTGATTCTGACTCAAATCGAGAGTGACCAAGGACTTCAACTCTCCCACGGTCACTGGAATAGAACCAACAAGAGAGTTCCTGGACAAGTTCAAAAGATTCAAGCTGCTTAAAACACCAATTGTTGATGCAATTTCACCGGAGAATGAATTGTGGGACAAATCCAAGACTTGAAGATTTTGAAGTGCATTCGCCGTAGGCAAAGTAGGAGTATCCAAACTTCCACCACCTAGTTTTTCCCTTGAAAGTGAAACTTCATGTAAACCTGAGTTGAAAATCCATGAGGGAAGATCACCTGTCATCAAATTCTGACTAAAATCCAAAGTCAGAAGGTTTGTGCAAGAAACCAGCGACTTGGGCAAGCTTCCAGTTAGACCATTGGTAGAAAATTTTAATATCTTCAAGGATTGAAGATTGCCTAGGGAGCCTGGAACTTGACCCGAAAATTTATTGGCCGAGAGGTCCAAAGTCTCAAGGCTTTTCATTTCTCCAATCCACTGAGGAGCATCACCAGCGAAAGAGTTCCCCTGCAGATTTAGATAGTTGCAAAGGTTAAGTTTCTGCATTGTCTCTGGGAGGCTCCCGGAGAAGGAATTCTCGCTAAGATCAATGGACCTCAAAAGCAAGCAACTCCCGATTCCATCTGGAACCTTCCCAGAAAGCCGATTCTTCTGAAGATTGAGGGCTCGCAAATTGTGTAGTCCTTCAATCCCCTTAGGAATTTCACCCTCCAACAAATTATCAGACAAATCCAATGATCTAAGCCCACTCAAAGACCAAATCCCAGAAGGAAACGAACCCGAAAGCTGGTTCGAAGCAAGGTTAATCGAAGCAATAGTTGAACATGAGCTCAAACCATCGGGAATTTTCCCTGAAAACTTGTTATTGGCCAAGGAAAGTACTCTCAGAGACCCGCATTGCCGAAAGAAATCTTCCGGTATAGCACTAGAGAGACTGTTCTCGCTCAAGTCAAGAACTCGAAGGTTGTCGATTCGTGCTATATTGGGGCTTATGCTTCCAGTGAGATTGTTCTTGGCCAAGGAAAGCTTCCGGAGAAACTGCAACTGGAGGAGCCCTCTGCCTAGCCGACCCGAAAGACCGAACCCGTCAAGGTTAAGCTCAGTGACTCTCTTGGATCTGGGGTTGCATTTCAGGCCCACCCAGCCACAAGGGCTGTCATCATCTTCGTTCCAAGTCGCAAGCTTTCCCTTCGGATCTTGAATATCGGCCTTGAACACAATCAACCCCAAAACGTCGTCGTTCAGTGACGGGTTCAGAGATCTTACGTAAACCGGCGCCAAAACGACGAGAGTGAAGAGCCCGACTAACCTTCTCATGCTCATATAGGCTCGCATTGTTTAAAACTCTCAAAAACACTGCAAACCCATAAGAAATTACGGACAACCCAGAAGACCCAAAAGGCTAAATTCTCTCACAGTGAGCTTGAAGAGCTCGAAATGAAAGGGAAAGCAAAACCTAAAGCATACACTACAGAGAAATTATATTAAAGAAAAAAAGGAGCAAAAACAAAAGCAGAAGAAAAATGCCAACTTTCTCCAACGGCTAGATTCGAAACCCCCCAAAAATACAAGACGAACCAGATATAGAGTACTGACCAATAAACCCAACCAAAATGAGACACCCAAACCCCAACTGCTCCCAAAATGGCAACGCTCTGGTTTAGAAGGTTAAACTGTTGGAAACCCTAGAAATCTCTTCACAAAGCCAAAACTCCGAGCCAGAGAGCTCCAACGGTCAGAACACAGACAAGAGAGACTCCGAACGCGTAATCAACAAATGCTAAGCGTAGAAGCGCAGAGTCTTGCCAGAGACTACTACACTCACCGGAGTGCTCCGACTGATTTTACACAGCAAAATAAGCTCAGCCCCGGAAAATAAAACGAAGGTCGACGGGAATGCAGAACCGAGACTTCGCCGGGAAACGCAGAACCGCCGGACCGAGAAGCACACTCTCTCTCCCTCTCTCTCTCTCTCTCTAGAAAACAGTGGTGTGAGCTCTCTCTCTCTTCTGAGGAGAAGAAAAAAACTAAATTAAAAGCGCTTTATTAACGGCAAGAGGAGGGACCAGGTTGGTTAGCTGGGGCCTCGATTTAATGGTCTGCGGAACACGTGGCGTCATCCTTATGGGTGTGATTATCTTACGTGGCATACTAGTGACCGTGTCAGATCTGCTTTTGACGTGGTCTGCCTAAGTGGCAACATTGGGAGACCAAGCTTACGGATTGTGACTGGGGAACGGAATACGAAGCCGCCCCCGAGATTTGACGAAATTACGGTTTTGACATTTCTGATAACGAAATGCGACTCGTAAACGTTTACTCATGTCGTTGAAAAAACATTAAAGGACGATTTTACCCATGCCCTCGCGCAAAGGTCAAGGGCAAAGGGGTTTGACTGGCTCTGTTACCGAGAGAACCACATCAGCAACGGTTTGAAGACTGTCCTAATTACCTCATAATTTTGGACTAAATTGTGGCAAGTATACGTATCATCAATAAAACTAAATTTAACAGTTTAGAATTCATCCACCGAACCAATTTATAAGGTCTATAATTTTTTAAGTGAATTTTGTCTGCTTGGTTGGATCTAATGATTTAAAAAGAAAAAATATTTCTGATACATTAAAAAAAAATCTAGAATCCTCCTATAAATTGATTGACAAAAAATAGTATTACCTTATAATATTTTTACTCACAATAAATTGCTAAAATTATTAATCTAATTAATTCAATATTCTTTTTGGTAAAGGATTAGAATTATTTTGTTCCCTTTTTTCTTATTATACATATTTTGGAGTCCTACAAAAATGTCATAATCTCTTATAGAGCTATATAGTGGTACACATACGCTCAATGTTAGTGGTACTCATATAGAGCCTTTATCTACATTTAGGACTTCATTTTTTTTTTTTAATTAAAATGATGTCTTCCAAAAAATATCACTTTACTTACAATAGAAAACTAGCGAACGAAATTATGCATGGAAAATAATATCAACGGTACAAGTGTTCTCAACGTTCAAACAGCAAAAATATGTATATGTATAAATATCTCTACTTTTCAACTTTTTCATAAGTTTGTTGCTTTGTGTGAAGTAGTTCACGTAAAGTTCGTGCCACTATTAAGAGCGCCACTATTAAGAGCTAAAGGATTGACATTCCTAACATTTAGCAAAATTAGAATTTGATAAATATAGGACATGATTGAACTTTGGAGCAAAAAAAAGAAAAAAAAAAAAAAGGAGTGGCAAAAAGGGTAAATAGAAAAGAGATAGAAGGTTAAAGAGGTAAAGGTAAGTGGGAAAGAAAGAGTTCGGTTGGTTGGATAATGGATGGGAAGATAGAGGGGAAAGAAAGAGAGGGAAAAGCGATGATAATAATAATAACAATAAATAGAGGAAAAAAGTAGGTGGCGAAGGTGGGTACAATACACAAGTGTAATTAAAGTAAAAGCTGTACGATAGCGGGAAGTGGTGGTGTGGTGCAGAGTGCTGGGTGTTTTGAGAGGGACACAACTTTACCTTTTAAGCTTTCTTAAATTCCATCCAATGTGAAAGGCCACCCCACCCAATTCCCTTATATATCTAGTCCCCTTTTTTATATCTTTTAAAAAAAAAATAAAAATTATCAGCCTATAATTAATTTGAGTTTTCAATTTTTTCAACAAAAAATATATATAATGTATTACCAAAACTTCTATCCAAAGTCAAATTTACACTCCATAAATACTAGAAAACTCATTTAAATAAATACAAACTTAAGGGTTTATTTGGATTTATTTTTAATTTTTTGTTTAAATAAATTGAAAACAAAAATAAAAATTTTGTTTTAATTTTTAATTTATATAAATAAGAAACATGTTTCACGAATTTTGTTTCACTATTTGTTTCCAAAAATAATAAAGTGCAAATGATGATATAGAAAATCATATAAACTTATATTTATATATGTATATTCATATATATATATATATATACGTATTTGTGTACAAATATTTGTTGTATATTTATATATGTATATTTATATATATATATATATATATATATATATATATACGCATTTGTGTACAAATATTTGTTGTATGTTCTTTTATTTTTGAAATTTATTTTAAAAAAATAAAAGTATTAGAAATTTTTTGTTACCACTTTTTTTAAAATTTTAGGTAATAATTTTTAAAATAAAAAATAAAAACAAGATTGCCAAGTAAACTTCAAAAAAAAATTTCATTTTTTGTTTGAAAAACAAAAAATAATAAACGAAAGTATATCCAAAAACGAGCTTTAAATAGTTGTGAAAAACAATATAACCTAAATAGTTGTTGAAAATAGACATAAATAACCGTCATATTTTATATCATGTTTGCCTAATGAAATAGGCAATCTTTTATTTTGTTTGGTTATTTTTTTAAGTTTATATCTATTTGGTTGAGATTTTTTTATCTATGGAAGTTAAATTTGTATTTCATTCATTAATTTTGACCAATTGCATTCACCAAGGAGAGTTTTTTTTTTTTTTTTTAAAGGCAAGGAGAGATTTGAAAGAACATTCAAATCGTAACTTTGTATTATAATCTTCTGGAATACAGTGTTTTTTTTTGTACAAAAAGAAAAATGAAAACCTTAAGGTTAATTGGGTAATTTTTATAAATTTTTACCCCTTGCATCTATCTATGCTCACTCCTCATAGAATGTTTGCATCTATATCTGTTCATTCCTCCTAGAATATGCTTTCAATTTCGGGACCCTCCTATGTTATTCATTTTTACATGTGTATTATTATTTCCGATGACGGAGATTTCCTAATTATTATGTTAAAATTGGATCTAATAATTAATTAGCTCAGGGAGTGTAAGCCAGACATTTTTTATTAATATATATTTTTTTGTTTCCTGTAACACATATATCAAAAATGAAATGAATGACGGGGAGAAAAGGATCTTTAATTGTCACTAATTTGTATTTGCTGTCGATAATAATTAATGTCGTATTATTATCTAGTCAAATTTAGTAATAAATGTAATAAAGAGAAATGTAGTGAATTAAGGTTTAATTTTAATTTTTTTTCACTTAGCTTTTATAGTCCCAGGAAAAATGGCTAGGACCCCATAGAGAATGATGTTTTTCAAAATTTTTTATTTTAAAATTTATATATGAATTGATCTAATTAGGGTTTTGAAACTCGTTGCTTCGAAGATGAAAATGAAAATGGTCCAACATGTTTTTATTTTAAAAATGTATATATACACATATCTTGTATCATATTATTAAAAGTGTAAGATAGAATATAAAACACAAACCATAGGGTAAATTAGGTTATGTGCAGACTATCTTTGTGTTGGGTGATTCCCCATTGACCAATGAAAATAAATTGAACCATGGAACACCCTTATCGGCACTAACCCTTTTTGAGCAGCTGAGAAAGTGAGGCTTAAGGCTGCATTTCTTATTATTTGTCTTTATTCATGGAGGTATATATTTGACTTCATCTCTCAACTTTGGAACTTTACTTTGCAGCCCCACTAGAATATATTCAATAAACCATCTTTCACTGAGATTTTGCTCTGTAAAAGTTTTTTTTGTCTAGCTGGCGTTTCTATGAATAAAACACAAACATATATCAGTTCAATTTCAAAATTACTACATTACCAAAAAAAAATCAGAATTACTGACATAATTTTGTGTTACATGAAAGAGGTTTTTTTTTTTTGGTTAAACCATTTATGTGTTTTAATAGACAAATTCTTTTCAGGTACTTAGATGTAGGTCAGTAATGGATGCAACTTGGCAATACTGCCATATTGTTGTAGAAGATGGGTAAAAATGAAATAAGTTGAGTTACCCATTTAACGATTTCTTTTTCTTTTTATAAAATTCGGAAAAGAAAAATATAAAAGTTGAAAAGAAAAAAGAGGTAGGGTTCTGTGCTAGTGCCTCAATTCAATTCGGTCTCTGACTCGAGTCTGACTTTGAGAGTTTGGTTTTTAGTTTATTTTTGATAAAAAGAAAAATTAAAATTCTCTTTTCCCAATAGCATCCAGACAGTAAAAGGACACGGCCACCATGCGTGGTTTGTAATTTACTTTGTTGTTGCTATCTTTGCTTTTTGTCTTAGTCTTATAAGGATTGAAGCTGTATAAGGCAATGAAATTCCCATCTACAGTTGGACAGGAATTTCTTAGCAATATACCGGCAACATAGAAACAGATGCACAATAAAATATTGCATGAGTTGGAAATCGGGACCAGTCTTGTTCTAATATATATATATACACACATATATATTTTCATAAGAATCATAACCAAAAAGAGTCAAGGGTCGGTAGCTAATTTACATGTATTTTGTGGTATGTATTTTTTTTTTTTTTGAAGTGAATAGTCCATATATATATATATATATATATATATATCCTAAGATTCGTAATCACCGTATTACCAAGCTGCACTCGGTGTTAGTTACGGGTGGGAATTTTGTTATAATCTAATTTGAGTTCTTATTGGCCAAAAAAAGTGCTAATATGTGATATTGGTATATAAGAGTTTAAGTATGTTCTATTTTGTTAGGCTCATTGAGAACCGTTAATATAAATACATTTTTTTTTTTTTTTGTTAAAACGTTAATATAAATACATTGAAAGTTGATTTATTCTCTTTAGATACATTAACAACTTGTCATTATCAAAGAAAATGACTCGGCTTGAACTTCAAACCCTGATAATATTTTTTGTTCCCAGTGGAGAGAGAGAGAGAGAGAGAAAACAAAAGAAAAAGAAAAAGATTGCCAACCAAATAGTGTCATTTGGGTTTTGGTACTTTCCATAATGTTTGTGTAGACGAAAGGAGAGAATGAAAAACGAAAAAGACTGAAATCAAACGCATTTATGATTGGTGCTGACTTAAAAGTTGAAATATAATCTCTCCAAAGGTTCCGTCCAAAGGTTCCATCCATCCTGTGAGAGTGACTATCACCCCGTGCTACCATCGGGTGTGATTTCCAAATAGTAATACTGACCTTTTTGAGAATGGAAGAAATAGTGGGTCTCTGTAAAATGTTAAATATCTCTAAAAAAGAGGAGGAGGTCATCGGGCTAGACGACTCCCTGTTGGACGCCGCATCTGCAGATTTGAAATGGGCTCTGGTAGGAAAGCTCCTCATCAACGAGCCATATAACAGAGCAATCTTCAAGGAGGTCATGGAGCAAGCCTGAGGAGTAAAGGGACCACTATCTGCCCAGGAAATCGATGTCAATGTTTTCATCTTCCGTTTTGATAATATCGCTGACAAGAAAAGGGTCCTCGATCTAGAACCTTGGAATTTCTCCAAGGCAATGCTCATCTTAAAGGAGTTTGATAACAGAGAGAGTCCAGGAAAAGACGATTTCCGTTTTGCCAAGTTCTGGGGCGTCGGCCGTCTCCTGGCAAACCAGATAGGTAAATGCCTAGAAGTAGAAACTGATCGTAACGGCGAATGCTATCAGCGCTTGACAAACAAAAGGCACCTTCGGAAAAATTTAAAGGCAATAAAAATGACTTGGGGGCGGAGCACCCAGCAGAGCAACATAATTTCAGGGGCGTAGATACAATGGACCTCACCATTCTAGACCACGTATTCTTTTCCAAACCAAACCAAACCAAACCAAACCAACAAGACTTGTAGGGCCCAATACCCATGCCATTTGAAGACAACAAAATCTCTTTTGGGACGTTAGGGACGGGATCAGAAAGAAACAAAAGACGGAGGACTACGTAACTTCAAGAAGCAAGTTAGGAATAAACAAACACTGATATATCTGCGAAATAGAGTTATTTATATTCTTTTTTTTTATTAATTTTGTGTATTTTTAAGTAATTTTAGTTTAATTTTAGTTATTTTATTTTTTAATTCAGTCTAATTATTTAGATTTCATTTTATTGAATTTTAGTTTACTTTAGATTTTATTTTAGAATAGGAGTTTATTTATCTATTTATTTTTGAGTTTTTATATTTAGACTATTTATTTTGAATTTAAATTTGATTAGGATTTATTTAGTTTTAATTTATTTTATTTTGATTTGATTTACATTAAATAAAAAAGAAAAAGGAAAAAATCAGAAAAATGAAGAGCCAATCTCGCGAGTGGGAAATGGACTCTAGGCGCGATCTCAGCTGTCAATTCAATACCCTGGTCATCCGGATGCGCGCGTGCATCTCACGCGGAGGAGTAGGCGAGTGAGGAAGCTGCCGACATATGGGGCCGGCACTGAAGTAGCTGCCAGGTTATGCCGGATCTAGTGAGTCTCGGCTCCCGTACACCCAATTCCTCTACAATTGAAATATCGCCACGTCGAAAACTAAAGTCAACTTTTGCAAATGTCCAATCATACGCATTTTAGTGCTGAGCTTACTATTTTCGATTGCACCATATCACGACTAAGGCTTAGAAAACGTGGGGAAGAGAAAGAAAGAAAGAAAGGGAATTCTGGGAGTTTAGCAGTTCACTCTGCCAATCAGATTGCTCTTTTAGAAACGTGGGAACTTGCACAACATTCCAAACTCAGCTATAAATAGTCAGAACGTGAGAAGAAAAATACACAGTAATTTTGAGAGAGAAAACTCTACTTTTTCCAGAGAGAGTGTGAGATAAATTCAATGTTAGGCTAATTTTTAGAAAGGCTAGAGAGATGATCTTAGTTGTGTAATTTTTCTGTTTTCCATCTTTGATTCATGAGAGTACTTCAACGTTTATAAATTTGGTTTGTTGAATTCTTCAATATTTTTATTTTCAATATATTATTTTCTAGTTTCTCATATAAATTCAGCCATGCTTTCTTTATGTGGTGATTTAAACTAGATTATAATTATATTTGTTTTATTGGTTGACCTTTTACTGCAGTATTGTCTCTGTGATATATTGTCGATCTTAGATAACTAATAAGATAGATTATTTTTGGTGTTAATTAGAAGAATTTCTCATATTGAATACTTTAAACTAATATCTGATTGTAATTGCTCTGGTTATGTGTTTGAGATGTGAAATATATAATTGAGTGATAATTAGGAATCGAAGTTGGTAACAGTTAGACGAATAATTATGTGAATCTTGAAGCCTTGTTTTCTCATATTGGTATTTTTATTTATTATTTTTGCGATTATTTTAATTTATTGCAAAGTTAATTTTTATTTTCAATTTTTATTTTTGTTTTTTGTTACCTTTTATTGTTGATTTACTTCTTTGTGGGATCAACACCTTAATCTATACTGCGATACATCTTAATCTATACTGTGATAGCCACTAATATATTTTGAGCGTAAACAAAATTTGGCGCCGTTGCCGGGGAAGCCAAATTAACGAAAAAGGTATACAATTCTTTCATTCTTTTTATTGTAGATTTTGTATAAATATATATATTTTTTCCTTATAGGTTTAGTTTCTTTTATTTTTTTTATTTTTTTTTACATTATCATTATTTTATTTGATTTTTCATAAAAAAAAAATTGTGTTGTTTGCTTAACCGGTAGAAACTGAGATTGTTCTTTCACAAAGACATTGCCTAAGAAAGATTGGTTACAGAATAATAAGGACTGCAACCATGACCCTTCCAACTCACTTGGGAACCTCGGGAAGTTCTATCTAGAAAAGTTGGATTTTAAGTGAGAACTTTTGCACCCTTTTCAATCGATCTGGGAACATTTTTAGTGTATACTTTTTGCGTTTACTTCACAACTCTCATTTTTTAAAAAAAAAATAAAATTAAAAAATTAAAAAAAAACTTAGGTGTATATCTTGGCATAAAGACGAAACAGGAAGACTTAGTAAACGACTCGATTTTGAAGAAAATTTAACTGACTCTTGGTGAGGTACAGATTCATCATAAACACCTTTACCGGCTACCAAAAATCAAATTGAGAATAACGTTGCTAGGACTTTAAATGATTATCTACACCCAACTCGCACAACCATACCTTCATGCATCATTTTTCCTCAAAATGCACCATAAATGGATTTTAAACCTGACATGATCCAACTTTTACTTATTTTCCATGACCTAGATAGTGAAAATCCATACTTACACATTAGGGAATTTGAAGAGGTAGTGGCCACTTTCCATAGCCAACCCAATGCAGTAGACGTTGTTAGGTTAAAATTTTTCTCATTCTCCTTGAAAGATAAAGCGAAGAGTTAGCTATACCCTTTGAGACCGAGATCCATAGGTACATGGCAGAAATGACCCGAGCTTTCTTTAACAAATACTTCCCACACCATAAGACCAATAGCCTTAAGCGAAAGATCTCGACCTTTTCCCAAAAAGATAGTGAAATATTATATCAAGCTTGGGAGAGATTCAAACAGTTACTGAACATGTGCCCACATCATGGGTACGAAAATTGGCGTCCAGTTAATTATTTTATGAGGGATTAACCATCAGGGAGCGCCAATTCATAGAGATGATGTGTAATGGAGAGTTCCTACAGAAAGATCCAGATGAAGCTATAGACTACCTGAATGAGTTAGCTAAGAAAGCCCACACATGGACTGGACTTAGTATTACTGATAGCACTAATAGGTCATGACCAACCGAAATCTACCATCTTAGAGAAGAAGATAACCTTAAAGCTCAATTAGAAGTTGTGACTAGGGAATTAGAGGTTTTGAAAACTAGAGATAGTATAGTCACTCGTATGGTTGCTAGGGTAGAATCTCAGGCTATATGTTTTGTCTGTAGGAGAGTGGAATACTTAGCTCAGGATTGCCTAACCTATAGTGAGATAAGAGGGGTTTATGAAGAGCAATGTAACTCCTTAAGAACATTTAGAAAACCTTTCTCACCATACTCTAACACATACAATCCTGGCCGGAGAAATCACCCAAATTTTAGTTAGAGGTCTGATCAAAACCAACCTGCATCATCCAATACTAATAATTGGAACACTGAGGCACCACCACCTAGGAATTACTCTGCACCTCAATATAATGCACGACCCAATAGAAATCCTTTAGAGGAAATACTTCAGGCATTTATGAAGGCACAAAATAAAACTAACCAAAAGTTTGAGTCTGTACTTACACAGGTGGTGGAAGAGAATAAAGAGATTAAGAGTCAGATAACTAAGCTGACTAGCGCACTTACTATACAAGAGCGTGGAAGATTTCCTGCCCCACCTCAGTCCAATCTGAAGGGGTAACACTTGGCACAAACTTCTAGCACTGATACGCAAAATATTAAAGAGGTCAATTCCATTACTACTTGAGGTGGTAAGACTTTAGATGATCTGACTTTACCAAGTGCACTACCAAGCGACACTACCACCCTAGATAGCACTCAAGATGCCCCTCCACAAGAAGCTGAAAACAAATTTTCGGTTAAAGTGTCTTTTCCTCAAGCTCTTGAGACAAGAAAAATACCAGAAAATCAAGGTGAGATCCTCGAAAACCTTAAGCAAGTTAAAATTAATTTGCCTTTATTACATGTTAAGCAGGTACCATCATACGCTAAGGTGATCAAAGATCTATGCACCATGAAAAAGAGGCAACATGTCAAGAAGACTGCATTCTTGACCGAGCCGGTGAGTGCGGTGATTGAGTAGAAAATACCGCCCAAATACAAGGATCCAAGTTGTCCTAGTATCACTTGCCACATAGGGACACACGAGTTCGGTCAAGCACTTTTAGACCAAGGAGCAAGTGTAAATATCATGCCATATTCTATATATTTGTGACTAGGCCTTGGAGAAATCAAGCCCACATCTGTGGTATTGCAGCTAGCCGACCGTTCTGTGCGGAGACCAAAAGGGATAGTAGAAGATGCTTTGCTACAAATTGATAAATTCTACTATCCTGTTGATTTTCTAATCCTGAATACTTAATCTATGGTTGATATAGAGTCCAAGATCACTTTAATATTAGGAAAACCTTTTTTATCATTTGGGAACATGACCTTAGAAGTAAACATCTTCCATGTTGGAAAACAACCATGAGATGAAGACGAATGCTATCATTCCTACTTGATAGATACACTTATTCCGGAGGAAGTAAACTTGTATAATAATTCTGAATCTTTAGAATACCTTCTCCAAAACTCCAATTCTAAACTTTTGCATTATTCTATTGATACGTTTAATGTCTCTGCTATTTTTGATAATATACAGGATAAGCAAAAGAAGTTTTGGCAACCACGCTTTAAGGAGTTGCCACGTGAAAGAAAGATGCTGCAACCATCTGCCTTGGAGACACCTAAGATTGAACTATCTCAGTTACCCAAAGGTTTGAAACATACATTCTTGAGTTCAGGTGATACCTTTCCTGTTATTATTTCTTCTGAACTTAGTGTACATCAAGAGAGAAAATTGATAAATTTATTACAAGAGCACAAATCTGCATTAGGTTGGACTATAGTTGACATTAAAGGTATTTCTCCATTAATTTGTTCTCATAGAATTCATTTAGAAGACGGAGCTCACCCCTATAGAGACTTCCAAAGAAGACTTAATCCTACAATGAAAGAAGTAGTTAAGAAAGAAGTCTTAAAATTGTTAGATGCAGGTATCATTTATCTTATATCTGATAGTAAGTGGGTAAGTCCAACGCAAGTAGTTCCTAAAAAGTCTAGAGTAATTGTAGTTGAGAATAAAAACGGGGTTCCCATTCCAATTAGGGTAGTAACAGGGTGGCATATGTGTATAGATTATAGAAAGTTAAATTCTGCCACCCGAAAAGACCACTTTTCATTGCCTTTTATTGACCAAATTTTCGAATGTGTAGCTGGTCATCCTTTTTATTGTTTTCTTAATGGGTATTCAGGTTATTATCAAATAGAGATAGTTTTAGAGGATAAAAAAAATGGACTCCAGACGCGATCTCAACCTTCAATTCAATATCCTTGTCATCTAGATACACGTGTGCATCTCACACAGAGGAGTAGGCGAGTGAAGAAGCAGCCCACATATAGGGCCCGCACTGAAGTAGCTGCCAGGCCGTGCTGGATCCAATGAGTCTCGACTCCCGTACACCCAATTCCTCTGCCATTGAAACATCGCCACGTTAGAAACTAAAGTCAACTTTTGCAAATGTCAAATCATACGTATTTTAGTGCCGAGCTTACTATTTTCAGTTGCACCAGATCACGACTAAGCTCAGAAAATGTGGGGAAGAGAAAGAAAGAAAGAAAGGGAATTGTGGGAGTTTGGCAGATCACTCAGCCAATTAGATTGCTCTTTTAGAAACGTGGGAACTTGCACAATATTCCAAGCTCAGCTATAAATAGCCAGAACGTGAGGAGAAAAATACACACCAATTTTGAGAGAGAAAACTTTACTTTTTCTAGAGAGAGAGTGTGAGATGAGTTCAATATTAGGCTAATTTTTAGAAAGGCTAGAGAGATGATCTTAGTTGTGTAATTTTTTTGTTTTCCATCTTTGATTCCTGAGAGTACTTCAACATTTATAAATTTGGTTTGTTGAATTCTTCAATATTTTTATTTTCAATATATTATTTTCTAGTTTCTCATCGATCATGCTTTCTTTATGTGGTGATTTAAATTAGATTATAATTATATTTGTTTTATTGGTTGGTGTTTTACTGCAGTATTGTCTCTGTGATATATTGTCGATCTTAGATAACTAATAAGATAGATTATTTTTGGTGTTAATTGGAAGAATTTCTCATATTAAATACTTTAAACTAATATCTGATCGTAATTACTATATTTTCCGATTATGTGTTTGAGATGTGAAATATATAATTGAGTGATAATTAGAAATCAAAGTCGGTAACAGTTAGACGAACAATTAAGTGAATCTTGAAGTCTTGTTTTCTCATATTAATATTTTCATTTATTATTTCTATAATTATTTTAATTTATTATAAAATTAATTTTTATTTTCAATTCTTTTTTTATTTTTCGTTACCTTTTTTTTTGTTGATTTACTCATCTGTGGGATCGACGTACTGCGATAACCGCTGGAGCATAGACACATACCAGACTCTTTGACGAACAAGGAAACTTCTCTGAGTGCTAGCACCAAAAAGGAAAACTGGGGCGGGTGCTGAGATTTCTACTACAGAAGTCACGAAATGCCCAACACTCCATGATATCATAAATACCAATGGTTCGGCGGTGGTTGTCCCACAACCCTGCCGGGAGCCACGAGTCTCTTAGTTTGGAACGCTCGGGGACTGGGGAGTCCCAGGGCGATATTTTACTCCCCTACTCTTATCTTCATCTCAAAAACTCATTTTATGGGGTAAGAGTGCTCGTAGCTTAAAGCAAAAGATAGGTTTTTCTAACGGCTTGGTGATCGACAATATTGGAAGAAGTGACAGGATCGTATTACTGTGGAAGGAGTCGCAAGATGTCACTATTATTAACTATTCCCAACGACATATCGATGCTATTGTTGATGACGGTCGAACTCAAAAATGGCATTTTACTGGCGTATATGGCTACTTAAATAATCTTCAAAAACAGTATACCTAGGAAATGCTTTGAAGATTAAGCACGCACTTAAACATCCCTTGGCTCTATGGAGGAGACTTCAACGCAGTCCTTTCCTAGAATGAGAAAATAGGTGGGAACACTCATGATCATTCCAACATGGGACAACCGCAGGCAAGATGGTGCGAACATCCAAGAACGGCTAAATCGATTTGTGGTCCAGCTAAACTGGAAAACTCTCTTCCTTATCCTCAGAGTTTTTAACCTCAACTTTTGGGGAAGTGACCACCAGATCGTTCGACTAGTTCTGGACACTAGTAAGGAGAACAAAAATCTTGGGACCACAAATGGGAGACCTTTTAGATTCGAACCCTTCTAGGCTGAAGAAGACACCTGCGGCGATCTGATAAAATCTATCTGGGATCTCTACGAAGGCACCAGAACAAACACCTTCTTTATAAGGCTTCTCGACACGTATGCAAAAAAAACTTCAGACATGGGGTCAAGAAATTTTTGGGAATATACCCAAACGACTCAAGCAGACTTGCAAAAAGTTAGAGCATGCCTACCTTGGCCGAAGGGATGCTGAAGCATGGTCACACATTCGTTTACTAGAAAAGGAAAGGGACCGCATTATTTGGCTCGAGGAAGACTTCTGGCGTCAAAGATCCAGAGCTGAATGTTTGTGAAGTGAAGATCGTAAAATGCGCTACTTTGACGCTAAAGCCTCGCAACGCTGGAATAAAAACACTATTATACGACTGGAGGATGAATGAGGCACGTGGAATGAAAAGAAAAAAGAGATAGTAAACATCATAACCCACTACTTCAACAAAATTTTTTCAAGCTCCTAATCGTCCCCCGGGAGTTTGGACAGAGTAACATCAAAGATTAGCAGAAGAATTTCTCCAGCCATGAATTCCACACTTTGAGCAAACTATAATGATGAGGAGATTAAAACGACACTTTTCAGCATGAACCCAACCAAAGCACCAAGACTAAATGATTTCCATGCTCTTTTCTATCAAAAATAATGGGATATTGTAGGTCCTTCTATTACTCGGGTCTGCAAACGAGTTCTCTTTGGTACTCCATCGACCATTTCCTTGAACAAAACTCATGTGATCCTTATTCTGAAAATTAAATCTCCCATGAAAGTAGCAGACTTCCGTCCGATTAGCCTATGCAACGTACTTTGTAAGATAATCACCAAAACCATTGCAAATGGGCTCAAACCACTGCTGCCTTCCATTGTGGACGAGTCCCAGAGTGCCTTCGTAATAGGTAGACTCATCACCGATAGTAGCATAATTACTGCCTTTGAAGTCATGCACTCTATGTAGAAAAAGACAAAAAGACAGGAGAAGGGAAAGGTTGGACTTCCTTGAAACTGGATATAAGGAAGGCTTACGATAGGGTGGAACGGTGTATTTTGCACAAAATTTTGGAGTAGCTAGGCTTTGATGCTGATTGGATCAAAGTAGTTTTGGACTACATTACATCAACTATGTTCTTCTTCGTGATTGATGGCAAACCTTATGGTGATGTTAGACCCCAAAGAGGCCTGCGACAAGAGTGTCCTGTCTCCATATCTCTTCCTTCTTTGCGCAGAAGGACTCTCCTCATTGCTTAGGCGAGCGGAGGAACAAAGAGCCCTCATAAGTTTTGCTTTCTCACGACAAAGCCCTCGAATCTCCTATTTGTTCTTTGCCGATGACAATCTTTAATTTTGCAGGGCTGATTTGCAGGAAATCCGAACCATATTAGAGATCTTAAACTTCTATGAGGAGGCCTCTGGACAATTAATAAATTTTCAGAATTCTGCTCTAACTTTTAGTCCCAACGTTGGAGTCGACTTAAGAGAATGAATTCATCCAAATAGAACTGGGCCTGGAAATATCCATGCACATGACAAGTAATTCTTTGTGTGCTTTATTTATTCTTTGTGTGCTTTATTTATTTCATTTTACCCAAATTTTCTCAACTCGTATTTTAGTTGTATTATCGCTTCCACAAAGCAGATCTCCTAATACCTTCCGATCTATTAAGCAACATGTAGAGAGCAAACTTCAGACCTAGCGTGACAAACTATTCTTAATTGGGGGAAAATAAGTCCTAATTAAGGTTGTCGCACAATTAATCCTGACATATACGATGAGTATTTTCATGCTGTCATCTTCTCTCTGCCACGATCTCCATTCTTTAGTGGCCCAGTTTTGGTAGAGGAGCACAAAAGAGAAGAGACGAATGCACTGGTGGAGCTGGAAAAAGCTTTATTCAGACAAAATGGAAAGGAGGCATGGCTTTCAAAGATCTCATAGCTTTCAACCATGCCTTGCTCGCAAAACAACCCTGGAGAATTGTTCATACTCCTAACTCACTAATAAGTCGGATCCTTCGTGAAAAATACTTCAACCATTCAACCTTCTTAATTGCCAATAAAAACAACTAGGGAATCGCTTTCTAGAATGGAGTTATTTGAGGCTGCAAAGCCCTCTCTTTTGGCATTCATTGGCGAATATGCACGGAAAATTTAATGAAGATCTTTGGCCATACTTGGATCCCAAGACTATGGCTCTTTCGACTGATTATGGTGCCAAGACTCGAGGATCATGACCTTCTGCTATCAGACATCACCTCTAGACAAGGAGAGTGGGACAAGGAAAAAAGTCGAGAATATCTTATAACTTGTTGATACGAAAAAGGTCTTAAATATTCCCTTGAGCTTCGAGGATTGTGATGATATCTTAATATGGCAGGTCGAAAAAAATGGAGAGTACTCAATTAAGTCGGGGTACAAAGTGATCATGGATCACCGTAACTAACTGGGAACATGTAATCCTTCCCCCCTCTCTCTAACAGGTGGAAAACTCTTTGGCACCTAAATATTCACAGCAAAGTCAAGATTTTTATTTGGAAAGTCTTCCATGACATTATTCATATCTTTTCTAATCTCCATTGCAAAAGGGGTAGCTTACCCAATCTATTGTCCTCATTGGAATTATTTTGAGGAATCAACCTTGCACGCCCTTTTTTCTTGCCCAAATGCCGACAATGTTTGGAAACGGAGCACTTACAGACCCCACCTCAGTATTCTTCCCCGGAGATCTTTTGCGGGAATGGCTTTTGACTTGTGCAAGAAGATTCCTAAATCAGATTGCGAGACATGGTGCACCTTTTCTTGGATGATCTAGGGTGATAAAAACGGAATCGTCCATGGGCAATGTGTTGAACAAATCAATAATTGCAGCTCACCAACCAGCCGCAATAGGAACAGTAAAAAGGCAGCCGCAATAGGAATAGTAAAAAGGGAAGCCGCAATATGAATAGTAAAAAGGGTAACCGCAATAGGAATAGTGAAAAGAGCAGCCGTAATAGCAATAGTAAAAGATAGTGTTCACATCACCTTTTAAGTTCTATAAATACGGAGGGGTTCATCACTTGTTTTGCATCCCATTCTAAATCCTCTTCCTTTCTTAGAGAGAATTCAAGCCTAGGAATTCTTTTTAGTATCCCACTCGTTTTTTCCTAAATTGTTTAGAGAGAGTGTTTTCTTCTATTTCAAGAGAGAGAGAGATTCATTTGTTCTCTCCTTGTATTTAGAGAGAAGTGAGTTGTAATCTCTTCTTCATAGTGAAATTCTTCACAGCCTTGTCCGTGGACGTAGTCTAAGTTGGGTGAACCACGTTAATTCTTTTGTGTACCTTATTTATTTTATTTTACCCACATTTTCTCAACTCATATTTTAGCTGTATTATCGCTTCTGTAAAACAGATCTCCTAACAGTGGTATTAGAGCCATTGGTTGGAGACTGTTCACATATATGGTACTATTCACGTATATGGTACTGTTTATATATATGGTACTGTTCACGTATAGTGAAACGGTGGTAACTGAATAAATCGTGGTAAACAAAAATGGCAACAAAATTCGATATTGAGAAGTTTAATGGGAACAATTTCTCTCTGTGGAAAATGAAGATAAATGCAATCTTGAGAAAAGATAATTGCCTAGCAGTAATTGGGGAAAGACCTGCTGAGATTACTGATGATAAAAAGTGGGACGAGATGGATAGCAATGCTGTCGCTAACTTACATCTGGCACTAGCAGATGGAGTCCTGTCGAGCATTGAGGAGAAGAAGTCAGCCAAGGAGATATGGGATACACTGACAAAGTTGTATCAGGTCAAGTCGCTTCACAACAAAATTTTCTTGAAGAGAAGGCTTTATACCCTTCGGATGATGGAATTAACAACGGTGATCGACCATATCAACACCCTCAATACTTTATTCTCACAGCTCACAACAATGGAAAATAAAATAAAGGATAATGAACGTGCATAAATCTTACTTCAGAGTCTACCTGATTCGTATGATCAACTCATTATAAATATGACCAGCAATGCTGCAACTCTAGTTTTTAACGATCTTACAGATGCTGTTCTCGAAGAAGAAAATCGGCATAAGAACAAGGAAGACAGATTAGCAAGTTCACAACAAGTAGAGGCTTTGACAATGAGAGGGAGATCAACGGAACGTGGCCCCAGTGGGAGTTAGAGTCATGGTAGATCAAAGTCAAGAAGTAAGAAGAATGTCAAGTGTTATCACTGTGGCAAGAAAGGGCACATTAAAAGGGAGTGTTGGCAACTCAAGAAGAATGGAGATTCTAGAGGGAAGGACTCCGAGTCATCAAATGCTCAAGAAAATATTGCAAATACTTCAGATGATGGAGAAATCCTGTATAGTGAAGCAGCAACAATTTCTAAGGACAGATGGCAGCTCACTGATATTTAGTTAGTGGATTCAGAAGCAACATGGCACATGACTTCTCACAGAGAATGGTTTCACGCATATAAACCTGTCTCTGGAGTATCTGTATTCATGAGTAACAATCATGCCTTAGAGATCGCTGGGATTGGTACTATCAAGATAAAGATGTACAATGGCACTATTCGTACTATTCAAGAGGTGCGACATGTGAAGGGCCTGAAGAAAAATCTATTGTCTTT
>JXTB01000635.1:11784-29389 GCA_002914805.1 Parasponia andersonii | reverse complement strand
ACTCTGATGTTTGGCAAGCACCGGTAATGTCCCTAGGAGGAGCTAGATACTTTGTATCTTTTATTGATGATCACTCCAGGAGATGTTGGATGTATCCTATCAAGAGGAAGGCTGATGTATTTTCAGTCTTCAAAATATTCAAAGTACGGATAGAGCTTGAATCTAGAGAAAAGATCAAGTGTTTAAGGACGAACAATGGAGGAGAATATACAAGCGATGAATTTAATAACTTCTGTCAACAAGAAGGTATTAAGAGGCAGTTCACAGTAGCATACACTCCTCAACAAAATGGAGTGGCAGAGCGGATGAAGAGAACCTTATTGGAAAGAACAAGAGCAATGTTGAAAGCTGCAGGTCTACCCAAGACATTCTAGGCAGAAGCAGTCAAAACTGCCTGTTATGTGATTAATCGATCTCCATCAACAGCGATTGATCTGAAGGCACCGATGGAGATGTGGACTGGTAAACCAGCTGATTATTCTCGCTTACATATGTTTGGATGTCCTATGTACATGATGTACAACGCTCAAGAAATCATAAAATTAGATTCAAAGTCCAGAAGATGTGTACTCTTAGGATATACTGATGGAGTCAAGGGATATTGCTTATGGGATCCCACTGCATATAAGGTTGTTATCAGCAGAGATGTGATATTTATAGAGTATAAACTGCAAGAGAAGGGAGACGATAGCAGACTAGAAACTACTACAGTTCAAGTAGAAAAGAATACTGAAGGTTCAGATTCTTCTAAAGTAGTACCAGAGTACGAAGTAGAAGAACCAGTCGAGGAAGAGGCTTCTAAAATTCGTCGATCAACTCGTGAGAAAAGAACATCGGCATGGCACTTGGATTATATCACTGAGAACAATATTGCATACTGTCTTCTAACAGAGGATAAGAGCCAACAACTTTTCATGAGGCTACCAAAAGCGTGGATGTATCCCTATGGATGACAGCAATGCAAGAAGAGATTGAAACTTTTCACAAGAACAAGACATGAGATCTTGTTTTGCTACCACAAAGAAGGAAGGTTATTAGCAATAAATGGGTCTACAAGATCAAATGTGATAGCAATGATCAAGTAGAGCGGTATTGTACGAGATTGGTGGTAAAAGGATATACTCAGAAAGAAGGTATTGACTTCAATGAGATATTTTCACCTGTAGTTTGACTGACAACAGTTAGAATGGTTCTGGCGATGTGTACTATATTTGACCTACATCTAGAATAGTTAGATGTAAAAACTACTTTTCTTCATGGAGAACTTGAAGAAGAGATTTATATACTCCAACCAGAAGTTTTTGCTGAAACAGGTAAGGAGAACTTGGTTTGCAGGTTGAACAAATCTCTATACGGTCTCAAACAGGCGCCGAGGTGTTGGTATAAGAGATTTGATTCCTTCATCATAAGCCTTAGGTACAACAGACTCAGTTCAGACCACTGCACATACTTCAGAAGGTTTAATAAATATAGTGTTTTCATTATCTTATTGTTGTATGTGGATGACATGTTGGTAGCGGTCCCCAACAAAAGCAGAATCCAAGAATTGAAGGCACAGTTAGCTAGGGAATTTGATATGAAGAACTTGGGACCAGCAAACAAGATTCTAGGGATGCAAATTCATCAAGACAGAGGTAACAGGAAGATTCGGCTTTCTCGGAAGAATTATTTGAAGAAAATCTTGCGCCGCTTCAATATGCAAGATTGTAAGTCGATTTTTACCCCATTCCCTATTAACTTCAAGTTATCCTCTGGGATGTGTCCTAGCAATGAAGCAGAGAGGATAGAGATATCTTGAGCACTGTATGCATCAGCAGTGGGAAGCCTAATGTTCACTATGATATGTACAAGACCAGACATTGCAAAAACAGTGGGAGCGGTTAGTCGATATATGGCGAATCCTGGTAGAGAACATTGGAATGCTGTGAAGAGAATTCTAAGATACATCAAAGGAACCTCAGATGCTGCATTATGTTACGGAGGATCAGAATTTACTGTCAGAGGATATGTTGATTCAAATTTTGTGGGTGATCTTGACAAACGAAAATCTACTACATGCTATGTGTTTATTCTTGCAAAAGGAGCTGTAAGTTGGGTTTCGAAACTTCAAACTGTTGTGGCTTTATCTACAACATAAGCTGAATACATGACAGTTACACAAGCTTGTAAAGAGGCTATTTGGATTCAAAGGTTATTGGAAGAGCTTAGGCACAAACAAGAAAAGATTTCTCTATTTTGTGACAGTCAGTGTACCTTGCATATTACAAGGAATCCATCCTTTCATTCTAGGACAAGGCATATTGGCATTCAATTTCACTTTGTTCGAGAAGTAGTAGAAGATGGAAGTGTGGACATGAAGAAGATTCACACAAAGGAGAACCTAGCAGTTGTTTTAACCAAACTAATCAACACTGACAAGTTCCAATGGTGTAGATCCTTATTTGGCCTAACAGAAATATAAGCAGCATGAAGAATTGACAAGGGAAGAAAATAGAGATTCATCAAGTGTGAAGACATGATTAAAATCAAGTCTTCAAGTAGGAGAATGTTGAACAAATCAATAATTACAGCTCACCAACCAGCCGCAATAGGAACAGTAAAAAAGCAGCCGCAATAGGAATAGTAAAAAGGCAGTTGCAATAGGAATAGTAAAAAGGAAAGCCGCAATAGGAATAGTAAAAAGGGCAGCCGCAATAGGAATAGTGAAAAGAGCAGCCACAATAGGAATAGTGAAAAGAGCAGCCGTAATAGCAATAGTAAATGATGATGTTCACACCACTTTTTAAGTTCTATAAATACGGAGGGCTTCATCACTTGTTTTACATCTCATTCTAAATCATCTTCCTTTCTAAGAGAGAATTCAAGCCTAGGAGTTCCTCTCAGTATCCTACTCGTTTTCTCCTAAATTGTTTAGAGAGAGTATTTTCTCCTATTTCAAGAGAGAGAGATTCATTTGTTCTCTCCTTGTATTTAGAGAGAAGTGAGTTGTAATCTCTTCTTCATAGTGAAATTCTTCACAGCCTTATCCGTGAACATAACCTAAGTTGGGTGAACCACGTTAATTCTTTTGTGTGTCTTATTTATTTTATTTTATCTAAATTTTCTCAACTCGTATTTTAGCTGTATTATCGCTTCCGCAAAGCCGATCTCCTAACATAACGAGCAAGGAATCCTTCCTACATCCTTGAGGATGCCGAGCTCTAGCTTTCAGAGTACAAGAAGATGACCCTAACCCTGGTGGCTCCTACTCATACGGTCACTCTTGACCCGAAATGGGAAGCCCCACCGACCGACCGCCATCTAAAGCTTAATGTTGATGCAGCTATGCATTCGACGACGACGTGTGGAATCGGTATTGGTGCCATGATCCGAGACTCGACAGAGAAATTCTGTGATACACTCTGTTCCAAAATCCAAGGAGGCTCGAACGCTTTTATAGCCGAACGTCTAGCCTTGAGGGAGGGACTGCGGTTTGTTTTACAACACGAACTTTTGATCTCTAAAGTGGAAAGTGACTGCCTAAAAGCCATATTTGCTATCAATTCCTTTGAACCTCTTTTGGCAGCGAGGCCTATCATCTCTGACATTATTGTCTATCTCAGTAAGCTGGGTAATGTAGTTTGTAGCCATATCCCTTGCACGATGAATAAAGTGGCTCATAGCCTGGCATCTGTTGCTTTACGTTGTAACTTACAGTCGTTCTGGTTATATGACACACTCCCATGTGTCTATTATGATGTATGGTCTGATATTACTAGTTTTTCTCAATGATAAAAGACAACTTTATTTTCAAAAAAAAAAAATCAAACGCATTTGGTAATAGGTGGAAGAAAGGAACGTTGAATAGATAAGAAAGAGAAAAAGATGATTAAAAAAAGGAAAAAAAACATGGATTATTATAAGAAAGGAATAAATAAATTTCCTTTATTTATTGTTTTATTTTCCAAATAAAACTCATGCTTTATTCTTGGCTCCAAATGAAAATAAAAGACATAATTCCCTTAGAAAAAAGAACAACAAGATGATGATGATAAAGATAAAAGAGAAGGAAAAATAAGAAAAGAATTTTAACTTGGTAGAACTTAGATGGACCATTTGGACATATGAAGTTACAAGCCCATTTATGTCCTACTAATGGGCTGACAGAAAGAGTTGACCGAACTTCTGAAAGGGTCATAGGTAAGACGAATTTGGGCAAAATGATTTTTTTGTGAATTTTTTTAAAAATGATATTTTTAGAGTACAAAGAACGCTTTGACCTATGTGATCATAAAAACTCCTAAAATATCATAAATAATAGTTTTTTAATAGTCAATTAGCTCTTCCACAATGTTCTTGACACTCTTAAAAGTGTCATTTCTAAAAAAAATTAATAAAAGGTCATTTTAGCCCAAATTAGTCCTACCCGTGTCCTTATCACATCAAGATAGCCAAATTCTGGGCCCATCAAAAGTTAATGTTTGTTTTTTTAACTACTATAGCAAGATGAGCAGTACACCAGTATTTGTAAAATATGATTATCTAATCTAATATAAAGAATGTTATTCTTAGAAACTATTATATCAATGGATATAATGTAAAAACAGGTATACCCAATTAATTAGCTAAAATAAAAATGATAGTACTAGGATCTCACCTGATTTATCATTTTGTTAATACCATACGACGTGATAGATAAGTTGTTATGTGAATATTGAAAAGGAAGTTTATTTAAATTTCTTAAAAAGAGGGTTGAGTGTCGAATGAGAACTAAAAAGAAGCCAGAAAAAGTAAATAAGTACCCGTTTTTAGCATATTTAAACAGCCCATTTTGTTTAGTAGATTAATACGAGTGTTTACTTTTTAATTTTCTTTTTTTTTTCGGAGAAATATATGCTACAGCGATTTTATATACGAAATCTATACTGGAGATATACTATTTATAATATATACCATAAATTTATATTTATACTATAAATGTACGCACTCTAATTTCCTTGTATTTATTTTGTACACACAGCTTATACCTAACACCGGGATATGAAAATGTTAAAATGAAAAAGGGGTACCGGTGAAATATAAGGCCAAGAAAGAGTACCGGGCCTAAATTTCACACAAAAGGCCATCATTTGACGACAATGCTTGAAGAGGTGCACCCATTTTAAAGCCCAATAAGCCCGCATTAAGCTGAGCCGACGATAGCCTAAAACTCTATGAAGTTTCATAAGTGAAAATCAAGGCAACTGGTGTTTTGGATTTTGGAGTCTAGGCGAAGTGGAAGCGATAAAATCTCAGAGAAAACTTAAAATGGTCAATCTCAGTAGAAACAAATTGATTGTTTCAGCTCTCTCTAAACACCTTTCTTTAGATTCTGTAAGCTTTTCTCGCTTTCTTTCCAATACCTTTTGTTTTAATTTTTTTTTCTGCTTTAAATTCTGCTCGATTCATATTTGTACTTTGTTCGGTTCTGGAAACTGGGTCTTTTCTTTTTTATTTCTATGATTTGGTCTGATCACGTAAAAACTGTATCTTAGTGGTTCATTAGTTTGGATTTCATTTGGTGGGTCTCTTTAACTTTTGCTTTTAGAATGGATTACTGGTTCATTAGCCAGTGTTGCTTTGATCCTTTTGTGTTGAAATGAAATGGGTAAAGTCCATTTTCATGAAAGGTTATTCTCAAGAATGAGTTATATATTCAATTCAATTGGGTGCAGCATTTGCTCACCGCTTACCACTATTGCGGTTGTTACTTGTTACGGTGAGACCTTACCCGTAGATTATGTGCTTTCACAAATATGTATTTTCATTCTTTTGTTTTTTTAGCCATTTCTACTTTAGTGTCGATGTATTGTTGCTGCATGTTTCTCTAGAAATGACCATACTCCGTGAAATGTAGAATTAGAAGTTGAACTTTTTGTTTCATAACGTTTTCACTTGTGTATTGGTAGTTCATTATTTCTTTGATCAGTTTCAATATGTTTATGCAGAATCAATTTTCGGGCAACGTTTTGGAAAATGATATCAAGAGCTTGTACAACATCTTAAAATCATCAAAAAATGGGACTCGTGAAAACAATAATCAGGTAATATGAATTCTTTGTTTAAAATGAGTTTTAGGTGTTTTTATGAATTGCTGGTAGAAGTGACTTGTGAAAGTGTAAGGTTTTCGGTAATAAATAGAACTTAGTTGGCTGAGCATTGATTTCTTCTCAATCGTTGTATCGATCAATATATTAGTTTCAAGTTTATCATTAACACTCAATTTCTGGTTTTAGATCATGAAGTGGATAGCATTTGCAGAGAGTTTTCCGACAGACTCTGATGCGTCCTTTGAGGTTCTCAAAGGATTAAACGAAGACCTGGTTCCGATATCTGTCCTTTTAGGAAATGGATTAAAACCCTCGGATGTTGATGTTATTGTGTTTTCAGTGATACATTCTTCTGTGGTATGCATATAACTTTGCTAAGATGCATTACAAGTATCATCGAAATCTTTTTGACTTTGATTGTTACTTTTTCACAGATTGGGCTTTCAAAGTCCGATAGGGAAAAGTTGCCACATCTTCTGAGATGGGTAGATTACATCCAGGTAGGTCACATCCTTATAGCATAAAAGAATTAAAGTTTCATGATTTTCTCTGTACTTACCTATACCTGGCTAGATTTAGTCACATGTTTTTCTTCCATCAATTCTTTACTTTTCCGCTTGTTTGATCTTGTACTTACTATAGGCAATAGGCATTCATATTTTCACCCTATTACATTGATTTCTAGCGATTAGTAATATTTGCTTACAACCTCTGCTTTTATTTTTTATATTTTTCCTTTCCAGAACAAGGTGGACTTGGGCGATGCATATGAGAAGATTCAGCTTGAGAAGGCTAAATTTGAGCCTCAAGTGCGTAAGCTTTGAATTATTGTTCTTCATTTTATTCAGAGCTTTAATTTATTTGATGTTGCATGTATAGGCAGAATAGTTGAGGATTGTGCATATATAGTTCACGTGAATTTTGTACGAGTAATATTAACTATTAAGTGAATCTTGAAGGCTAAAAATAAATTAACCAAATCTGTCATGACGGCAGCGCAAGAAGGACAATATTTTTCATAGAAAAAGAACCTAGGTTGCACCTCACGAACTTTGCAGTCACAATTGAATAATTTTTGAGAGTTTTTTTTCCTTGATTTTAGTTGCAGGGAACCAAAGCTGTGGACAAGGTAGAAATAGAATCAGGTGCAAAAACAACTGCAGAAAGCACTAAAAATGCAGATAAGCTAGAAGCCGAGGTGAAGACAAAGAAAAGTGAAGAGGTGAAGACAAAGAAAAGTGAAGAGGTGAAGACAAAGAAAAGTGATAATGTGGTAAATATTTTGTTTATTTGTTTAGTTGTTTTGGATTTTGTGATTGTAAAAAACCTTGGTTTGGTATCAACAGTTCTGTGTTCCATCTTTCTTCTTTTCAAAAAATATGTACTAAATGTGTGGGAAAATAAGGTGCAAGAGAAAGCTTTGTTAAATAGCTCATGGCTATATTTGAGGATCGAAGATGCAAAGTGAAGTGGTAATTGATTTGGATGCATTATCTGTGTTATGTTTAAAAATCTTGGACTTGTTAAAAGTTCAACCCAATGTTCATTCAGGTGGTGATTGTGCACAAAACCATGCTGCATAATGTTCTCTAATATAGCATGGTGAGAGTATTGATTTGTAAACCTGGAAGTTATACCATCATCAAAACTTAAATTTGCATAACTAGTCATGATACTTCATCTCTTCAATTTAGACATTCAGCCTAAAAGCAGTATACTGTTTTGGTACTCCCATTTATCTTGAGACTTAATAATTTGAGTATTTTATCAGATTGGTATGTCTAGTCCTTAATGTATATAAAACGTGCTTCTGTAAGTGTAATGCCCATTTGAATTTTGATGGTTGTCTTTTGTGATTAAAGACTCGAGCTATAATGTTGCAAACGTGTCCTTTTAAGTTCCTGTGCTGCTATTCCTCTAAAATGACTTTTTTTTTTGGGCTTATTTCAACAAACATTTGAAGAAAAAGGGTACAGCAAATAAGGAAGCTACCCAGGAGAAGAAAAAAGCACCTGAGGCAGAAACGGTTGAAAAGGACAAAGAAGTTAGTGTTAGTTTGTTGAATATACAAGTTGGTCTAATTTCCAAAGCCTGGAAACATCCTTCTGCCGATAGGTATGTTGACAAAAAAATTTCTCTGCTTAAAAGCCTGTTGACAATTATACTACTCAAAGGTCCAAAGCTTATCACGATTGCTTGAATTACAGAACAGTCTTTATTTTATAATATGACTAGAGGAGGTAAAACCAGTTATTCTTCCTCCAAAAGTCTAGTTATTTTGGAAAATAGACTTATCATACAATCTTTTGCTTGTCTAAAATGTTAGTTTACTAGTGGAGGAGATAGATGTTGGAGAGGGTAAACTGCGGCAAGTGGTCAGTGGTTTGGCAAAGTATTGCACTCCAGAGCAGTTAACAGTATGTTCAGTTCTGAATTGTTTTCATTGGAACTATTTAGATGAATAATTTCCTTTCAGCGTAATTCTGGTTTAGTTTTGTATGTGTCAATTGTGAACTATATTTGAATGTTAAGGCTACTTATTGATTGGCCTTTCTGGTGGTTGCAGAATCGTCGAGTTGTGCTTATTACAAACGTAAAACCTGGGAAGCTACGTGATGTGATGTCAGAAGGACTGGTATATCTCGTTTAGCATTATTATAGATTTTGTTCATCTTTACATTGTATTGTTTGACTAGGCTTGTTGTTTATTTATCTTAATATATAATTTTTAAAGTTTTGCACTGTGGATTATATTTCCACTTCGCATAAAGTTAAAACTTCTAAGAGGGTTTGTCATAATTTCTACAAGGAAAAGGATAGTTATGATTTTGGTCTCAACTTATGCATTCAGGTATTATGTGCTTCTAACGAAGATCACACCATTGTAGAGCCTTTGCTACCACCAGAAGGATCCAAAGTAGGGGAGCGTATTTCGTTTGCCGGGTAAGTTCGTAAAATTCACTGAGAGCTTTAGACTTAAACTTCTGTGACACTAATCAAAGTGGTTATTATAAGTTACACCAAGAAGAATGAAAGCTACTAGCTACAGCCTACACATACAAGTTCGCAAAACCACCCCCGCTCTTTTGGTTTTTAGGGGGAGACAAGAGGTCTAAACAATTTGTTTTGCTTATTGTGCTGCAAAGTAGATTACCCAGAACGTTGTGGCTGTTTCCTAGTTGGGTCTTATCTATTTAAGCGTTAATTACCAGATTCAGATAATCTTATCTTTAACTTTGTATAATTTGGAACTTAAATTCAAATCAAGCACCCCTAAGTAAAATTCCAATGAATGGTTAGGCTTGAGATATTCTCGTAACAAGAACTGTCCTGAATAAAGTTACAAATCTACCTTTATGTGGGAAGGAATACGGAATGCCATTAAGGATAACAGAATGCGGTCAATCACATTAAATTACGAAATCCATTTCATTTTGACGAAATAATTTGTTGTTTGCCCATTTAGCAATGGTTCTTTTTTTTTTTTTGGAAATGTACAAATAATATACACATATATTGTTCCTGTTAATCTTAGTTCAAGTTGGTTTTCAAAAGATTTGGTGCACCTCACCTTTACTTTTCTTCATCTAGGATTGATGGGAAGCCAGAGGATGTCCTTAACCCGAAAAAGAAACAGTTGGATAAGATAACACCGGTACACCTTCTGTCCGAACAATGAATTCGCATTCAATTTTATTGTCATTAACCAATCTGTTTTCTAATGCTTGCTCGGATGTATACTCATTTGTGATTTATGATGCAGCATCTTTTTACCGATGACCAGGGTGTTGCCACATTCAAAGGAATACCGTTTTTGACTTCTGCCGGGCCATGTACCTCATCAGTTCCCAAGGCCAGAATCAAATAATGATCTAATGGCTCATATGACAATTGTAACTCACTGTTCTGCGGGGGTTTGCATCATTATGTGCTACTTAACTTAATGGTAATATAAAATCAGAAGAATGCTGTTCCAGTTTTGACTGTTCAGGTGCATTAGTATTGCTGTTAGTGCTACTGTTGCTGTTATTGAAATTGTTATAACACATATATCTTATACTATTCTCAAAGAAGGGTTTTTTTTTAATTTTTTCTTTCAATTTTCATATCCTCATGAAGTTAAATTTATCATTAGTTAAATCATAAAACGCAATGAACCAGGAGGGTGGTTAGGCCTATGGTGCTCCCACAAAGTCTCGAGTTCCACTCCTCATGCGGAGCTACTTAGCAATATGCTAGAGTTTCCTGCCTGCAACTTTTTTCCTGCAGTAACTGGGCAAGTTACAGAGAAATGATATTCATGAGCACATATGTTAGATACAGCTAGATGAATATAAAAATGTGGGACAATGGTTGCCAAGAAAGCATTAACCTTTTTTTTTTTTTTTTTTGTAAGAATCATATTATCTGAGAACTTTTCGTTTTAAAAAAAAAAAAAAAAAATTTCTGCGAGGGATCAAAGTAGTTAGGTCTTGATTTGCTTTTGTTAAACTGC
This sequence comes from Parasponia andersonii, assembly GCA_002914805.1. NCBI lineage: Eukaryota > Viridiplantae > Streptophyta > Magnoliopsida > Rosales > Cannabaceae > Trema > Trema andersonii. Next base: position 18,826 of record JXTB01000635.1, on the reverse strand, counting down.
AGTTAAGTTTAAGCCAATTCAGGCTTCTAAGGAGTACAGAATTGAGTGGGCCAGAACAGTGCAAACAATGGCCTACCCAGTTTATGGTGGCGCTGTCTTAGATTGGCGGCCTTGCGTGTTCGTATGAAGTTGTGCACCAGGTGGCCTAACATGGGGATTGAAAAAATTTTTAGTTACTGAAAATCAAGTTAAATCTGGTTTTGGTCCCTGGCTTTTTAAATGTTCCAAATTTGGTTCCTAAACTATCACAAACAGTGTTTTTTGTCTAAATTTTAGTCCCCGTGTCAGTTTGAATAATAAATAAATTGAAGATCAAGATTGATACAAAATATATAAGGGAGGTTCTAAATGCATCACTTAATTATCTTTGTACATTCACACTTTTAATTTTTTTTTGGTTATAATTATGTTTATTCCTAAAATTACCATTGAAGACAATCACACACTAAAGTACAAAAATCAGAATACCATTGTTTTTTTTTTTTTTTTGGGATAATGAAGACCATTGCCATCATTATCTTTCTAAACTTGCTTCCCATAATTCGAAGGATTAGGTTCCTAAAATTTACAATCTAAATTTGAACAATTGATTTTTTCTAAAATTTTTAATCTAATAATTATAAAGCATTTGTATACATATTTATCCTATTCTCATATATCTCCTGTAGAAATTAAATGGAAAACAAATTAAAGAAAGTTTATTTTCCGTCTCACCCTTGTGAGCATAGGTGAGGTCGTGATCATGCCCCGGATCAAGTTATACAATATAGAAAAAAAAAAAAAAATTGAAAAGAACCATTCTATCTTTCTCTAAATAACAAGACAAAAGTAGTCAAACCAGAGAAGGAGCAAAATGAATTGTGCAGGCTTTGAAGGGTGTCGTGCCTTCATCTTTCATATATTTCACTTGTTTTAGTGTTTTTTTTTTTCCATTAAATAATAACTTAAACTTTAATTTACTTCTTTTAGTGGAAACGTGATCTTTATCTTGAGAACAATACAGAATACATATGAACCGGAAAAGTTTGAAAAAGAATGAGCATTTTTGGAATATCGTAAATGTACTAAGAAATAATATTTTATAAGATTTTTTTATGAATGGAAATAGAAATTGAATGCACATAGTTAATCATGTTGGTTTTAGAACTTCCTAATGTATAATATGGAACAATGGATAATTATACCAATTTTCTGTAATTTAAATTATATTTTTTTGTTTGTGTAAAATTATACGTTTATATTTTAAATTTCTACAAATTTATATTTTTAATATAATTTGTATTAATTATTTTAAGTTAGTTTTAATAGATTTTTTATATTAGTCAACAGAAATTAGATATCTTCAATTCAAATTTCGTATTTAGTAAGATTTAAAATATAGAAATATAATTTTGCACAAACTCAAAAATAAGATTTAAATTGCAGAAAAGCTATACTTCAAGATTTTTTTTTTTGAGTAGAAAATCCTATTGAACAAACTGTGATACTTGAAAGGTTCATAGATCAAACTAATACAAAGCTATAGCACCTAGTCTGATGCATTTTAAAAGTTAAGAATTAAAATAAGATTTAGGCTATTATTTGGGCACTATAAATAAAATTTAAAGTTAAAGTAAATTAAAGACTAATGGGACTTCCCTTACAAACCAGAAAATAAAAGACTAATTAGGACCAACCTTTTTCCTTCCATGAAAATGAAAAATGTTATTATGCATGTATCCTTACCGTGTTTAGAAAATAAACAGAGTTGTCATTGATTTGATCTATGACATTCTAAAAATTAATGAAGTCAGTATTAATAAATTTAAGTCCTAATATTCAACCTTGCTAAGGAAGTATAGAATATACTACATTGCTGTTTTGGAAATTTTTTTTTTAGGTAGGAAACAAATCATATCGGACGTAACATACATCTATGTGTTATTGGAAAATTTAATTTAATATGACAGGTTTCCAAACCAAAGTTTTTCGAATCTGTGAAGCAGCTTCCATATCCAGGACCAGGATTCCTAGACCCACGTAGCACATGTATTGCAAATTATGTGAGTTTTATGACAAAAGTATCAAGATCTGGTTGGCAATAGAAAGCAATCACGTATATATGTATAGTGATTCTCTTAGCCTTCTCTCTAACTTCCGTACATTTAATCCATCGATGAACCATTACAAAAGTCAGACGAGAATAATGAATAAAATAGAATAAACGATTTAGTTTCCCAAACATGGCCCAAGTTTCCGAAACAAGACCCAAAGGTGACGATAGCAAATCTAGTAGATTCTGTACAGTTGGGCAAAAAGGATTGTGAAAATGGGTACATGGGATCTTTATTTTAGTAGTAGGAATACATTTTGGTTTTTTTTTTTTTTTTTTATTCCTGATGTTTTGAGTTTTGACCAAGCCAAACCTTGGAACCAGTGGAATACGATAAACATCAAAGCCATCCACCTTGTATCCCGCCGTGTAATGTATATTGATACATATTACCCACTACGTCACATTTTTATTGTATAATAAAATAAAACATTAGGGAATAAATCCATTAGTACATTTCATCTTGCCCCGTATCTTTTAATCGCCGTCTTATTCCGATTATTCCTGATTTGATGCCAACTTTTTATAACTAGAAACAAAATAACGCAGCTGGGTCAAATCCTACATTTTAATTTTTCCAAATAATCCATTTTTACGAATGTAATCATTTGATAAGTATGTGTAAAACGGGTAAAAAAATGGTTTTGATATTAAAAGGGTCTTCTTAAAAAAATTAATATACCCCATAAAAGGGTCCGCGTTCTTTTTAGGAAATTTTAAAAGGGTCTTCTTATTTTTGAGAAATTTCTAAGAAGGGTTTTTTTTTTTTAAGGTCTTTTTATACATATTAAATACATGACATATACATGTACATGTTTCGTCAAGTGTTTAAGTGCGTCACGAGGTGTCTAAAAGGAAAAGTTGAAGGAAATAGCAGATATTGATATTGATTCTACAGAGAGGTAAGAAACAGAGACAGAGGCATGATATGGTTGGAGAAATAATAATAATAATTATAAGTGACTGAATCAAATCTAAAGGGAAACCCAAAAATGATCACGAAATATCTGTGACTTGGATATTTATTATCTTACTCGATTCTCTCTCTCTCTCTCTCTCTCTCTCTCTCGCTCATTACCTTTCTCTCTCTAATCTCCAAGAATTCCCTCTCTTTCTCTCTCCGTGCATTTACTTTGGAGTCTCTATAAAAACGAAGACCACATCCACATTTTAAGGCTCATACATCTCATGTGAGCTCTCTCTGATATAGTTCGTTTTTATATTATATTATATTATATGGTCCTTAAGTATTTGAATTCGTCAGACAAAAGTGTGTTCTTCTTTTTGGTCGTTTACAGTGCTTTGTGTAGCTACGCCTCGTAATAAATTCGCTCGTTTTTGGCAGTCTAATAAAGTCCTTTATTGCAAGTAGTAACAATTAGTATGGTAGCAATAATGCCCTTATAAATTTACTTCGTCCTCGTTTCTTTTCTGTTACTTACGTAGCCTTTTCTTTATTTATTTTTATTATTATTATTATTATTATTATTAGAGAGGGAGTTTGTTTGGAGGAGTACTGGTTGGTTGGTGAACCCTTTTGTGTTCTTGTCATCAGTTTTTTAAAAGCTATGGCTATTAGTACTCCTTCTTCTGCTTCTTCTGGTTCTTCAATGGCGGCTTTAATGGAAAATGGAGATCAGTTGCCTCATGTTTTGGCTGTCGATGACAGTGTTATTGATCGCAAACTCATCGAAAAGCTGCTCAAGAATTCTTCTTGCAAGGGTAAGCTATTTTTGTTTTGTACAGTGGTTTCATCGATTGTTTGTTTATTGAGTATTCTTTTTTTTGACATTTTTTATTGAAAAAGAAGAGGAAAAAAAAAAATCCTCTGCTCCATATATTTGCAATAAACTAGAGATTAACATAAGAGGTATTAGATATGGATTTATTGGTATATTTGGAGTTAATTTTTGGGGGAAAAAAAAGAGAAAAATACTGAACGAGTTGATCTATTTATGGATGGTGCAGTGACTACAGCAGAGAATGGGCCAAGGGCTTTGGAGTTCTTGGGCTTGGGGGATCATGATAGACACAATTCCTTGGAAAAAGGCAATGTGAGTAAAATAAATTGAAATAAAGGAAAGATGGTATTATTCCTACATATGTTTAGGCGCAAATGTTTATTTAAGCATTAATTTCGTAAAATTTTTTTTGTTCTTTTTAATATTCCTTTGCAGGTCTCAAAGGTGAACTTGATAATCACAGATTACTGTATGCCGGGAATGACAGGCTATGACCTACTTAAGAAAATCAAGGTATTATATTATTGCAGTATTTTTTTATTTTGAGGAATTAGTCACTCTTTAACTTCTATATCTTTACTATTATCGTGGATAATATGGAGCCGAAGGGTTATTCAATTTAATTAGTTAAATATATATATATAAATGTTAACCATAATTATCTATCTCTTTGGAAGCAGGAATCGTCAGTCATGAGGGAGGTTCCTGTGGTGATTATGTCATCCGAAAACGTCCCAACTCGCATTAGCAAGTAAATAATCAATTTTGCTTACCAAATTCGTTTATTTTTTTAATAATGAAAAAGACGCATTTTACTAGTCCTTTTTTGGCACTATAGTCTCTAATTAAGTTGAAATTTAAAACTTTTGAACAGGTGCTTAGAGGAAGGAGCTCAGATGTTCATGTTAAAGCCCCTAAAACAATCTGACATTAAGAGATTGAAATGTCACTTGATGAACTCTGGAAACTAAAGAAAAACACAAGCTCATGAGTCATGACAATTTTTCCATGCCAAATTGGAAACTTGCTTCACTGATCTATGAGGAGAATTTTCTTTAGCCGCTAATTATGTTATGTTAATTAGAACATTCTTACATGTATGAAGAGTCATTTCAGTTTCAGCTGATTACTTTTTGTTGTTTTTTTTTTGTGGATTAAATGTACTTGGAAGATATTTCTCTTTCTTGATTCCAATGGTTGCCATGTACTTCAGTTTAATCTTTGCTTGGCGTTTTTATCCACAAAGAAAAAAGGAGCAAAAAACTTAGTTAGTCTTTTGCAAATGCATCATTTTGGTAGGATAAAATTGACTTTGAATTCGCTCATTTTGCAATCATAATCGAAGATTTTACCACAAAATCGTCAGCGAGAAATGTATCAAATTATGTAATGTGACTTAAATTCTGTGTAATATTGATGTTTAGACTTTAGATCATGTCTAACCAATGGGTTAATACCAAGTATTTTTCAAAAATAAATTTAAATTGGAAAGAGGAACTTTGGTCCTTTTGAATCCTTGTGGCTAACTTCTTCCTTCGAGAATAGTTCCAACTACAATAACACCAAATAAATGTAGGATTTTTTTTTTTTCCCCTTTTTTGATAACATTAGATTATTCTTCCTTGAGAATGGGATCAAATACGTCAATACATAATAGTAGACTTAGTAGTCACACAGCCCAAAAAATAAAAATACACTAACATATGATCCTACACGTAATCTATCCCAAAGAAAGCACTTTCTTTTTCCTTTTTTTCATTTGGGTCCAAAACAGATCAAAAGTCCAATTTCAGCAGAACTCTCCAAAGTTATCATATTTACATCAGAGATCCAATAATTCAAAGCTAATAAGCCAATAAAAGCAATAACACAATCATTTTAGGTAAACTGAAAAATAAAAAAGAAAAAAAATCAAATCAAATCAAATCAAACAAAGAAAAAGTCAAAAGAAATGCTTGTGATGATGATGATGACGACGATGCCTATGTTCATCCAATCCAAAGCACCGAATGACAGGGTAACATGTCACGAACACGCATCTTCCGATCCCTCTAACCATTGATGACATCATCAAACGAGGGCAAGAAGAAGAAGAAGAAGAAGAAGAGGCCCCGTCTTTCGCATCTCTGCCAGACCCAGTACTACTCTTTCTCCCATTATTACTACTAAGGTGGTTCTGACCCTTGCGACAATGGCGACTCTGACTCTGACTCTGCTTCTGCTTTCGCTTTCCCATATAAAGTTAAAAGCTCTTCCTCTACTCTCCCTAATCACCAATAAACCAAACAAGACCCGGAAATCATATACCAAAATTATGACTGCCCATTTCATTATTTTGAGAAAAAATATTCAAGATTTGAGATTTGTTACCTTATAGCAATGAGATGATGAGATTCTTGGCTCTGATAAACAGGAGGCTTAAATTAAATCAAATATCGAATAAGGGAGAGAGAGAGAGAGAGAGAGAGTGTGTGTGTTTTTGTGTGATTGGGAATCTTGGAACAGTTTTGATTGATTAAAAGTAATGTTAATGATTAAGAAGAGAAAGAGAGAATATTCGTTGGTAGGAGCCAGGCTTTTTATTTTTATTTTTATGGGAGTGGGAGAGGAAACGAAGGCAAGCAAGAATCACACCAAGGCTGAAGGCGGAATCCATCGCCGCGCCTGGACAGCTTGTAGTTGGCGCACTAGCTCCTCTTTTTTTTTTTTTTTTTCAAAAATTTCCTGAAAATTCGGAAGCCACTGAGCTGGACCAAGGTATATGAATGTACTGTCCTTGTTATGCCGAGGCACATCATATTCAGGTTACGTTATTACGTACAGGTCCTATATACGTCGACTTATTATAAATTATTAACCTATTAAAGTTTGACATGTTTGATAACATATTTTTATGTTTTGAGTATAACCTGATAAAATCTAATTAACCTCATTCAAATTTATGTACTAAATTTGCGAATAATAATGAGCCATGCTTTCTAACTGTTTATGTTTTTTTTTTTTTACGTACTATAACTATAGGGTTAAAAAATATGTTATACGTAGATATAATTTTTGAGTATAAATTTTTTGTATTTAGCATTTTTTCTTAAATGATAAGGATGATTGAATACTGTTATGCGGTCTAAAATCCTAAGGTCGCATAAGTTTTATATGCGACCTCCTCCAAGAAGGATATATGCGACCTCCTCCATGATGCTTATATGCG
>JXTB01000634.1:142161-202790 GCA_002914805.1 Parasponia andersonii | reverse complement strand
TTTACACGACACTTAAATTAAAATTAAATACCATATTGTGTCAATTAAATATTAATAACATTAATGACAACAATTACTTATTTAAATAACTTCAAGTAAATACATTAATAATATTATTTATACCCTTTCTTTTTTTTATTATTATTTTAAGAATCTACAAAAATTTTAGTAAGTATGTAAGATAATTAGATTCATAATGCACTCATAACAAAATATAAATAATAAATAAAAATTTTCAATATGCAGTAAATGTAAACTTTACGTTACAATTTTAAATCAGGGCACGTAAACATCAATCGAGCACTGTTGGACATTATCACTACATAGAATCAAGTTAGGCACAAATACTATATAAATTAAATAACATTAAATACAATTAATAACAAGTAACAGTTAGTAATTTTAGGGCATTCTAATCATGGGTGTTACAGTTCCTACCCGTTACAGTGATCTGCTAGTGTTGTTTGTTTTGCTACAGTGCCGATTGTCGTGGTCACCATGAGTGACGAGATCTTGGGTCACAAAGACCTTTTTTCATTCCACAAGAAGAACATTGTGGTTGATTCTTCTTTGGCTCCCCATGCAAAATCCTTTGCTGATGTGGTTCTCAACAAGAAAACAATGGTTATGCCCCTCCTTTCCACATCTTCTATTCCTCAACAAAAGGGTGCTTACGTTTCAGTCAAGGTTAATCCTACTACAGTGGAAGAATGATTGAATCTTTGTAAGTTTTCTCTTATTGGACGTGTCATTTTATCTAAAGGTGATAAACCTTGGTCTTTGCTTGATTTGAAGGCAAGACTAGATTCAGTTTGGAAAATTTCATCTTGGCGCCTTATTTCTTTGAGCAAGGGGTACTTTCTAATTTTGCTTACTTCGGAGGAAGATAAGACTTGTGTTTGGAGTATGAGTTCTTTGAATATTAAGCCAGGTATCTTAAGACTTCAGCTATGGGTTCCCAGTTTCGTGCCTAGTGAGCAAAAGACTATAAATATTCAAGTTTGGGTCCGTTTTTATAAATTACCATGGGAATTTTGGCATCCACAAATCCTTTCTGATTTGGCTAAGGCTATAGAGGTTCCTTTGAAGATTGACCAGGCTACTCTTAATGGGGATTTTGGTCATTTTGCTCGAGTTTTGGTGGATATTGACCTCAAAACTCCTTTGCTTGACTCAATTCAAGTTTAGAGCGGAAATGAATGTCGTTTTGTTTATCTCTCTTATGAGAGACTTCCTGATATTTGTTCTACTTGTTCTTCTATTGGCCATGATCCTTCTAATTGTTATCATAATAAACCAAAAGAGGACAAAGAAAAGATCACTAAGAAGAGTGAGGGATCAGCCTTGAAGCCTATTACCAATCAGGTAGTTTCCAAAGATGTTCAAAAATCTACGGATGTGCCAGTAAAGAAAATTTTCACTTCTCTTGCATCGAATTTGGATAAGGATAATACTCTTATGCGTTTTGGAAATATGGAAGATGAAGTTGAAATAGTTAACAGCCTAGAAAAGAATAAAGCTCATTATGATAAGGATGATGAGTTGGCAGCCATTGATGAAAAAGTAAATACTAAAGAGGATGTAGCCTTAAACCATGATTCGGAGCATATTTCGAATATGGATAAAGTAGTTAACACTGAGATTCATGAAGAGCATATTGAGGCCCCTACTACCGAGGTAGGTATTTCTAATCCGAAGGTTCCTCTTCTTTTGCGGAATCTAAGAGTGACCATAATTTGGACACAAGTGATTTCTCTCCAACCAAGGTCTTCACATCAAAAGATGAGGGTTGGCAAGAAGTGTAGTCTAAGAAAAAGAAGAAAGCTTCTCAAGCTCAGTACTCTAAGCCTGTCATAAGGGCTTCGAAAACCACTTCTCAATGAAGGTCCTTTATTAGAATTGTCGGGGTATCTCTAATATTGGTACCCAAAGATCTCTTAGAGATTTTTGCATTTATCACAGAATGGATATTCTTTGCTTAGCGGAGCCAATGTGTATGCTTAGCTCTATTCTTTCCTGCTTTTAGAGTTCTCTTAGTTTTCATTTAGTGGCTGAAAATGATAAAGCACTTCCTTCTGTCTGGCTATTTGGCACTTTGGCAGTCTCCAATTTTCAGGTTATTGTTTCTCATTCCCAACATGTTACTTTATCTTTCATATTCAATAGTGTCTTGTTTTTTACTAGTTTTGTCTACGCTAGTTGTGATTATATTGTTCGTCGTGACTTGTGGAACTCCTTATCTTCCTTGCATGTGACTGGTCCTTGGTTGGTGGTGGGCAATTTTAATTCCGTTATGGGTGCTCAAGAGACAACGCGTATCATTAAACAAAGATCTTATGAAGACTTCAGAGCTGGTGTGACCCTTTGCAATATGATTGACCTTGACTCCCAAGGTCCTTTTTATACATGGCCTGGTTGTCGGGGGAGAAGGTTGGTGATGTCTCGTCTTGATAGAGCTTTTTGTAATGAAGAGTTCTTACAGTAGTGGAATCAGGTTTCCAGTATTTGTTTGCCTAGTTTACACTTAGACCACCATCCTTTATTGTTATCTTCCAAGAAAGACATTGTTACTGGCTCTAGACCTTTTAGTTTCCAAGGAATGTGGCTTTCTCATCCCATATTTAAGGATTTTGTTAGTAAGCTTTGGTCTTGTTCTTACTTTGGTTTCCTGATGTCTATTTTGCTTAATAAACTTAAGGATTTGAAGCGTGAATTGAAATTATGGAATTGGAAAGTTTTTGGTGATCTCAAGCTCAATATTTCCAAAGCCATAGAGAATGTTTTATCCATTCAGGAGCGAATAGCTAATGAGGGTCTTTCTGATTCTCTTTTTTTCCAAGAAAATGAAGCACTTTATACCTTGGACAATTATTTATCTCAGAATGAAACTTATCTCCGAGAACAGAGTAGGATCAAATGGCTTAAAGAAGGAACAAAAATTCTACTTTCTTTCATAATATGGTGAAACGTCATCAGGCATAAAAGGTTTTGAGTCATATGAAGATTGGTGAGGATATTATGGAAGATGTTACATTAATTTCTTCTTATATTCAATCTTTCTATAAAGATTTGTTCACTGAGCCTCAAGTTAGTGTTACTGATTATTATGGTGTTCAGGAGATTATTCCGAATCTGGTCTCTTCTTCAGATAATTTGGAGCTTTGTCGAATTTCTAATGAAGAAAAAATTCGGTTGACGGTATTTGATATGGATGCTTCGAGTGCCCCAAGCCCTGATAGCTTTTCAGGCAAGTTCTTTCGCCACTATTGGAATATTGTTGGTCAAGATATGGTTTCTGCAGTCCAACAATTCTTCTACTCTGGTAGTTTAACACCTAGTCTTAATTCTAATTTTCTAGTGTTAATTCCAAAAGTGGATCATGCTCTTACTATTGATCAATATCGGCCTATTGTTTTAGGGAATTTTCTTTACAAACTAATTACTAAAATCATTGCTGATCATTTGGGTCGCATCTGTTCTCGGATTATTCCTCCTAATCAATTCGGTTTTGTGCCTAAAAGAAGTATTAGAGACTGTATTGCTGGCGCTTCGGAATGTTATAATTGTTTGGATAAAAAATATTTTGGGGGCAATTTTGCAATGAAGTTGGACATCAGAAAGGCTTTCGATACTTTGCGGTGGGACTTTATTAAAGCTGTTCTTTAATCTTTTGGGTTCGACAATAATTTTGTTAATTGGGTGGAAAATATATTTCACTCGGCTCGTCTTTCTATTTTAATTAATGGTTCCCCCTATGGCTATTTTTCATGTTCAAGAGGAGTTAGACAGTGTGACTCTCTCTCTCCTCTTTTATTTGTTTTTGCTGAAGATTACCTCAGTCGTTATTTCAACATTTTGATTCGTTAGGGCGATCTTGTTCCAATGACTTTTACTAGAAAAGAGAAGGCTCCAGTCCACTATCTTTTTGTAGATAATGTGCTTTTATTTTCTCGGGCTTCTAAGAACAATATTAGAGTTATCATGAAGGCCCTCCAGCATTATGAATCTTTGTCTAGGCAACAAGTGAATTATTCTAAGTCTTTTATTTATTTTAGTCATGCAGTTCTCTCTGCTACAATTTCAAATTTCCTGAACTTCACGAGTATGAGGAGAGGTGGTTCATAATTAAGTTATCTTGGAGTCTCTCTTTTTGTCGGTTCTCTAAAGTGTTCTAATTTTCAATCCCTACTAGACAAGATTTATAATAACTTCGAATATTAGAAAGGTTTGAATCTTTCAATTGCTGGGAGAGTTAGCCTTATTAATTTTGTAATCATGGGTCATTTATTTTATTCTTTTCAAGTCTATCGATGACCGGTTACTTTTTTAAAAGAGTTGATTTCTTCAATTAGAAATTTTTTGTGGTCTGGATCATCCAAAGTGGCTAAGCCAATTATTGTCTCTTAGAAGATGTGCTGTAAATCTAAAGAGGACGATGGTCTTGGCCTTAAAGATCCTAGAATTCTCAACGCGACATTGTTAAAGAAGCTTTCTTGGAGCTTATTGACTGATGATTCTTTCGTTTTTAGATTCTTGAGAGGGATATTTTTCTCCAATGGTTTTACTCAACGTCGATTTTGGAAGTTTTCTATTCGGTGTGGTTTGAGATCTCATATCCAGTCTCTTATCGATAAGTCAATTTGGGCGCCTGGTAGAAACTCTAAGGTACACTTCTGGAGTGATAATTGGCTTGGTTCTCCTTTAATTGGATGATAGATTGCAATGATACTTTGGAACCTGCCATTGATACTACCATTGGTGAACTTGTTTCGGATTATGAATGGTCTCTACCTGCTTCCTTTACTTCCAATTTTCTGATGATTACTGAAGAGATCCGGAAGACAGTTATCTGTGATTCTCTAGATATACTTATTTGGCGACATTCTGCTTTTGGTAATGTTACTTGTGCAAATGCCTACAATTCTTTGGTCGGTCCTTCTGTAAAGGAAAGAGAGGGTAATAAGTTTTGGGTTAGTTATATTTCTCCATTGCATTCTATGGTCTTTTGGAGATCTCTTCGAGATAAACTTCCAACAGAATATAATCTCATGCAGAGAGGCTTTATCATGACTTCGTGTTGTCGTTTTTGCTCTAGAAATGAGGAAACTGTTGATCACATTTTCATCTCATGTGACTTTGCCCGCAGTCTTTGGGGAGCTATCTCTTCGGCTTTTAGGTAGTGTATTCAATTGGATGGCTCTGTTATTAATTTTTGGCTTGATGCCCTTAAGGCTAATTTTAGTAACCAAGTTTCTCAGCTTTAGAGATCGGCTATTGTGACTACTGTTTGGGTTATTTAGACTTCACGTAACAAGTTATTCTTTGACAATGAGGTCACTTCTATCCATATGGCCATCACTTTGGTATGATGTGCAGTTGGTGAATCTAACAATGAGGAGTTAGGAATACTGAAATGTCTTAACGTCAAGCTAAAGCCATCAAAAGCTCCAAAAATAGTTGAAGTATTTTGGTGAGTCCCACCGGTAGGATGATTAAAGTTTAATACAGATGGTACTACTTATAGTTGTCCTGGGTTAGCAGGGTGTGGTGGTGTTTTTAGGACGTTCATGGGTTTCTTTAAAGGGGTTTTGCCATTTCTATTGGTAAGGCCTATGCTTTTGAGGCGGAATTGACTGTTGTGATTCATGCAATTTTCTATGCATGGAACTCAGGATGGAAAAACTTATGGCTAGAAAGTGATTCGGCTTATTTGGTTTCGATTCTGAGGTCTTATTCTTTGTATTTTCCTTGGAGTTAGAGACCATCGTGGATGCGTTGTCTTGGGTTGATTTCAAAGATGTATTTTTATGTTTCCCACATTTTTCGCGAAGAGAATATTGTTGCTGATATTTTGACTTCTAAAGAGACAAGTATTCAAGCTCTAACTTGGTTGCATACTGCTCCTCCATTTATCCTTGATGCAATTAAGAAAGATTATTTAGGGCTTTGTGGTTTCTACTTTTCTTAGTTGCCCATTTATAATACAATGTGCTCTTTTTTCCTCTTTGTGGTTTTTCCCATTAGGTTTTACGCAAATAGGTTTTAATGAGGTATTGTTGGGAGTTTAAGACAATAGTTTTGTTTCGACATGACTATCTGGCTCCTCTTAAGGCTGTTCATTTCTGTTTTCAACTGCTATTATTTTTCATTTTGGAGATTGTATTTTTCAAATATTTTGTACCTTTTTTATTTTTATTTTCTTTTATTTAATAAATTATTAGAGAGTTTCTTAGTTTCCTTCGTAGGAACCTAAGTTATTTCCTCTAGGTACCATTTAGCAAAAAAAAAAAAAATGTCTAGGCATATGTATATACGAAACTAATAAAACATTGTTTTGGAGTGTGACAAAATTTTAATAATTATCTATTAACTAAAATATTAAATCATAAAAAAATTATAATTATATAATATAATATCGATTAAGAAAACGTGACGTATCAAAATTATATTGGACAAAAGATAATTTTAACATTCAAAGATAAGTGTCAATTTATTATTAAAAGATTGTCAAGTTCACGCCACATCATCAAAAAACTCATCAAAAGTCTATGCCACATCATAATTAAAGCCATGTCACATCATAATTAAAGCTATGTCATTAAATAGGACACACGAGAATTTCTCATTGGAAGCTACCTAATATTTGCCATTGCCTTCACTTTGATTGACACTACAAGATTATGAATATTTTGTGAGAATAGTAGCTTTCTTATGCCTATACATACATATATATATATACATATATATATATGGGCTCAATGTTTGTAAAGAAAAAATAGTATTTTATGCAAAGATACTATCTTCCCTTCTCTCTCTTTTATCTATCATCTTAGCATCATTTTATCCCTTCTTCATTCTTTTTATTCTTTTAACTAATACATTATTTCAATCATCCTACTTTTTTCTCTTTATCCAATGTCTATCCCACTATACCTAACCATCATAATTATTCAACAAATCTCACATTAATCATTTCTCTCTAATCTTTTAGTCAAAAGTATTTCCTCTTTTAAACCTTCTACTTTGTCCTTATTCTATATGTAATTACATATTATATTATATATATTATATATCATATATTATTATTATTATAGATTTTGGAATAATAAGATACTTATATTCTGTACTATGCTAACATAACTACTAATATTTAATGTTGCAATTTAAATACTCCCAGATCTATGGAGATAAATTGTTTTAGTATGCTGAGTTGTGTATTGCGGTTACACTATTTACAAGCTCTCACGTTATTTCCAGTATTTTTAATTCTCGTAGATCCATGATGTAAAAATTGTTTATTAAGACGAGTTGTGTAATGCGATCGCTTTTTATATAACCCTTCATATTAATCTCAATAATTTAAATTTCAACCATTTAATTTTAGTATACTAATCTAACTAAATCCTAACTATCTGATATTTGGTGCTCGAATATGGCCCACAAAACTTATAATATCAACTACTATTTTGCTTAATTTTTCTTTTGCAGAAAAAACCACCGCTCTCCCCTCTCCCGAGTATTAAAAGCAACTCTGCTAGAGAGTAATCAAAGGAAACTAAGTTTTTTCAATATCTCCAAGATCTTAAAAGTCATCTCGTGATTCTGCCTGCTCTCTATCTTTTTCAACAACCAAAAAAAAAAAATAGAAAGGATGTTTAAAAAAGTTTTTTTTTTAAAAAAAAAAAAAAGAGAAAAAGAAAAAACAATAAAGAAAATCGTCTCATTGTCTCAACATGGCTAAGCAACAAAATCCATTGAATGTTGCAATCTCCACTATTTTAACTCAGTCAATGAATTCAATAGATGTTGTGAGGTAATCTCAAGAAGATATGCAATTATCTCACACCCAAATACTCCAAAAGATTGCCAATCTAGAAAAAAACAAATAGAGGGGGACTTTTGCTTCAATTCTACCCAATCAAAACAATAATTTTTATGCATCTAAAAATCAGATTTCTGATGTGCCTACAACAAAAACTACAAGATAAACTCCAGAATCCTTAAGAAGGGCTCAAAAAAATAAATTTGGTAGAAGACAGAGAGGAAAGATCAACACTTATTTCTGCAAAGTTAGAGCCATAATTTGAAGCATATCTCCTAAAATTGTGGAATATTGTGACATTTTTGTATGGACCTACAAAGACATGCCGAGATTAAGTAGTAATTTAATTACTCACAAACTTACCATAAACAGCATCTACAAGCTAGTCAAACAAACAATAAGAAATTTCAGCAATTATATTCAGCTACAAATTAAAAAGGAGATAGAGAAGTTACTAGAGGCCAGGTTCATAAAACCATATATATATCCAACATGATTGTCAAAATATAGTACCGGTGAGAAGAATGGCAATCAAAATCTGCGTAGATTTCAGAGCTTTAAACAAAGGATGCCCAAAAGATGATTTTTCGCTGCCAAATCTACATATGCTTATTGATGCAACCACCAACCACGAGATGCTCTCATTCATAGATGGATTCAGTGCCTAGAACCAGATTAAAATAGATCCAGAAGATAAAAAAAAAAAAAAACTTTCAAAACCTTATTTAGAAATTTTTACTACACAGTAATGCCATTTAGGTAAAAAAAACACTAGAGCCACTTCTCAACAAGCTATGAAAATAATTTTTCATGATATGATCCATGATTATGTCAAAAACTATATCGAAAATTTGGTGGTAAAGTCCAAAAGAAAATAAACACATTTGAATCAATTGAAAAGAGTATTTGAAAGGTACAAAAAGTGCGATCTCAAGATAGATATGCTAAAATGTACATTTCGAGTCATAGAAGGCAAGGTTTTGGGTTTTGTAGTTCACAAAGGTGGAATCAAGATTAGTGAAGACAAGAAAAAGGTAATACTAGATATCAAGTTATCTCAAGATCTCTAACAATTGAGGAGATTCATTGGAAAAATTTCTTATCTCAGGAGATTTACTCCAGCTTTAGCTAGTATTATCAATCCTCTTTATCAATTAATTAAGAAAGATATAGAGTATAAATGGGATATTAAATATGACCATGCCTTTAAAGAAATCAAGAAATTTCTCACTAATGCACAATTCATGGCTGCCTCATCCCCACAAAACATTATTAATTTACTTGGTTGTATCTGACGAATCAGTTGGGATATTGATAGCACATAACTATGATAGCTTGGAGAAACTAGTCTATTATCTGAGCTGCCTACTTAGAGAATCGGAGAAGAACTACTCTATTATAGATAAGCTCTATGTTGCCTTAATACATGCAATACAAAAGCTTAGACATTACATAATCTCTCACAAAGTCAAAGTGATCATGAATTCTAATCTGATCAAGCTCTTACTATAAAAGCCAATTCTCACTGGTCGATATGCCAAATGGATACTCATGCTTAGTGAACTTGATATTACTACAGAAAAGCCACAAGCAATTTTAAATGTCAAGCTTTGGTTGAATTTCTTAAGTACATTAAGCATGATTCAAAGAAAATAATGGCCATAGAAAACAAAAAAGAATATTGGATACTCTATTTTGATGTTGTGTCTGTCCACAATAAAAGAAGTGTCAGAGTTGTTCTGTCAAAATGATTAAGATAAAATCTTCAAAAGAGTCATTAAATTAGCTTTCCTTTGCTCCAATAACGAAGCTGAATATAAGGTTTAGCAATGCCTAGATCTGGCCAAAGAAATAAAGATTTTAGAATTAAAAATCTGTGGGAACTCCAACTTAGTTATCAAATTGCTCAATGAAGGTTTTGCTGTTAAAGAGCCGAATTTGATCAATTACAGAGAAGAAATTCAAGAAAAGTTCCACATCTTCAAAAATTATAAATTTAAGTACATCCCTAGATCTCTGGACAAAAATGAACATGCTCTGAAAACATTAGTACTTAAAATGGGTGATACAAATGAAGATCTTATTGAAATCCCCTTGGAGACCAAATCAAAACCAGTAGCTTCATCAAATGGATGGATCCAATCTATCAAAGAAAAGCTGGAAAGTCTAGAAGTCAAAAATCTTGAAGAAATCAATGTATTCATATTGATCAATGATCAAGAAAATAAGAGATTTTCTAACAAAATTTTGGCAAAATGCATTGATGAAGAATTTGGATGAAAAGTACTAGATGAAGTCGATTCTAAATTATGTGATTTAGATAGAGTAACATTAGCTAAAAGACTCCAATGACTTGGATACTTTTTGATATGAACCCCGCCAACATGTGACGAAACCCAAAACAAGGATGATGCCTTGGACCATTGTACAATCAGATTCGAATGAAAAACCTCGACCCAATACCTATAAAGAGATGTGAACCTTGGTATAAAGAAAGATGCCACAATCAATGATGGAAAACTCGATTGATAATTCAAGGGATGAATGCCACATATATAACTAATAAGTTCGAATAAGTTCTCAACGAACCAAAGAGAAATTATACTTAATTTTAATGAATTGTAATATGATCTTATTGAACGAAAAGTGTACAATATATAGGTCAAGGGCCACGAAATTTTAAGTCTAAAAATACCCTAAAAATGCCTAAGGCAACTTACCCAAAATCAGAAAAAGAAAGTAGGAAAATAACCCTAATAGCTAACCTAATTTTATCCCTAATTACATGGTAGGCAATCTGATTTTAATCCTTTAATTTTCAGCCTATTATATACCACTAAAGAAAAGGAAATAAGCAAATAAATCATTTTGGGAAACTGATAACTAAAATAGGAAAGTAAGCTATGATTTGGTGTTCAAGTCTTTACATATAAGATTTCCCTTTCATATGCACCTATGGACTTTCTTGAACTTGAATCAAGCTTGTTAAGGCCTTAGAAATTCGTTCATTTCCATCAATGGGCTTCCACATGCATGCCTGAACCCAAATCCCTTGAATCAGTCCACTCAACGCATTTTGTAATTTTTTTGCACGTGCTCTTGTAACTGGACCAATAGAAACTTGGATAGGATCTGCATTCCATACTCTCATGCTTGCCATGTCCTTATCATTCCTCTCCTCTTGAAAAGGATTTGTCCTCAAATCAAGTTCATCATCTGCAATAAAAGGACTCAAATCAAAAACATGGAAAGTAGCACTCACATTATACTCACTAGGCAAGTCAAACTTATATGCGTTGTCATTGATTCGTTCCAAGACTTGAAAAGGTCCGTCTCCTCTAGGTAACAGCTTGGATTTCCTTTGAGTCAGAAACTGCTCTTTTCGCATGTGCAACCAAACCCAATCACCAGGTTCAAATACCACTTGTTGTCGGCCTTTGTTGGCTTGTTTGGCATATTGCTCAATCCTTTGTTCGATGTAGAGCTTTACTTTCTCATGAATCTGATTGACAAGTTCAGCTTTTCTTTTCCCATCTAAATTCATATACTCAAACAAAGGTAATGGTGATAAATCCAAAGGAGTTAAAGGATTAAAACCATAAAAAATTTCAAATGGTGAGAATTTAGTAGCAGAATGAACAGAACGATTATAAGCAAACTCAACATGCGGTAAACACTCTTCCCAAGTTTTGATATTCTTTTTAATAATAGCCCTCGACAAAGTAGATAAAATCCTATTCACTACTTCAGTTTGACCATTGGTTTGAGGATGACGAGTAGTTAAAAATAACAACTTAGTTCCTAACTTAGCCCATAAAGTCTTCCAGAAGTAACTCAAGAACTTAGCATCTCTATCGGAAACAATTGTTCTAGGCATGCCATGTAATCTTACAATCTCTCTAAAGAACAAATCAGTAATGTGGGAAGCATCATCAGATTTGTGATATGGAATGAAATATGCCATCTTAGAAAATCTATCTACCACCACAAAAATTGAATCTCTACCCCTTTTAGACCTAGGCAAACCTAACACAAAGTCCATTGAAATATCAATCCAAGGCTCACTAGGAATGGGTAGTGGGGTATATAAACCATAGGGTTGCACTCGGGATTTTGCTTGCCTACACGTGACACATCTACCACAAATTCTCTCAACATCTCGTTTCATGTGTGGCCAATAGAAGTGTTCTTGTAACATGGCTAAGGTCTTAGCAACTCCAAAATGTCCCATTAAACCTCCCCCATGTGACTCTCTCACTAGCGAATCTCGCACAGAAAAATTTGGTATGCACAATTTATTTTCTCGAAACAAGAAATCCTCATGCCTAAAGTACTTACCATTGGCTGTCTTTTCACAAGATACATACTTTTTACTAAAGTCAGGGTCTAAAGGATATAATTCTTTAATAGGCTCAAAACCCAATGTTTTAGCTTCAAGAGTAGAAAGTAATACATACCTACGAGAAAGTGCATCTGCGACAATATTTTCCTTACCTTGTTTATATCAAATAACGTACTGAAATGTCTCAATGAACTCAACCTATCGGGTATGTCTCTTGCTCAGCTTATGTTAGCCTCTCAGGTGTTTCAAGGACTCATGGTCGGTATGAATCACAAACTCTTTAGGCCAAAGGTAGTGCTGCCATGTCTCCAAAGCCATAACCAATGCATACAAATCCTTGTCATAAGTTGGGTAGTTTAAGGCTGCCCTACTTAGTTTCTCACTGAAGTAAGTAATTGGTCGTCCCTTCTGTATTAAAACTACACCTATAGCAATACCTGAACATCACATTTAATTTCAAACGTTTTATTAAAGTTAGGCAAAGACAATAAAGGGGCATTGATTAGTTTTTGCTTGATCAGTTGAAATACCTTCTCTTGTTCTTCTCCCCACTTGAAACCAACGTTCTTTTTGATTACTTTGGTAAGTGGTGCGGCCAATGTGCTAAAGTTTTTCACAAACTGTCGGTAGAAACTAGTAGGTCCATGAAAACTTCTCACATTTCCTATGGTCATGGGACTTGGCCACTCTTGGATTGCACGTACCTTCTCCTCATCAACCTGTATACCCTATGCACATCACAACAAATCTTAAAAATACAAGTTTATTAGTGCAAAAGTTACACTTCTTTAGATTAGCAAATAACCTTTCTTTTTCTAAGTACATCTAAAATAGATTTCAAATGTACTACATGTTCATCCAAGTTTTTTCTATAAATCAGAATATCATCAAAATAAACAACTATGAACTTTCCAATAAAAGCACACAAAACATGGTTCATTAATCTCATGAAAGTGCTTGGAGTATTAGTTAATCCAAAAGGCATAACTAACCATTCATATAAACTATATTTTGTTTTGAACGCAGTTTTCCACTCATCACCCTCTTTCATTCGGATTTGATGATATCCATTTTTCAAATCAATTTTAGAAAAGACACAAGAACTATGCAATTCATCCAACATATCATCTAAGCAAGGGATAGGATGACGATACTTTACCGTTATTTTGTTAATTGCTCGACAATCAACACACATTCGCCATGATCCATCCTTCTTAGGAACCAAAATTACCGGAACTACACATGGACTCATGCTTTCTCTAATATACCTCTTTTCCATCAACTCACTAACCTGCCATTGAAGCTCCTTTGTCTCCTCGGGATTACTCCTGTAGGCTGGTTGGTTTGGAATAGAAGCACCAGGTACAAAATCAATTCGATGTTCTATTCCCCTTAGTGGAGGAAAATCATGCGGCACCTCATCGGGAAAGACATCCTCAAACTGCTGCAACAGAGAAATAACAAAACTATGCAAAACATGGTCAAGAATGTTAGTGTTTAAAAACGCCTCCTTGTACAAGAGTACAATCATTGGCTTATTCGAAAACATCGCTCTCTTAATTTCTTGGGTTTTTGCATAAAAATTGTTTTGTTTTCTCTCTATTTTTCTCTCAATGGCCGAATTTATTATTGCCTTTTCTCTCTTTTTTCTTCAGCCTCTCTCTCTTTTTCACTCTTCTTCTTTTGATCACTCTCTTTTTGTAACCTCACTTGATCTTTATGAACTTCTTTTGGTGTCAAAAGAATAAGAGTGATTGTCCTTTGATTAAGTACAAATGAGTAATTGTTGGTGAAGCCATCATGTTTAATACGCCTATCAAATTGCCATGGTAGACCTAGTAACAAGTGTTCAACTTGTATCAGAACCACATCGCACAAAACTTCATCTTCATATTTCCCGATAAGAAAAGAATCTAACACTTATTTATTCACCTTAAATTCACCACTATTATTTAACCACTACAACTTTTAAGGCTAGGGATGCTTCATGGTTGGCAACCCTAATTTCTCCACCATAGTAGTGCTAGCAACATTGGTACAACTACCACCATCAATAATCATACTACATGCCTTGTTTTGAACGTGGCACCTAGTATGAAAGATGTTTTCTCGTTGCACCTCTTCATCTTCTTTGACTTGCGCACTCAATGCTCTCCATGCCACCAACAAATCTCCTTGGGCAGGGTATTCCTCTTCATCGGCATCCTCCAATGGTGGCATAAGATCGGTGTCGTCTTCGTCTTCGGTTTCAATTTCACCGTCATCTCACAATACCATAACTCTTTTGTTTGGACATTGGCTAGCTATATGATCCCTTCCTTGACATTTAAAGCACTTGATATCACGATTTCTAAAAGTAGAAGAATCGGATTTACCATGATTTACATAGCTAGTCACTTCTTGCTTTTGCTCAGCTTTAGGCTTCATCATAGGTTGCCTCTCATCCTTCTTCCATTGATTCGATTTCCAAGCGGATGTACTTGGCTTTTGGCTTGGATGTGTGCTACCCCTTCTCTTGAGTTGGTTCTCAAGTTTTATAGCTATGTGGACCATATCTTCCAACTCCACGTAATGTTGAAGTTCCACCACATTAGTAATTTCTCGATTCAAACTAACCAAGAATCTGGACATTGTAGCCTCCCAATCCTCCTCTACATTCGCTTGAATCATAGCAACCTCCATCTCTTTTTAATATTCCTCTATACTCTGGTTACCTTGCCTAAGGCTTTGCAACTTGTTATACAATTTTCGGTAGTAGTAGCTCGGTACAAACCTCTTTCTTATCACTATTTTCATCTCTTCCTACATCTCTACTGGATGCTCCCTATTTCTTCTCCTATTCATTACTAACTGATCCCACTACACAATTTCATAATCAGAAAATTCAATAGCAGCAAGCTTTACCTTCTTAATCTTGGAGTAATTGTGGCAATCAAATACTAATTCAACCTTTTTCTCCCACTACAGGTAAGCTTCTGGATCGTTCTTGTCTTGAAAGGATGGAATCTTCATCTTAATATTATCCAGTGAATTATCTTATCGATTTCTAACTCCTTTAAACTGCCCACCATATCTCATGTTGCCAACAATTGAATCTCAGTCATCTTCATCACCAAAAGTATCTCTATAATACTCTTCATCTTCAGCCCTCACTTCCTTATGCTAGAATCTAACTCTTCAATGCATATTAGGAGCGATTTACGGATGTTTCACATGTGAGTTATCTATTCTATCCATCCGCTCATGAACTTGTGCCATCTCTGCTTTCATTACTCTTCTCATCTTGCCATAAGACTTCCATGAGAAGCTTCGGATCACTCACTCTAGATGTATCTCCAGAATTGTTTCTGTCCTTGTTGTCTAACATGTTTGCTGCAAAACAAAGTTAGAAAAGAAAGGACCTCACACACTCTCTCATGTATTTTACTCAGTAATAAATCACTCAATTTCACTCGCGTTTCACTCGAATATATCAGATTGACTTTTACCCTCTAATATGCTCACCACTCTTGCTTTTTTCCACTCGTAATTTCTTAAAAGTTCTTATCAAACTAATTCAAACAAATAATCAGAATTTCTGAGCAAAAATCTACACAAAAACTCACCAATCAAATCAGGATTTAATATAATAACCTAGAATAACAGTTTCTAGAAATTGATAAGCAAAGAAAGTGAAACAAAGAAAAAAAAAAAGAAAAACGCACATAAAACTTTGAAGGCTTGGAAAATGATGAAAATGATAGATTTTGGACTCGAAAATTGGGGTGAATAGGTCGTAGTTAATTTAATATCGTAGGGCTCGGAATAAGCTTTGATTTGATATATAATATGTGTTGTTTTGATAACCGGATCAAAAGTTACAACCGTTTTACTGAAGCACTATCAAAATTCTCTAATTCAACCACAGATTCTTCTCTCTTTTTTTTTTTGTTTTCGATTTCGGGATTCTGCCTCTTTTTTTTTTATTAATTGAGAACCCAAATAATAACTGAAAACATAAAGGCTAACTGAAAAACACCAAGAAATAAATTCGGATTCAAAAGCAAACAAATAATTTGAATTAGCTACGACTAGAACAGATCGAGCTTATGTTTTTTTTTTTTTGGATGAGTTAGATGAAAGAAAGAAGAAAGAATATAGATTAGTTTTGACTAGAAAGAAAAGATAAAGGATAGATTAAACCTGAGATTAGAACCTGGCTCTGATACCAAATGATACGAACCCCACCAACTTGTGACGAAACCCAAAATAAGGATGATGCCTAAGACCGTTCTACAATCAGATTTGGATGGAAAACCTCCGCCCAACACTTATAAAGAGATATGAACCTTGGTATAAAGAAAGACGCCACAATCAATGATAGAAAACTCAATTAATAAGTTAAGGGATGAGCGCCATAGAGAAATCTGATAAGTTCGAATAAGTTCTTAAAGAACTAAAAAGAAATTACTCTTAATTTTAATGAATTGTAATATGATCTTATTGAATGAAAAGTGTAAAATATATAGGCCAAGGGCCACGAAATTTTAAGTCTAAAAACACCATAAAAATGCCTAAGACAACTTACCCAAAATCAAAAAAGGAAAGTAGGAAAATAACCTTAATAGCTAACCTAAATTCATTCCTAATTACATGATAGGCAATCTGATTTTAATCCCTTAATTTTCAGCCTATTACATACCACTAAAGAAAAAGAAATAAGCAAATAAATCATTTTGAGAAACTAATAACTAAAATAGGAAAGTAAGCTATGACTTGGTGTTCAAGTCTTTACATATAAGATTTCCCTTTCATATACGCCTGTGGACTTTCTTGAACTTGAATCAAGCTTGTTAAGGCCTTAGAAATTCGTTCATCTCCATCAATAGGCCTCCATGTGCATGCCTGAACCCAAATCCCTTGAATCAGTCCACTTAACGCATTTTGAAATTTTTTTGCACGTGCTCTTGTAACTGGACCAATGAGAACTTGGATAGGATCCGCATTCTATACTCTCGTGCTTGCCATGTCCTCATTACTTTTGGCCTGAATTAAGAAAACAAGCTAATGAGCTGCAAAGAAATTATAAGCAATACTAACTTATAATTGATCCTAAAGAAAGCTTCTTTGTGGAAGAAAAAGATTGGAGAAAAGTCTATATTGACTATATTGTCCTAAGTCAGTTGCCTGATGACAATTTTTAGCTATTCTGGTGAAACAAAAAGTAGATAGATTCTTTGTCCAAAATAATCTGCTTGTCAAAAAGAGTTTTCAAGGAAAAGTCCTAAGATGTTTAGGATCTAATGAAATAGAAAATATTCTTAAAAGAAGTACATGCCAAGGACTGTGGTGGTCATATGGGTAAAAGATGGCTGTTTGAGCAGTTGATCACTATTGGATACTATCGGCCTACGATGGAAAATAATGCTATGAAATTTGCTTGAAAACGTGACGCTTGCCAAAGACATGGAAATTTGATACATGGGCCCACTGTCGACATGGGAAATATTACATCACATTGGCCATTCTACACTTGGTTAATTGATCTTATTAGACCAATCAATCCTCCCTCAAAAGGAAAGATTTAGATTCTAGTAGCTACAGAAAATTTCACAAAATGGTTTGAAGCGGTTTTTATTAAAAGGGACACTTCACTAGTCAATTTATGCAAGAAAATATTATCTGTCATTTCGGCCTACTTCAAAGGATACTGTTAGATAATAGAATACCTTTTATTGGACAACCTTTTGATTTACTACTGGAGAGATATCAAATCTTTTATAGAAGGTTCACTAGAAACTATCCTCAAGAAAATGGAGTCATAAAAGCATTCGGCATTGACTTTGATAACTATCATCAAAAGAATGATCAAAGAAAGATCAATCTAATAGGATGAATTGTTACCTTTTGTTCTTTAGGCTTACAGAGCTACCAAGCATATGATGGTAATTTGACTTAATACTTAGGAAAAATCACACATATATACAAATATGGAAAACATATAATCACGTCATGAATGCAACGGAAAAAAAAAATAGTGGATTCAGGTTTTAAAGTTTTTACATGAAAATAGTTTTCATAACCATAGATCATGCATATATCATATACAAGATTATGTATAACATAAATCAAATCTAGAGACATAAACCTTAGAGATAAGATTAGAATTTACCTCTTGTAATGTACTCTTCCTTGATCTCATTGTAAATGGTGATCAAGTCTCTAACTCTAGATCTTCTTGTCTATGGTCTTGCTCTTGGTTGATGAGGTGAGTGGGCACCAAGTTAAATTCTACATTGGAGAAGGATCAAGTATACCTTCTTGATCTTTAGGAATACCGGGACATGAGATGTTACTTATGAGATTGCAGAAAACTTTTTCTCTCTTCTCTTTCTCAGCCTTGGCCGAATGCTCTCTCTCTCTCTCTCTCTCCCCCTCTATATTTCACTTGTAACACTGCTAAAGTTACCGTGCAGTTTTTTTTTCTCTCATATATCTTATATATACGGGGCCTAAAACTGCTAATCCGAGTCCTACTAGGATTGGGCTTGCTCTCTAATTTGGGCTATGAGTGTATTTTTATAAATATATCTAACTCATATAACTTATTTGTAAAAATACCAAGTTCTGTGTAGAATTATTATTTTACACAGTTTCATAAATACCGCCAATCAATTAATGAGCTCTGTTGAGTTAGACAAGGGACCTAATGGATCCCAATAATCTAAGCTCCAATAGTATAATAAATACATAATAATCCTTATTATAGCATTTATATAAATATTATTAGTAAAAGGGACACTCCACTAAAAGCTCAACACTACACTCTTAGATTAAATGTCATGCCTTTTATAGAGATTTAATTAACTAGTCTTGAATAATCGATCCATCTAGCATATTCTATACCACATATATA
Organism: Parasponia andersonii; assembly: GCA_002914805.1. Taxonomy (NCBI): domain Eukaryota; kingdom Viridiplantae; phylum Streptophyta; class Magnoliopsida; order Rosales; family Cannabaceae; genus Trema; species Trema andersonii. The sequence goes on along the minus strand of JXTB01000634.1, from coordinate 183,731 downwards.
ATCTCTATACAGTATCGTAATTGGATAGGTAAAATTACTATAATATCTTTCCAACACATATTTACCTTTAAGTTACCATCTTTCTATCAAGGAATAATGTTGTCAATAATTTTGTTCTCAATAGACATTTAGACAAAATTATCAACAAATTCAAAAAGTAAATACTAAAATCTTAGATTTAATTATTCTATGAATCTTGAAAGACCTTAGAGTGACATTAATGTATAGTGTCCTTAACTATTTGGTGTTCCCATCAATTTATAAGCTATAACCTCCAATATATTTCATTGAGTCTAGTCTTTTAACAAATCAAAAGGCTACAACCTTTGAATGTAAGTCCAATCAAACATCAATCATTAAGATTTACACGCTAAGAGCTAGTTTGTGGTAACATACGAATTGAGTTACAGCACTCCAATTCTTTATATTACCTAGTCTAGTTCAATACACATAACTTATTTATGTTGTACTAGTGTTTCTATCAAAAGTCAGACACTTCAATGATTTGAGACACATCATTCCCGTTGAGATAGACAAACACTACAATCTTTAGTAAATAAAGTATTCCATCTTTATTTACAGATTATGAACTAATTAATTTAGACTTAGATAAAAAAACAAGTCTTTCCATAATTAATATTTAATCATGTTTGTTTCTTTATACATAAATAAAGTCATGAAATCTTTTTCAGATAAATAAACTATTCAACTAAGACAGTTTAATCTAGCAAATATCATAATTACATATAAGAGAAAGTTGTTTATAATAAAAGGGTAAAATTAGAAATCTACTTTTTAGGGCAAATATCCTAACAACATACTATCACTAAAGAGACTTTGTTTTCTTTAGTATATGGAGCTGAAACTCTATGACATGTGGAATTAAATATACCATATGCTAAAATGGCACAAGGTGGGATAGAAAATTTCGAGATTTTGATCTCGAAGTTTTGGAAGACCATAGAGCACAAGTACAAGATAAGGTCTGAAATTATCAAAGAAAAACTACTCGAACCTATAATAAGTTGGTAGGAGTCAAAAATTTCCAAGAATGTGACTTAGTACTCAAAGTCATTAATCATGTCACAAAAGGAATGTATGCTGCTAAGTTTATACCAAACTAGGACGGACCCTATGAAATCACATATATCAAATCCAATGGATATTGCAGTCTTAGAGACTTGGAAACAAGTACGCTATCTACACCTACCAACTTAAAGTTAATTAAGAAATACTTCATATAGTTTTATAGATATGTCTATATTTGGAAACTATCATTGATGAAATGTTTATAATATAAATAAATAATTGGTATTAAATCATCTCTAATTATACCCAATATTCCTCAATCCAAATTGGGTATATTCCCTAGTCTACATATATAATTGCGCGCACACCCAATTCAAAAATATAATTTAATGCATACTCTAATCTAGACATATAATTAGGCATGTACCCTAATTTAAATATCTTGGGTATGATAATTTGAAAAAATAAAAAAATCTATCAATTAATTATCATTTAATCCAATAAATATTAGGGAATACATTAAATTTTCATTAGTTTTTATTCTTTTCTTGACCTAATATCTTGCTTTGTTTTTCTTTGGCAGGAGGACAATTTTCTCTTCAATCATGTGACTCACATACATGTTGGAGTTCAAGAACTAAGAATTGGAGCTTAATGATTCTTTGACATTATAGTTTGATAAGTTCACTTATTTCAAAAAGGTCTGTCAACAACACTAAAGCTCATTGCTCACATACGACATATTTTTTTTCTTTCTAGAAATTATTTCCACTGACTTTTGCTCTATTAAGGTTTTAAGAGGTATTATTTAGGTTAGATAAATCTAATAGAAATATTTCGATATGACTATATAGAATCTGATTAAAGCTAGCAACCTATTATTCCGAACTTGCTTATAATTCGTATCAGCCATTCCTTTTGGATTCAAAAGATGTTGGATTATCTTATAGGTGAGTGCTAACCTAGTTAGAATGTACTTGTAAGATAATAATACCTCAACTCCTCCTAGATATTTATCTAGAGGAAGAAATTTTCTCTCCATAAATTTGGTATTTCTGAGACATGTTTCAAGACCATATTGAGAAAAATTCACTTTAATGAACTCTAATGAATGTTAAAATTCACTATAATTATGAGGATTTCATATTTTGGAATGTGACAAAATTCTAATAATTAGTCAATAACTAAAATATTAAGTCACAAAAATATGATAGTCATATAATATGGGATCAATTAAGAAAGCATAGCATGTCAAAATTGCATTGGATAAGGGAGGATCTTAAAATTCTAAGACAATGTCAATTTCTTATTAGAAGATTGTCAAGTTTGTGTCACATCATTAAGAGTCTATGCTACAAGCCATGTCATTAAAGAGGATACATGGCAATTTCTCATTGGAAGCTATCTAATATTTGCCATTATCTTCGCTTTGATTGCCACTACTAGATTATAAATATCTTATGCAAATAATAACTTTCTTATGCATACATATATATATATATATATGGGTAAAGAAACATAATTTACATAGAGCAAATATTCTTGTATTATTTTCTCCCTTCTTTATTCTTTTCCTTTATTAACTAATACATCATTTCAATCATCCTACTTTTCTTTATTTTTATCCGATGCCTATCCCACTATACATAACCATCACCATTATTCAACAAGTTCATTAATCATTCCTCTCTAATCTTTTAGTCAAAAAGCATTTCTTCTTTTAAACAACTTTGTCCATATTCTATATATAATTACATATTATATTATATATAATATATTATTATTAGTATTATTATAGATTTTGGAATATTGAGCTACTCATCTTGCTATTTTCTATTGCTCTAAATATTTCTACAGGGTGCTCATAAACTCTACATTATTCTAACATAACTACTAACATTTAAATTCTGTAATTTAAATACTCGTAGACCCGTGGGGGTAAGTTGTTTTAGTATGCTAAATTGTGTACTGCGACCGTACTATTTACAATCTCCCACGTCATTCCTAGTATTTTAAATTCCCATAGATCCATTATACTGAGTTTATTAAGGTGGGTCATGTAATGTGACTGTTTTTTATACAACCTTTCGTATTAAACTCAGCAATTTAAATTTTAGTATACTAATCTAATAGAATCCTAACAGTCTAACGTGTGGTGCTAGACTATGGCCCATACAACTTATTATAATCAACCATTATTATGCTCAATTTTTCTTTTGCAGAAAAGGCACCATTCTCTTGAGCAAACATAATAACCTTAAACCCACTCAATAAAAGTGAAGAAATTTGATTTTATATAATAAAATTTCAACGACAAAAATATTAGAAAAAAAATCTTAATTTTTAAAATATTATTTTTTAAAATAATTAAAAAAAAATTACCATTCCATACCAATTGAAGAAGTACTTGAAGTAACTTGTCAAGTTACATGAGTTTAGTTACCTCAAATAACTCAAGTTGTTACTTTAAGTATATTTTATTTTGAAGAAAATGTGGTACTTTCTATATATTTTTCTAAAAGTCATATTTTCAAAATAAAATTTAAAAATAGTATTTTTCTAAATAAATCAGAAATTTTTAAACCCATTATGAAACTTTGGACTTTTAGAGTTTTCATAAAAAGCCTAATAAAAATTCTTTATATTTAAATACGTTAATTACAAAACCAATACTTTGAAATATGGCGTTTCTAAATTTTTAATTCTATTGGTTGGATTGTGCAAAATTATGCCACTACATTTATAATTTTGCAAATATCCTCTTTTTGTTTCTAAATTAGATTATTTGTGCTAACTATTTTCAATAAATTTTAAGTGTTTATCAACAAAATAATCTATCATCAATTCGGACCATTAACTGATGAAATATTTGGTCAATTTTTACATAGAGAGTAGATTTTTTTAGAGATTATAAATGTAAATTAATTTTGGTATTTCCTTTTTCGAGTAACCTCTTTTGGGGGGTTTTTTTTTTTTTTTTTTTTCCAAACACTCTTTTGGGACATAGAGAGATGCAAATGGTTCTCTTTGGAGGCATATAATAAGTTTGAGAGGTACAGAGTAAATTATTGTTCCTTGGGTAAAATTACCAATTAATGAGAAGGGTTCCGTTCTTTCCTCTCCCACCCAAAAGAACCTGAAAAAATTCCCTCAAAAAAAAAAACCTGAAAAAAAATAATAAAAATATTTAATAACCCTCATCAGACCCTTTCTACTCGCCTTCAAGCCATGAGTCTCTTCGGTTTGGGCAGGCAAGTAACAGCTTTTCATTTCATCCCAATTATACATATATTTTTTAATTAGTGCATTCGATGAATCGTATATTATACGATTTTGCAAGATCGATTAATATCCGAATTGTTGAGTCTGGTAATCTTTGCTGGGTTTCATAGATTTAATGCTCTTTGAGACCTTTTTAGCCTTATTGAACTTAATTACAAGCTTATTTCACCATTTGGGTTCATATCATTATTGAGTACTATATACTTGTGGGTTTTATGTTCCCCACAGCAAGGAATTCTTTTTTTTTTTTCGGATATTTATAACTGTGTCATTAATGATAAATATTTTCATCTAGTTAATATACTAACTTACTCATGAGTTGGTGATTTGTTTGTAAAAAGGGGTATTATAGTTTGTTGTAATAATTTGAGCAAGTGGTGTCTGGTGATTCAATGACAGAGGATATGGTTTTGATTCAGTATGTTGAATAACAAATGTGATAATGCTTTACTGTTCTGATAACGGAACGGCGATGGAAAGAGCTGTAGAAGTCAAAAGGGCAATAGGATATGCTTACATGTAGCTAAAATGTAATAGAACCAATTAGAGATTTGTGTATAATTGAATGTCAATGGGTTGGTGGAAGCTTGCTTTGAGTGTCTTACTAAAAACTGTTTTAAAGTCATTGTTAATATAACTTTTGTATGTGGAGTGATCCTCGATTTTATTATGTTTTTAGGTTGAGAATTTGGGCATGACATGGAAGTCTTCGAAAAGAGTTAAGGCAATAAAAGGTGAGAATATTCATATAGGAATTAGGATATTTGTTTATAGATTGCTGCTTCAGGGTGATGCGTACAACTGAACCTAGGAATGGGATTTAGAAAGTCACCTGAAGAGGATATATGTCACTCTTTTTTACTGTAAAGACTTAAAGTGGTTAGTTGTGCTTTTGGGATTCTTATTATTAATTTGGTTGGTAAAGTTTTGGAAGGCCTGCTGAGGATCTGTGATTGTTACACTTGGTATTTTCAATCACTGACCTTGTTGATTATGTGTCAATGTGTTTAAGTACACCAAAAGGTTGAAGGCATATAGTGTTGCAAGAAGATATCAGATTTAACTTAGATTGAAAGTTGAAGTGAAGGTGATTAGTGGAAAGTTGTATTGGGACATGAATTATATTTAGCGAGTCAAGAAAGAATCAAGTACTTTTTTTTGCGGATGTTTGTGTAGAAAGCTACTTTGACACCATGCAAATTGCTCTACTTTTATTCTTGCCCTTATTCCTCCCCTCTTTACCTGCCCTTCACCTAGTTTTTGTATTGATGCTATTACGTGCTTGTTTTTTTGTTACTATCCAAATTGCTGTAGTTTTCTGTTCCTAACTTTTAGATTATTCTCAAATTTTTAGTTTTTCTTGATCTTTGATGTCCAAAGGAAAGTTTTGGCTATATATTTAGTAACATGTCTTGTCTTGGTAATTTTTTGAGCAGAAACCAGAGGACATTTCGCCCTAAGAAGAGTGCTCCCTCTGGGAGTAAGGTTAGTTCCTTTATAACTTGCAATTTCATGTATCTGTTAGATGATGGAATTTAATATGGTGTAGATGTTTATATTTACGATTTTTCAGTTTCTCTTAAAATTGCATAAGCTGTTGTTTCATTGCTCATAAAAAGCACACTTATAATATTTTTTTTTTTCGTTTTGTTATATTTACTCTAATCAGATAATTTCAATTAATTATAATTTAGAAATATATTATGGCCTTATTCCTTTGCTAATATCATTATTGATTTTGAACTAGAGGGTGAGAAGCGAATAGAGATAGAAAGACAAGAATGTAGACAGATTAGAGACATAGAAGAGAATCAAGAGAGAGATAAAAGAAAGAAGAGAATCAAGAGAGAGATTAAAGAGATATAATTTAATAATTCATTCATAGTTTGAAAACAATGAACATAGATATCCCTATTTATAGATAGGCTATTGAACAACAAGGAAACTAGAGAAGAATAAAAAACTAACACAAACATGAAACATAAACCTAACACAGGAAACTAAACAATAGGAAAACTAAACACCCTAAATATGAATATGAAACCAAATACAATTGGGAAACTGACATATATACTAGAATCCTGATAATAATAATATAAATTCCTAATCTAATAAATATTAAAGAAAAAAATTAGTACGAAAAATTAATTTAATTTATTCTTGTTCCTCTGCCTCATCAATTACTCTATTCTTATCTTGATGCAGGGAGCTCAGCTTAGAAAGCACATTGATGCCACATTGGGTAGTGGAAATCTTAGGGAAGCAGTAAAACTCCCCACCGGGGAAGACTTAAATGAGTGGCTTGCTGTCAACAGTATTTCCCTCTCCTCCATCCCTCTCCCTCTCCCTCCATATTGCAACATAATTTTCTGTTTCTCTCTCCCCTTCTATTACATCTGCACCTTTTCTTTCTTGTTCAATATTTTTGTTCACTTAGTGTTCTTTATTTGGGTAATACATAACCTCAAAATCTATTTTTAAGCAACCGGTTGTGTGAATTATATATCTGAATAGCAGGATTTTTATTTTTGAATTCCAGCTGTAGATTTCTTCAATCAGGTGAATTTGCTTTATGGCACCCTCACAGAGTTCTGTACTCCTGAGAATTGTCCTACAATGACTGCTGGCCCTAAGTATGCATATTTTAACTGCTTTAGCCTTATTGCTCATTTGTTTTGTTTGTGTTTTTTATTTATTTTTTTGGTTTTTTGTTTTTGTTCTTTTTTTGCTTTTTAAGAATATTTATCAAATCAGTTTAAATGAATTTAGCTCTGCTTTAGCCTTTTTCATAATTTCGTTTGTTCTAAAATTATCAGATAAGTTTATATGAATTTAGCTCTATGAAAGTTTTTAATTATCTTTTGTAGTTAACTCTGATGTACAGGAAATTGTTACTATTCTTAGAACAATGGTTGTTGGTTACCTCAAAAGAGTAAAAAAAATAAAAATAAAAAAAACTTGGTTTTAGTTATTTATTTATTAATTTGCTGAATTTGATGATTATGATTATGTTTTACAGCCCTAATGTGAAACCTAAAGGCAAATGTAATCCCAAACTATCAGAGTTTCTGGAATTGTCCAGTCTAATTGTGAACTTCGTACAATTATACTGGAATTTAAGAGGATTTGTTTGAACCTGTATGGCTGCTATGAAAATTTAGTGAATTGTTTTGCAGCGGTGTTGGGTACTATGAATTTCCCTTTCTTTATCTTGTTCGCCTTGTTGGTTTGAATATACTTATTCAAGCTAAGTGTTTTGATGGTTTTCTTAACCTTTAGTATGTTGAATTTCTTATGTTTGCACATTAAATCTCACAGGTATGAGTATAGATGGGCAGATGGTGTACAAATCAAGAAGCCTATTGAGGTTTCAGCTCCAAAATATGTTGAATATTTAATGGACTGGATTGAATCTCAACTTGATGATGAATCCTTATTTCCTCAAAGACTTGGTATTTATCGCTGTTACAACTTATCTAATCACCAAACAAGAAAATTACCGTTGTATCTCAATTGTTTATCTAATATTTCTCTCTTGATTATGTACCCAGTTACACACAGACGCACACACAAGAAATAGGACAACTCTTACTAGATAAAATAGAAAATTGGTGCAACGTGGATCTTAACTTGTTTTCATTTCTATTTATAGGTGCACCATTTCCTACTAACTTCAGGGAAGTTGTCAAGACAATATTTAAAAGACTTTTCCGTGTATATGCGCACATTTATCACTCTCACTTTCAGAAGATTGTGTCTCTGAAGGAGGAAGCTCATCTAAACACTTGTTTTAAGCATTTCATACTTTTTACCTGTGTAAGTTCTTACTCTCTCTCTCTCTCTCTCTCTCTCTCTCCACTTGTTTTAAGCATCTCATACTTTTTACTTGTGTAAGTACTCTCTCTCTCTCTCTTGTGTCCGTGTGTGTGTGCATGCGTGCGTGTGTGTCTGCTGCCTCTCTCTCCGCACTTGTTTTAAGCATTTTATACTTTTTACCAGTGTAAGTTCTCTCTCTCTCTCTCTCTCTCTCTCTTGTCTGTGTGGTGCGCACTAGTGTGTGTGTCCGCTGTATAAAATTTTTCTATCATGACATTAATGTGATATTAACGTAGGCTTCATCCACATTTGTTTATTGGGGTAGCAAGTTTGCATAATTGTAAACTAAATTTCACTTAGACCACACATTTACCTGAATTCTTTACCCTACCTCTTTCTTTCATTGTTTTGAGTGCTTGTTGATATGAGACTGAATCCCATTGTGAATTGATCAGCTTTACAGTCAATTTTTCTTCACTAGATTGTTTATGTAAGAAGTGATATAGGGATGCAATGCAACTCATTTCTCCGAAAAAAGAAACGAAAAGAAAAAGAAGAAAAGCATTCTCCTGTATATAACCTATTCATGTTTCAGCTTGATCACACAACTAGTTGTGCGACTGTGAAAATTTCAAAAGAATGCCTCACCTAGTTGTGAATTCATTTCATTTGTACAAAGTTAATTGGTTTAGCCTCTTAATAGGTATATCTCCTCAGGAAATTTGTGCAAGAATAGAGATCTCTCTGATATTTTGCTTAAAAGTACGCAGGACTGTAGAGGGGTTGAACGAAGAGGCTATAATTTCTTGTGGCCCAGCCACTAGATGGCTTAGCTTTTCAAACATCTTTTAGGGCCCAAAAGTTACTTTTTAGGAGCTGTTTGGTATGGGTAAAAGTTTGGATGGGAATGGGAATGCGAATCCAAGATTCCCATGTTTGGTATAGGGTATTGGACTTTTTTGAAACTCGGGTAAGTGGATGCGTCAAGGCTCACTTTGCTGGGGAAGGGGGTAATGGGAAAGCAATAAACTCAAAACTGTGGGTCTTTCACACGATTCTAGAAAATTACACATAAAACCGTATACGATCTAAAAGTTTGGATGGGAATGGGAATGGGAATCCAAGATTCCCATGTTTAGTATAGGGTATTGGACTTTTTTGAAACTCGGGTCAGTGGATGCGTCAGGACTCACTTTGCTGGGGAAGGGGGTAATGGGAAAACAATATGAAGTGGTGGATTTCATATGTCCCGTAAACTCAAAACTGTGGGTCTCTCACACGATTCTAGAAAATAATACATAAAACCGTATACGACCTAAAGAAATACGTAATTCTAAAAAATAACACATAAAACCGTAAACGACCTAAAGAAATAAACGATTTCAGAAAATAAACATCAAACCATAAATGGCTTAGAGAAGTACACGATTCCAGAAAATAACGCATAAAACCGTATACGACCTAAAGAAGTACACGATTCCAGTAAATAACACATAAAACTGTGAACAACTTAAGAATGTTTTGAGAATTTTATAATTATTTTAAATAAAAATATTTTTTATTTTGTGAGAAATTAATATTATTCTTTAAAAAATTATGTTTATTCATTATTAAGAAAATGGCCAAAAATGATCATTTCAATTATTTTGGACAAAATACAAAAAAATTAGTACATTCCCGTGTCCATCCAAACACAATTTTCTGGCATTCTTGAGAATCATGAAAAAGATTCCAGTATAAAACCAAACATAGTTATTCAGGTTTCCAAACAATCACATTACCTTCCTCAGTTTTTCCAGTCATCTGAAAACTTGGAACTCTCTGTATCAAACAACCCCTAAGAGTGTTTGGATGAATTCTCATAAGATTTTCTTTATTTAAAGGACTTTTTTAAGGATATCTATATACCCACAAGCTTTTCTAGGAAGGTCTTGTAATACTTTTACCTATGGAATTAAAAGTCATCCCAAACGGCCCATAGAGGGAAAAAAGCGATAAGATATCAAATTAAGTTTTTAAATTTGTTCATAAACCATGATAATGTTCTTTGCTTGATCGATGCTAGTGATTTGTTCTTATGGTAAAACCCGTCTGCAGGAATTTGGACTGATAGACAGGAGAGAGCTTGCTCCGCTTCAAGAGCTCATCGAATCCATTGTTGTTCCTTACTAAACAGGCTCTGTGTACCCCTGGAATGAACTCATCTCAGGGACACTTAATAAATGTTAAATAAATGCTGATAATCAGTGTTTGACTTGGCTGTGTTCTGTGTAGTTTAACGTTTATAAGTTGATGCGCATATGCTGTGTGTTCCTTGGATCTGTTTATTGTCTTCTTGGCTACTGAAATGAACTAGATATGAGCTTTGTCTATGTTGCTTGAGGTGCTGCATGTTAAAATGGCTTAAGACTGCCGGCTTTACAGCCACCAAAGCTGGTACAAGAAACAAGACCAATGTTGCTGGGGTTTTAATTACTTTGGAAATATACTTGAATTTGCTTGATGTAGATTCAGGAGTGTCTTATCTAATTTGCACCAAATGTTGTTATCCCAAGGTTAAGTCACTGATGAAGCTCTAAACAAAGTTTAATGGTGAAACCGTGCCTTTATTCTTTTATTTTATTTTATTTTTTCGAGGTGTTTTTCTAATCGACATATGCCCTGACCTTTTGCACTATTCTCATTTTGGCTCTTGAATTCAAAACATCTAATGTGTCTAAAGTTGCACATTTTGCTAGCTTAGCCGTTGAACTTCCAATTTTCTACTTTCCAACATAAAAAGAAGAACAAGGGAATTAAACGCTAGTTGCTAACTCTTTACTTATGCTTAGTTTAAATTTAAAATGGGAATTGTAATTCAAAAGTGAAATTCTACATCAAAAACCCTAACTTCAATATCTCAATCCCCATTCACACTTGTACCCTGGGAAAGAAGGTTTATTTATTTATTTATTAGTTTCAACTTTGCCTACAGAACTACTAAACAATCACTCTCTGGAAGGCAAATAGAATTGCATTTAACTGATTTTAGTCTCAATACTTATTTGGATTTTCAAACAACATTATAATTATGTGATTGGCCTTTTTTTGTTTGTTTGCCCTACAGAATTGGATTTTAGTGATTTGGGGATAAAGTCGAAAATTTTAGAAATGTGAGGCATACTAAGACATTCGACATAACTCCGAGGGGAATATAAACTAAACCATTTTTTTCTAAATTTAGTTGAAAATATTTGTCTTTAATGTATATCCGAAGTATGGTGTATTTCTACTTGCAATATTTATTGTAAGTATTAGTTCATTGAGCTTTTGAAATAAGAAATGTTCGCTAAATAAATCAATGACGTTTGTTCAACAAAATTAATTTGTTGAACAAACAAAAACCTTTGATGGAGTAAATATGTATAGGAACAACAATGGAAATGTCTTGCTTATGATTATGTCAAGTATGTTTCTCGTAATTGTTGTGTACGCAGATATGCTTTCAAATCCATCAATTTTTTTTTTCTTGATCATGCAGCTCCTTCTCAATCTTTACTTCTTACACGCTCTGGCATTGATGTATTCAATGTAGTACCACTGAGACCTAAAGGACCAAGATCCCTTGGTTGCAAAGACAAGGCTTTAAAATTTTGCCAAGAAAAAAAATGAGAAATGAAGTCAAGATCAGACAGCAGCTTCACGTGACGGTAAGAGATATTATTGAAATATATGAGCCATGTTGCGATGCTGAATATGACAAATGTATGAAAAAAAAACAGGCATAACTATAGTCACTTGGGTGACGTACTGCCAATGGGGTAAAGCCCGTCTGAAAGGTCTTCAACAAGTACTCTCGTTAGCAGAGTATTGGAAAATCCTATGATAATGCTCAACGAGAGAAATTACTTTGGTCGTCCTTTCCTCCTCTCTTTTGTTATCGGTAAAAGAAAAAGAAAAACTACAATCACGGGGAAACCTCCAAATTGAGCCATTTGTATGGTTAATAATATTCTATGCATGCACCTTTAGGGGGGAAAATATGTTATATGTGTGTGCGCTTTATCAACGAGTAGTATAATATTTATCCATTGATTTTTAATTTAATTTGAATCTTTTAATTGTGATCAAAAGGTTATAATCAGTTGGGAAAACTGTCATCGTAAAATGTGTATGCAAAATACATAGAATATGATCATAAAATTATGGCCTAATTATATGATGGATTATTGAATTGTTACCTGGTGTTTTTCCTCATTCTATTCATTGAATTCTATTATTCTCGTTCTTATTCAAGGCCTCTTTAATTTTGATTTCACCTGCGTCGGTATTATCATTTTCAATTATTTTTTTGTTGTAAGCATAATAGTGCCAACGTCATTTGGTATTAGAAGGATCAATCAAATTCGGTATTACCAATGTCGAATATCACAAAACTTGAGTTTGTCTCTTCAGATATATCAGAACAAAATTATATGGCATGGATCCTTAATGTTGAGATTCATTCGGCTACCAAAAATCTTGGTGAGACAATCAAGAAAAGAAATGAGGACCAAAATATGAATAACTCATCATAAGAGATCCACTTTTCCTTTGGCAAAATCTAAAGGATCAGTTTGACTACGTGACAACGGCAATACTGCCAAAAGTTTGCAGTAACAAGATCTACTTACTTATGTTTGCAGGATTATAAAATAATGGGCTATTATAACTCTGCAATGTTTAAAATCACTTCTTAATTAAAGTTATGCAGAGGAAACAGAGATGTTGGAAAAACATATTTTACTTTTCATGCATCCAATATAATTTTACAGTAACAATATCGAAAGCAATAATATCGAAAGTGAGGTTATAAAAAATATTCTTAATTAGTATCATGTCTCGTCGTTGCTAAATAAAATAATCAACCGTTTATGAAAATTTATGAGTTTTGCCCAGTTGGTTAAGCCTCCACTTCAAGAAGTGAGTGCGACATATGATGATTCTATTTCACTACCTAACTGTGGTGGTTGCCAAGGGCGAGGTCTAGGTAGTGGTAGTGGTCGTAATAATACTTGTTATCATAGTGGCTAGTGGTTGTAATAATACTTGGTATCATAGTGGCTAGTGGTTGAAAACCGGAGAAATGATAAAAATTGAACCAAGAAAAGAGAAGAAAAATGAAGAAAGTGTCTGCTATAGATGTGGGATGGAAGGACATTGAGAACGTACTTGGTGCACACCCAAACATCTTGCATATCTTTACTAAGCATCACCGAAAGGAAAAGGAAAAGGCATAAAGACAAAATAAACTGAGCAAGATGGTCCAATAAATAATCCATATCTGGATATGCTTGATTTCCTCGATAATATTCCCAATAGGAATATTGATGATATAATTAGCGAGAAAAATATCAACATTAATTAAATATTTACCAAATTGGTCTTTATGCCATTTTTATGAATTTAGTAACAAGTCTTTATATTATTTTTATTTTTTTCAATAAAATGTCTCTAGTTTGTTGTTTCAAACTTATTTCCTTATATATAATCTTTTAATATTTAAGAAATAATATTTCTTTTATTTTATTCTTATTTTTATATCTGTTTAATTTTTACGAAGAAACATGAATACAAATGATAAATTTATTGGCACTAAAATCAATGGTGAAGATCAATGTCTTATAGACAGTGTAATAGCGTACACTATTCATAAAGAGAAGAAATATTTTTTCTATCTGCAATTGTTTGTATCGTCAAACCAATATTTGGGGTTGTTTATATCATTGAAGGTTTTGGAAAAGCCAATGTTATATTGCATAGAGAGACAAAATTTATAATAAATAATATCTTATTTTCTAGTCGATCAAAGAGAAATTTAATAAGTTTTAAAGATATTCATCACAATAGTTATCATATTGAGACCATAAATAAAGATGACATACAATATCTCTATATTACATCTGTTATCTCAGACAAAAAATATATATTGAAAAAATTACATGCGTTCTCTTCTAGATTATATTACACATTTATAAACCCAGTTGAATTTAATATTACGGAGAATCAAAAGTTGTTAAATCCAAAGAATTTTATTATTTAGTATGAACGGCTGGGCTATTCTAGGTCAATAATGATGCGAAGAATCGTTGAAAATTCACATGGCCACACACTAAGGAATGAGAAGATTCTTTTTTCCAATAATTTTTCATGTACTGCGTGTGCTCAAGAAAAAATAATTGTCAGGCCATCTTTAACAAAAGTAGAAATTGAATCTCCAGCATTTTAAGAATGAATTCAATGAGATGTATGTGTTACTCTATCATATGGACCATTTCGATATTTCATGGTATTAATAGATGCCTCAATCTATTGGTTACGCATTTGTTTATTGTCTACTCATAATATTGCATTTGTGAGACTCCTTACACAGATAATTTGTTTACAAGCTCAATTTTCAGATTATACTATAAAGAAAATATGTCTCGATAATATAGGAGAATTCATATCTCAAGCATTTAATGAGTATTGCATGTCAATTGTGATTATTGTTGAACATCATGTTACTTATACATATACACAAAATGGATTAGGTGAATCATTTATTAAGCGTCTACAATTAATTACTAGGCTATTACTAATAAAAACCGAACTTACCGAGTTTTGTTCGGGGACATGCAATCTTACATGCAGTAGCACTAATTTACATTAGACCATCTACTTATCATATATATCTCATTACAAATTATTTCTGGCCAAGAACCAAATATCTTACATTTACAAATTTCGAATTGTATTGTATACATTACAATTACTCAACTACAATATACTAAGAGAGGTCCTAAAGAAGATTAGAAATTTATATTGGATTTAAATCTCCATTCATTATAAAATATCTTGAACCATTGACTGGTGATATGTTTACAGTACAATTTACCGACTGTCAATTTGATGAAATAATTTTCCCACCTTTAGGGGAAGAGAAATATAAAATTGAAAAGCTAGAAAAACATGAAATTTCATGGAATGAATCATCATTATATCACTTTAATCCTCGTACAAATCAATGTAAATTAGAAGTTCAAAAAATAATTCACTTCCAAAGTATTGTGAATCAGTTATCAAATGAATCCATTAATACAACAAAGGTTGTTAAATCACATATATCAGCTGAAAATACTCTTACTCGAATTAATGTCACTATAGGACAATCAAGTGAGTCTATGGCACGACAAAAGCGCAATAAACCTATTAGTTTCAAGAGAAAAAATCCAAAAAATAAGAAAGAAAAGAGCCAAATAAGCAAGTTGACATCACTGAGGTCATTGATATTCTTAAAGAGACTACGACACAAGAAAAAACGGTGGACATAACAGAGCAAGTGGCTCCAGAAAATGATTAAGTACCTAAAAATGTTGAAAATGATGAGATTTCTATTTGTTATATTACCTCTGGAAAAATATGGAACCCAAATAATATTATTGTAAATAATATATTTTAATATGTATTTGTTCATGATATCATAGAAGAAAGTGAGGATTTTGAACCAAAATCGATTATAGAATGTCGACATAGAAATAATTGGCAAAAATAGAAAGATATTATACAAGCAGTGCTATGTTCACTCTTAAAATGTGAAGTATTTGGATAATTAGACCTGTAATGTAAACACCTGAAGGCATAAAATCTGTTGGCTACAAGTGGGCAATCATACAGAAATATAATGAAAGAAATGAAATTGAAAGATATAAAGTACGACTTCTAGCACAAGGTTTCTCACAAAGACGTGGAATTGATAATGAGGAAACATTTCCTCTGTAGTGGATGTAATTATATTTAGATTCCTTATTAGGACTTTATATTCATCTTATAAATGTGGTAACTATATATCTATATAGATCACTTGATAGTGATATCTACATGAAAGTCCTTGAAAGAATGAAGATTCCTAAAGCATGTAACTCTAAACCTCGAGATATGTATTTAATCAAACTTCAAAGGTCTTTGTACAGATTAAAACAATCTGGACGCATGTGGTACAACCATCTTAGTGAATATTTATTGAAAGAAAGATATATAAATAATCTTGTTTGCTCGTGTATTTTTATAAAGAAGTCAAATATTGGTTCTGTGATTATGGCAGTCTATTTTGATGACTTAAATATTTTAAGGACTCTTGAAATGCTTAATGAGACAATTAGCTATTTGAAAAGAGAATTTGAAATGAAATATCTTAGAAAAACATAATTTTTTTTAGACCTACAAATTGAGTATTTGCCAAATGAGATTCTTGTACATCAATCAAATTATACAAATAATGTGTTGAAATGAATCAACATGGACAAAGCTCATGTATTAAGTGCTCCAATGGTTGTTCGATCATTTGGTATAAATAAGGACCTTTTTCATCCTTAAGAAGACACCAAAGAAATCCTTGGTCATGAAGTACCATATCTTAGTACAATAGATGCACTAATGTATCTTGCTAATTACACACAACTTGATATTACTTTTCTTGTTCATTTATTAGCAAGATTCAATTCTTCACTGACTAAACGACATTGGAATAGTGTCAAACATATTTTTTGGTATCTTTGTGGAACAATAGATTTGGGTTTGTTTTATTCAGATCACTCAAAATTTGAATTAGTAGGCTATGCAGATGTTGAATACATATCGTATCCATATAAAGCATGATCACAAACATGTTATGATTTCACATTTAGTGATACTATTATATCTTGGCATTTTGTGAAGCAAACACTGACGGCCACTGCTTCAAGCCATGCTAAAATACTTGTATTACACGAGGCAAGCTAAGAATATATATGATTAAGATCTTCGATTTAGTAGCACATCGAGGGAACCTATGATATTTTGTTGATCAAGGGAAGTCTGACAATTTTATATGAAGATAATACAGCACGTATTGTTCAAATTAAGGGAGGTTACATCAAAAGCGATAGAACTAAACATATTTCATCAAAATTCATCTTCACTTATGATCTTCAGAAGAAAGGCGAAATCCATGTTCATCAAATTTGTTCAAGTGATAATGTAGCTGATTTATTAACCAAAGCACTTCTTACTACTAGTTTTATGAAGTTGGTATACAAGATTGGAATACGTCAACGCAAATATTATGTTAAAATGAGGGGGGATCAATCTTTCTACAATCTTCTTTTCTTTGTCTAAGTTTTGTCCTACTGAGTTTTCCTACTAAGATTTTAATAAGGCAGTATTAAATCATATCACATACAAGAACGAAGTACTCTTTTTCCTTTATTAGGATTTTTTTTTTCTATGGAGTTTTATCTAGTAAGGTTTTAATGAGGTATATTCTCGTTTTAATAAACATTTAAGGAGGAATATTATATATATATATATATATATATAGTGTGAACGTCATTTGGGATTAGAATAAATTACGTGATTATAGATAACATTCAATTCTAATTGATTGTCTAATTAGTTTTATCAATCCTAAATTGATTGATTTATTGATTCCCTTATTCATGTGGTTTATTTTCTTTTATAAGTTGTATCCTAAAAACTATAAATATGGCTTTTGTACTCATTATTAATGTACAACTATAAATATGGCTTTTGTACTCATTGTTAATATACAACAACAAAGAATAATTTTTTAATCTCTATTTCTCTATCTCTATGCTCTTCTCTATATCTCCTTAATAGTATCGTTATACTCTTTTATTTACAACATTTTATATTTTATTTATGATAGACGATTAGTATAGTTACACCAAAAATAGAAATGACAATTGATGCCTTGCGTCTCACCATTTGACCTGAAGCTTGGTTCCAATTAGATTACGTTCGAAGATATATATATATATATATATATATAATCCAATAGGTTTTTTTTAGTCGTTGAATCATTATCTAATAGTTATCATGATTTGAGTAGTTCAAAATAATAATAATAATAATAATAATAACAATAAATACACATTTTTTTAAGTATATGTATATATTTTTTTGAATAACGATTATGCTCTAATATATCATTTAGTCTAATAGTATATCCATTATGTAAAATATAGAGTCTTCCAAACTTCCCATTTTGGTTCCCTTTTTTAGAGCTTATTTCATGGAGAGGCTTTAGGGCCATGTATTCTATACTTGCTAATTTCTAGATAAAATTGGGGGTAGATGATCAATTTTTTAAATTGATTTAAGTGAATGTCCATGTTTTGAAAATTATAGCTAAATATTTATTTTTTTAAAAGCTCCAGTTATGAAATATGTTATATTTGTGAAATATGTTGTATTTCTATTTATATCATTAAGTGAGTTGAACATTTAAATATAAACTTTCGAGCTTGGCCATATATTAAGTTTTGGACAAAAAAATGATCAAATAGCTAGTCAGCCCCAATTTTTATGTTTCTAGTCATGCTCAGTTGCTTTATCCATATTTTAAAACATTTTATTTTAAAGATATTTGTCATTTTATAGTGGTTGTCATTTTTTTGTTTACTAATGTTGATGTCAAAAATTAACGTAACAACCAAAATATGAGTTTATAAAAAATTGATAATAAAGAAAAGTCATTTTATCCGAGTATATGGGAAGCTCATTTGGAAGTTTGTTTCCTCCTCGCAGCTAGCATGTAGGAGTGTCATGCGAGCATATGTGAGTTGATGCTTAACTTGAACTTTGGTATATTTGTTCATTGAGGAATAGTGTAGATATAAAAATCATACACAACAATTGTCCCTCAAGCTCCACTAGTTCTTTTAGAAGCATATGGAGCCTTTTCTTCTTAGGATATATGTAACCTTATGAGATAATGTCGTCTCTTCTAAACAATCATTCCTTCAGAATTAAGTACTTTGCCCCTCAGGTATGAATAAGTCAGCTAGGATTTTTGATAATGCTCAAATTGAGACTTCAGTGATGTTGTCATCTTTTGATATTCCATCTTTAGTAGGGCCTCAGTATAGTAGATTTGCAGATGATAGGCGAATCCTATAAGAAAGAAACTAGTACGCCTATATCTAGGTCGTACTTAGAATAGTATAAAATAATCAAATATGAGTTGAATTTTATCGTTAGAAACTGAGCTCACGTGATCATTTTATGCGCTGGTGGTGAGACATCATGATTTTTTTTAGTCGAACTCTAGTTCAATAAGACTTTAATGAATAGGTCAGAGGATTGTGAACTTGCATAGGAGATTTTCTTTGCCCAGAGGATTGTGACCTTGATTGATTAGGAATACTCCTAGCTAGTCATGTAGTCATTAATGTGGATTGGTCTCGACTTTCTATTATGCAAGTATGACTCGACTTACAGGCTTGGACCGACTTTATGCCAACTTGGCTCTTCAACTTTTGCAAGTAGAGAGCTTGACTTTTTATGAGTTAGAGCTTGATTTCTTGCAAGCAAAGAGCTTAACTTCTTGCAAGTTAGAGCTCAAATTTTTGTGAGTAAGGCTTGACTTTTTACGATCTAAAGCTCAACTTCTTACGAGCTGGTGCTCAATTTATGCAAGTAAAGAGCTCAACTTTTTACAAGGGGAGCTTGACTTTTTGTGAGCTAAAGGTGGATTTTTTGTGAGCAAGAGCTCAACTTCTATTTCCCCCCAAGCCTTAAGATGTCAAAGATTGCCAAAAAAAATATGCATGCAGGACACTTTTAATAGACTGCTCATTAGTGGAGAGCTCATATAAAGCACCGATATGGAAAGCTTGTTGGTGGAGTAGAGCTCGTATGCATTTGCTCAAAAAAAGAGAGCTTGTTGGTGATACAAACCTTCGAGCATTTTTTTCGAGGTTGAGGTGAATGATGAGCTCGTGTAGCAAGGAGCTCGATGGAGAAAGAGCTCGTGTGATGATTGACAATCTACTTGCTAGATCTTTAGTCGTCATTGTGTCAGTTGTTTTTTTTTTTCCTCGGAGTGCTCTTTTTCAGATAGCTCACACCTTTGTTTTTTCGACTTCTTTAGATTGTCTCGAGAAAAGTCAACTTTTAGATGGCGGTCATACCTTCGATACAAGTCTTTGAGAGTTCTACACTCTATTTCTTGAATTTCTTCCCATAGCTTGCTTTCAAGTTGTACTCCTGTCATCATCAGGAATAAGACATTGTTTTCTGTAGTATAAGTGACTTCTGTGAGCTTAGTTATGAAGTGGTTATGGTATGATCTGAGACTTTCTTTAGGTCCCTGACGAATACTTGACAAAGTATTCAATGGAACTGTGAAGTTCTTTATAGTCTAAAATTTTCTCAAAAATGCAATTTGAAGATGTTGCCAAGAAGAGATCATACCAGCCGGTAGTTCTTTGAACTACTTCTTTGCTACTCTAGTTAGAGTTACTGTGAAATAACAATAACATGCGAGATTATCCACTTAGTAGAGTTGCATGAGATCACTGAAATGATCTATATGATCCTCTAGGTCTGTTTTTCCTTCAAAGGTGCTTATCGAAGATAGCTTGAATCTAGAAGTGAGTGGTGCGACATGGATTTCTTCACTAAAGGGCATGTAGTGGCTGACAGTAAGCTCATCGTCATATTTAAGTAATACATTGAGTGTTGCTCTGAGATGATTAGCATTAATTTTTCTAGGGAGTTGATCATTACCTTAAATTGGTGGGATAACAGTCCCCTAGTTGTCTTTACATTGTGGACTTGTAATATCTGCTCAATCATAAGTATTGGAAGGACATCGTCAAAGGGTTAGATTGCAACTAACTCCTTCTGTGCTAGAACTTCCAGCTTTGGATTTATATTGACCAGTAGCTTTGCCTTTCCCTTTGAAGATGCGATCTGAATGACGACCATTATGAGATATCATCTGTTCATGATTTTTAAATTTTTGATGTGCTAAGCATTTTCTTTGTTCTTGTGATGGGATAACAGGTTGCTTTTCGACAAGGCATCCAAAAGAATAATTTATTTCGTTGATGATTCACTGGAGATTTTCAATTGTGCTCTCGATTTTGTCTTATCTCTATTCAAGAGTTTCTCCAAGATTATTGGCTTCAGATCGATTCTATAGAATTGCTACCTATTTTTCAAAATTCTAGAGAACTGTAACCTAGTTATCAGAATTCTAAGATTGATTCCAGCCATTAGTAGTGGCATTATAGAGGAAGGTACATCATGTATTCGCCATGGATTTCTAAGAAATTTGTTGGAATATGGAAAAGGATATCCCAGCAGCCGCACCAAACTATTGACTCCAAAAATTGGCATAACAACTAAAATATGTGTTTGTATAAAATTGATAATAAAGAAGAAAAAAGACACAATTCTAGAGTGGTTCAGCTAGAATTTATACGGCTTATGTCCTTTATAGTCGATATTATTGATAGGAGAGAATTTGTATACAAGCATAAGTCTTGAGAAAATTTTAGATCTTTCTTCTTTTCTGAAAGATCTCCCGTCCTCCTCCCACCCCCCTCCCCCCTTTTTAATTTCTTCATTTGAGGGGTTCATATAATGCATAAACGCATCTATTATAACTCAATGCATTTACTGTAGAGGAGCAAGTGGTGGTGATCAAAGTATAGGTGAGAGTAGTTGAGTTTGTCTCTCTCCTGTCGCCTACTTGTCTTGTTTAAAAGTTGTATTGACTAAATAACTCGTTCAATAATTGAGCCTAAGTCTGCTCGAATTGACTGGCTTCGAGCAGTTTGGTCGTGTTTTGACTTGGTTCGACCAGTTTTAGTCATTTTATCCCTAGTTTATTTATATGACCATAAATTTAATAAATAAGTGTTAAATACATGAGGATTAAATTTATAAATATTAAACTAAACATAGTCCGTGATAATTAATTAAAGTTTGAAATCTTTAATTAGATATTATTAGTGCAGTCCATTAACATTAAGAATGTAATAATCTTATCTGGACTATTGATGTACTGACATTATAATGGAGACACTTTATATAATTTGATTATATAGGACTAGACCAAATATGATTTAATTCTCACATAAATTCCGTTAATTGTTAAGAGTTCAAATAATATCATTAGATGATCATATGTAAATTAATATTAATCTTGAGTAGTTATAGACTCCTAATTATAATATTATGTTCTTTAACATACTTGTTAAATATTTATTTTTTAAACAGATCAAAATATTTGTATCTTGGGAGCATGATGAGATGAGTAGCTAGAAATATAGCTTACAAATATGGAATCCATTCCTCCTATTACGAAACTAGAAAGATGATTCCTTTGTGTATTGATTCAAGACTTGAACAGTTTGAGTACTCAATTTATAATAGATTTATAAATTAATTGCTCATTAAAAAATTAATGATACACAAGGATAAAGATGTAATTGGAGAGGTAAACGGAATATAATCTAACTTCAATTATGAATTGTCTATGGAGGATTGAACTACATGTAATGATTAAATTGATGGACTACTCGTTATCTTCTGAGTCAATTAATTCTGTAATTTCAAGAGTACAATTCTAGATTTTTAGTGGAATAATACTAGAATTAATAAATTAGATAAATTAATTAAATAGTTTAATTAATTGTTATAATTTATTGAAGCTTAAATTACAGATCCATAGGTCCCTAATTCCACCTCTTATAAACATTGTACTAGATATTATATTATTTCTGTTACTGCACATTTTGTCTAGATAAATAGTTTATTTATATATAATTAATAATCGTTATTAATTAATTAATTTAAATTTATGGAGAGATAAGTTCCTAATTTGTATAAATTTTGAATTTTAAAAAAAATCTAATTATTAAATAAATATAAATTAGGAAACTAACTCAAAGTAAAACACCCGTCTTTTAAAAAAAGTTATATATATTAATTTGATTAATATATTATTTATTAAATAGTTTAATAACTATATATATAAATGAAATCCTAAGAGAAAATACAGAATTATTTTCTACAGAACCTCCATAAACCAGAGAGAAAAAGAAGATAGTCTTCTTATTTTCTGTAGAACAAACTCTTGTAATCTCATGTGTTGAGAATTTGCAATCTCATGTGTTGAGGATATTACAAAGGCCTAAAATATGAGTCTTGAGAGATTATACACAATGTTCACATATTCATCCAGTTGTGTTTGAGACTATGATTCACTGATAGACTATAAGAGGTGTTAAATCTATTCTCTTTGCATATTTATTATTTGTTATGAATTGATACTATGCACTCATATAGTCAATTATTTTGAAAAAAAATTTCAACGAAGTTGTCATCTTTCAATGAAGTTGTCATCTTTCAGAGATTGTGTTTTCCCTTGTTAAGCGATCGACATGGCTCGTAACTTGGCCAGTTTTAGTCTTGTTTCTGGGAATGGAGGTGTTTGGATCAATACAATACCTCCTTGTGTGAGGGATAATGTACTGAAGGATTTTCCCACTACTGTGTACTGTTTAATAGAATTACCAGTTTTTATTCAAAAAAAAAAAAAAAGATTACTATGAATTCAATAAGATAAAAACATATAACAATAATTTCAATTGTTCACACCCAAAAGTCCCTTTTTCTTTTAAAGAAAAAACAAATTTGTTTCGCGCGCGTAAAATTTTCTTTTACAAATTATTAAGATTACAGAGACTGAGTGGCAAAAGTATTCAATAACAGCCTTCTTGTTTAATTGACGCCATGTATATAATATAGCAGCTCCTTAAACATAATAGTACCTCATCTTTCCCATCAAGACGATGAAAGAACATCCAATAGTTTGTTCTGAAAACAAAACAAAAAAATAATGTTCTGAGATTAATTAATCATAATTAGAATAATTAATTTATTATAGGTGGTATTGTATCTAGCTACCAAAAACATCTGAGGAAGTTGACGAGAAAATGGAACATATAATTTCTCGGGGCGAGAAATTCGTGTCGGACCAACCGCTCTAGGTTGAGATTTCGAGGTAGCAAATCACTGTAGTATAACAACGTTGTGATTGTCGCCGCAGGTTGAGCCACCAGCGCCGTGACAATCCTCACCAGTGATCGAACCATAAACGGCATTAATAGACTCTACAAAACCCAAAAACGACAACAATATTACACATACAAATCATCATACTAATATTAATATACATTATTGTAAAATTTAGCTACATGCATGAACCGATTATTGATTTGTACATATTCTTTATTGATTATTATATGTTACTTGACCCTTTTTTGCTAATTCTGTTGAAATAAATATACAAAGATATGTATGAGTGAAAATGAGAAATTAATACCAAATAAATTAATTATTTAGAGAGAGTACGAGAGAGAGAGTACCGTTGTTGTCAGAGGAGGAAATGAGTCGGAAGAAGAGGAATAATCATTGTGAAAATGAGTGAATCTTGGCATAGGGAAGAAGAAAAAGATATATTACTCGAAGTGTTAAAAAGTGAAAAAACTAATTCGAATATGTTTTATATACATAGCAGCAATGGTTGACCTTCAGCTGATGTTCAGAACTACTCTTCAACGTGTCAAAGGATTAAAGTGGAAAAAAAAAAAAAAAAAAAAACCAATGAGCAAAGAAAGTTGGGTCTGAGAAACCCAAGTAAGAGCTTGTGAATTATGGCGTTGTTGATTGGATTTTAATGTGTGCTACCAACATTGGGCCTATCAACCACCCCCTCTAGGCTTTCAATTTAGACTAGGCACTTACCACTTCATGAAGGGGTTTGCTCACACGCGCCAATGTTTTTCCTTTTTCCTTTTATTATCGTGTTTTCAATATTTGTTGTCAAAAAGTCGATATTAACATTCAAGTTCACTAATTCATTGTCCATTGTCATCCAAGTACCCAAAAAAAAAAAAAAAGTCATTAAGTTATAGTCAAAAAAGAATAATACTTCGATAAACCTTCAACAATAACTCAAATCAATTTTTTTGGTCACAAGTCCAAAGCCGAACCAGTCCTCCACCTGTTGCTTTGGAGGTAATCAATATTTGGATTTGATCTTGTAATGTAAAAGTTATCGATCCATACATTTCATGTTACTAATGAACTTAGATAATTTACGTGTTTGATTTAAGAAAAATGTAATGGTAAACGTGCCTGCTTATGGTTATTGAACTTGGACCTTCTTTGATGTCGTTTACCATCTTTAGAACGTATAATTCACGAATGTATTGTCGTTCTCGTTTTAAACTCAAAGTCCGTTGTCGTTTGTGTTTTAGACGCTCTGTCCTTCTGTTCAAATCATTACGTAGTTCAACTAGAAAACGCCATGTTGTCCAATTACACAAACAAATTCCCGTTCATCACCGTAATTTAGCTTTTTTCTTTTTGGTTGATAATTCTGGAAAAGTGAAGTATATGAACTTTGACCAGACCAGACCGTGAATATGACCAAGAATATATGAAAACAATCAAAACATCAATGTTTTTTTAATGTGTTAATTAATGCTTTATTTTGCATGTCTATATACGACATAATATTTTCAAGAGTTTTGATCTCCCTGTAGAGTGTCGTTTACCTTGCTTCCATCACCGACGTTGTTATCTCGTTTACACTACACTTGTCTGATTTCTTCGCACTAACTTCTACACCTTCCTTATGTATTTTACTGATAAAGAATGCCGGCTGTTTTGGTGAGGGCAGTAGAGTAGTATCGTTCGAAAGCATCGAAACGACATCTTGCACGGTTGGCCTGTCTGCTGCGTGGTCTTGTACACACAAGAGCCCAATGTGAATGCAGTTCAGTACTTCAGTAACATTATATTCATTATATTCAACCAAGGCTGGATCTAGTAGCTCAAAACCTCTAACTTCTTTCCATAGATGCCATGCCTGAAAGATTAGTCCAGGTTTCAAATCCAATGTCAACCATAAAAATGACACACAAGTTATTTACAATAAGCTCAGATTTGATAAAAGAAAGCTTACATATCCAATAAGATTGAGGGGTTCCTCGGAACCATACCGAGTGCTGTTGTTCTTCTTTCCCGTAATAATCTCAAGCAGAATGATTCCAAAGCTGAAGACATCAGTTTTTTCTGATACAATACCATTCAAGGCATACTCTGGAGACATGTAACCACTGAGGTAATAATATTAAGGCGAAATACATCAGTTAAGCATTTTCAAAAGACATGCCCACAATGCAGATAAACTTAAATTCTTTTGTTTCGGGGGATAGATGTACAAGAGTACTTACTATGTTCCAACAACTCTGTTTGTGTTTACTTCAGATACATTCAGCCCAAATATGCGGGCCATGCCAAAATCAGATATTTTTGGATTCATATCTTTGTCAAGTAATATGTTGCTTGCTTTTAAATCCCGGTGAATCACCTTTAACCTTGAATATTTATGAAGATAAACTAGTCCTTGAGCAATCCCTCCTATAATGCTGAAGCGTTTTTCCCAAGTCAATAGATTCTTTCTGTAATCATCTGAACATTCAATTGAGAAAATCGGTACAAGTCTTTTAACTAGAGTAACTCGAAGAGGACTAAAACAAAGAAGCAAAAATTGCGATAGACGACGAAGAAACTACCAAAGAGAAAGAAGTCTAAGCTTTTGTTGGGCATGTACTCATAGATGAGTATTCTTTCCTCCCGTTGAATGCAGAACCCCAAAAGCCTCACAAGATTAGTGTGCTGGAGTTTGGCAATCAGTAAAGCCTCATTCTTGAACTCGACTAGCCCTTGTCCGGAACTTCTTGAAAGTCTCTTTATTGCTACTTCTCGTCCATCAACGAATTGCCCCTGAAGTTTTCATCTTTCATCAGAAAAGCCGTTGATTCGATACTTAATTTGAAAAAAAAAAACATGTCAAGGTTTTATACCCTATAAACTGGTCCAAAGCCGCCTTCTCCTAGCTTATTTTCTGCTGAGAAACCCTTTGTAGCAGTAGAAATGCTTTCAAAGCCGAACATATGCAACTCATTGCTAGTTGTCCCATCTTTATGGCGCTTTCTAGCTTTTCCAAGTTCTTGTAATAACAAGTCTTGTGTCATTCTTTGTATATTACTTCTAGCCTTGCATTTTTTCCACATAACATACAATGAGGATAACAACAAGGGGAAAGTAGCAGTTCCTCCTACCAAAATCATTAGCCAAATCCACCACATTCGTACTGCATGGACAAACAAATTAAGGTCAAATTTATGAAAGAAAAAGTAATTATTAACAAATCTCATGGCTGCTTCTGCCTCGAAACCAAGATCAGAAGCACAAAAAGTTGGGAGTGTTTTAATACTCTCTGACTTGATAGTGATTCTTGCCTATGTGCAAAATTTGCTCTTGTAAGTTTGTACAAGAGAATGCATTTGGTTTTTCCCCATATAAGGTTGTAGCAAATCCCTTTCAAGTCTTCATTCATTAAAAGGAAGCTAATGAACTAGTACTGAATGATTCTCTACAACAACGTTCCAGGCAAGAGGTTTCAAATTTTCAATCAGTTCTACAAATCATGGTCATCATTATACCTCCGGATTCGAGGATGTGAATCTCTCTCAAAGTAGCCAAATTGATCTCCGTAAAACTCGACTCTTTGGTCCAAATCTCGCAGCCAGTACCGTTGTTGTCATCCGCATAAGCATAAGCAACACAAGAACAATTTTTTAAGCACTTCTCCCTACAATCAACCATAGTGAGATTCTCATTTCCATTGAACCTGAACCCATCTCGAGACATGGCTCCAACTTTGGACTCGAAACTATCACGAGAGCTTGATCCTCTGCAGGAAGGAAGCTCTTGCTCAACGCAACCAAATCTCAACGAAGGTTTTGAATCAGACGAAGAACCGATACATGAAACTCCTGTAAACATGAAATCCATCCCATATCCCCGGATTTCACCGTCTGGGCTCAGCGTAAGCCTCGGGAAAATGGTGACTTCCTTGCTAACCAAGTAACTAAAGTAAGATTCATTCTCATTTGATACGTAGCTAAAGTTGTACTTGTAATCGTTACAAAACTCATCTCCCAGCGAGTCAAAACACCCACCTCGCCAAGTCCCGCTACCCCAATATTTCACTCCTCGCCACCAGATAACCATCACCTCGTCCGTAACAATGGGGTCCAAACCAAGTGTAAAGGACCCCAAAGCAGGAGAATCAACACTCCTCCAGGACGTTAGGCTCCGATTGACCCCAGTTACTCGGTCAAATCCCAGTTTCATTTTGGGCAAAAGGGTGTCAGTAGGACGGTCAAAGCTCTGCCAGAGCACCCGATTCACAGACCCATCAGGACTCGATTCACGCAGAGCAAAGTTCCCTGAGTCGAGCAGGACCGCGCTGCTATTAACCGAAGCTTGAGCGGAATATAGCGTGATGGGGTCACGGGCGTTCTGGGTAATCTTCAAGTTTCCGTACTGATCGAGCCCGAGAGCTCCTGAATCGTCGAGGATTGCGTCGCCACGGTTCGCGACCCAAACTGGGTTTTCGTTGTCTCTGGTGTTGTACCATATTCCTAAGTAAGAAAAATTCGATGGCCCAAGTTGGACGAATCCTAACCTGAAGATGCCTGAAGCTGAGAACAGTTGCATCCCCTGTTTGAGCTCTTGGCCCAGTTGTATGGTGTCTGTTTGAGAGTAAGAAAACTCATTTAAGAAGAAAAAGAAGAAGAAGAATGAAAATATTGGGTTTCCTTTCATGGTCGCCATTGGTGGAAAAGTTTGAGACCTTGGAATTAAGCATATATGGAACAAGAAAATGTACTTACAATTTGGTTACGTCTCTTTGTGAAAAATGGAGAACAATGTTGTAGGAATTTTCCAGGCGAAAGTGGACCCCATAAAGATCAGAAAAGTCAATTATATATAGAATATTGTATTTTTATTTTTTCCAACGAGATCTGTAGAGGAGAATACATTGCTCAACGTCGTACGGTATTAGCAATTGATTAGTGATCACATATATGGTGCTGTTAATTGTTAAATGCATGGTTTGACTTGTACTTCGATGTTGGCTCTAACAAACTTACTTACAGTTTTAACAAAACCAACTTCCTAACTAAGTACATTCTCAACAGCCCTCCACCCTCAAACTCAGAGTTGTTGAAGTATCTATAACTCTGAGTTTGTCTCGAAGAAGTGGAAATCGAGAGCTTGAAATGGCCTTGATCAAACAATCTACAAGCTGATCAATTGCAGGAATATGTCTGACTTCAACTGCTTTGGAAATAACCTTGTCTCGTACAAAATATAAATAAGTTCTATATGCTTTGTTCAAGCATACAGAATCGGATTAGAAGCAAGCAAAACGTACTCTGATTGTCACACCAGACAATAGGCACACATGAAAGTTGAATTTGCAGCTCAGATATTAAGGATTGAGTCCATGTAAGTTCTGCAATAACATTAGCCAAACTCCGATATTCAGCTTCAGTACTCGACCTAGAAATGGTGTGTTGCTTCTTAGATTGCCATCCAATTAGATTTGAGCCAAGAAAAATGCAATGTCCTGAAGTTGATCTATGATCATGGGGATCTGAAGCCCAATCAGCATCACAGAAAGCAATCAAATTGAGATCTGATTG
This sequence comes from Parasponia andersonii, assembly GCA_002914805.1. Lineage (NCBI taxonomy): Eukaryota > Viridiplantae > Streptophyta > Magnoliopsida > Rosales > Cannabaceae > Trema > Trema andersonii. The sequence continues at coordinate 154,182 of JXTB01000634.1, read as the reverse complement.
AGCTTGAAGATGTAGACCATAGGCAATTGTGTTTCTGAGATATCGAAGAATTCGTTTGACTGCTATCCAACGAGACTCGAGAGGATTATGTATAAACTGACACACTTTATTTACACAAAAGGAAATCTATGGTCTTGTTATTGTAACATACTAAAGAGCATCAACTATTGACCTGTAAAGTTGAATGTCTTCAACCGGATCACTACCAAATGCAGAGAGTTTCAATCCACTTGTCATAGGAGTGTTTAAGGGCCTTGCGTACTGCATTTTTGCTTTGCAAAGCAGATCCTTAATGTACTTAACTGTGACAGTACTATTCCTCTGTCAGTGTGCAATACAGATATGTCCAAGTAATAATTAGGCTCCACTGGACCTTTAAGAGCAAATTGGTTGTGTAAATCAGCTACTAATTGATTAACCTTGTCTCCATCGCTGCCTGTTATTAAAAGATCATCCACATATACAAGGACATTGGTGGAATGACTTGCTGCAGTATATATAAATAGATATTGATCAGCTTTTGCTGACTGAAAACCAAAAGTTAAGAAGGCACTAGCTAGTTTGTCAAACCAAGCTCTTAGAGCTTGTTTCAATCCATAAAGAGTTTTGTTTAATTTGCAAACTAACCCAAGCTGATTAGAACTCTCAAAACCAGGAGGTTGCATCATATAAACTTTTTCATGCAATTCCCCATTAAGAAAGGCATTGTTTACATCAACTTACCTTACTTTCCATCCATTAGTCAATACCAAAGTGAGTATAATTCTGATAGTAATGGGCTTGATTACAAGACTAAAAGTCTCTGTAAAGTCAAAACCAACATGCTGAAGAAAGCCTTTAGCTACAAGCCTGACTTTATACCTCTAAATAGAACCATCAGGATTCTCCTTAACCCGAAAGATCCACTTACAACCAATTGGTTATCGACTAGCTAGCACAGACACAAGATACCAGGTATTATTTTTCTCAAGGGCTAAAATTTCTTCCTCCATGGCAGCTTTCCGATGAGGCTGAGTAAAGGCTTCAGTAGCTATTACAGGCTGAGCAATTGTAACTAGGGGTGGCCACTCAGGTTATGATATCACGACACAATACAAACGCAACACGAGTTTTTGCGGCTAGGGTCAAGAAAAAGGGTGAGGATCGAAATTAGGTCAAACTACCTCACATAAATTTTTTTGTTTTTAAACAAAAATGTCAGGTTTAGGTCAACTTGATCAACTCATTTGACCAGCCAAAAAAATGAATATAATTAAATTATAAAAATATTTTTTATTTATACCAGCCCATTTTATGTCCGGGTCGGATTAGTGTAGATTTGTCAATGTGGGTTGTGCCACGTTCTGAAGAAAAAAAATTATACCAGCCCAGCCCAGGCCCATATTATGTGGGTCTAGGGTAGGCCGTTACATATAGTAGGAGCTGAATTGAACCTCAATCATAGGCCCATAGGTCCGACCCTTTATTTCTATCGGCCCATATTAGGTTCACATTTGTCATTCTATATATAATTTTAAATATATTTCTTAATTAAAATTTTAAAAAATCTTAATTAAATATTTACATTTATATACTTTTAATATTATTTTTAATTTATTTAAATTTTAAAAGAATATGAATGAATTTTAGGACCATATTTAATATTTTAAAATATAGAAGAACAATAACAAAATTAGGCTCATATTGTATCTCGTTTTCGTCTCGCATAGGCACGGCCCACTTAGGTACGACCCACTTAGGCCTGTATAAAATGTGGGTTGGGTCAGTGGGCTCTGTTGAACCCCTTGACAAGAATATAGGCCAGTCTGGCCCAACCCATATTTTAGGCGAGCTAGGTCTAGGCCCGGTACAAGGTCCATATAGGCTTATTAAATGTAGGTCGGGTCGGCAGACCTAGTCCACTTTATATCTCTAGATTAGTGTTGATATTTTCCTGATATAACGGGTTATAGGTCGGATTCGAGTTAATATAATTTATGTATATATTAGACTTCAACTTGACACTAATTCGACCCGCTAACATAAATTACCACCCCTAGTTGTAATAAATACTTATGGCTTGAAAACATCAGACTTGGATCTAGTCTGCATAGTGTGAACTGGTTTTGGTGGTACTAATTGGGAGAAATCTGCAGAAGGCTGAAGAGAGGTTTCTAGTACAGTGGAAGAAGTTTCTGGTTCAGTGGTAGGAACTGAAGGAGGTATAGTTTAGAACATAAAACTAGAGGAAGGGTAGTAGGAGGTTAGGAAGAAAGTAATAAATCAGGAAGACACTGAGTAATTTGTGGTGTGGAAATAGAAAAGGAACACTCATCAAAAATGACATCTCTAGAGATGTAAATTCTGCCATTTGGAGCAAGGTATTTATAGCCTTTATGATTTAGACTATATCCCAGAAATGTACACTTGAGTGATCGAAATTGTAGCTTATTATGATTGTGAGGTTTTAAATTCGGATAACAAGCATAGCCATACACTTTAGGCATAGAATAATTAGGTTTGGCACTAGTAAGTACCTCCAATGGAGAATTGTTGTTGAGCAAGGAGTAGGCAACCTGTTCCACACAAAGACAATAGCTCAGTAAGCCTCATCCCAGTACTTTAAGGGCATGGAAGCATGTGCTAGCAACGTAACACTATTTTCCACAACATATCTACTCTGTCTTGTACAAAATTCCATGTTCAGCAAGATCAGTAGTAAAAATTCAGTATTCACCTCCCCATTCTGTTTGAATAGCCAGCCTTAATGGGATGATTATATTGTAATTCAACCTATGTTTTAAAGTTGAGAAATATAGAAAAATCTTCATCTTTAGTTCTCAAAAGATACAGCCAAGTGAAACAAGAGTAAACATCAATAAAACTTATATAGTATCTATAACCCCTAGCTGATAAAACGGGTGAAGCCCTACAAATCAGAATGAATTAGCCGAAGTGGACTAGTGTAAGATGTGTCTAAACTAAAAAAAAAGGAATTTGTGAATTTTGCCTATACGTCACACAGGATAAAAATCATGAGTTGTTTTGTTGATAGAAGTAAGATTACATTTCTGTAATACTGAGTTTACAATCTTAACAGAGGGTTGACATAATCAACTATGCCATAATTGAAACAAAGAAACATTAGATAGATTGGAAGAAGCAGTAAACACAGTACAATTATTTTGTAATTTGAAACTAGAATTGGAACTAGAAACAACAGTCTAAACTACCTTGGAAAGAGCTCCCAACTGACTTTGATCAAACACATACAAGCCATTCATAAGTTTCCCAAGCAGCAGTACCTTCTTGGAAAGTTGATACTTAACACAACAGAAAGTGGGATAAAATTCAAAGATAACAACATTGTCAGATGCAAATTTGGAAATACTTAAAAAATTCTTAGTTATAGCTTGAACATGTAAGAGATGATTTAGAATTAAAGGTTTAGAACATAAAGGAGATAAAAATTGAGATTGGCCAATATGTTTAATGAGCAAACTTAATCCATTTCCCATATGAATTTGCTCTTGAGTTATACTCAGAACCAATCATCAGATTTTGAACATCAGGAGTTAGGTGATTCATTGCACCTGAATCGGGATACCAGCTAGTATCTGCTACTGTATCAAAAGAGGCATTCATGGTTTGCACTAGATTATACTAAGAAGCCAATCTTAGCATGCATGGAGTGACCAGATTTCTATTGAAAAATAACACTAGACCTTGAAAAGAAGCAGGCCTTTGAAATGTCTTATCAAACCTATAGAAACACTATAACACCATATGCCCAAGCTTGCCATAGAGTTGACAGTGAGGCTTGTTTTGGCCTCAATTGAAGTACCATTGCTAATGGCCACCTCCTTTACCACCACGAGAGAGATCACCACTATGAATATCAAAACCATTGGTGTAAAATCTTGTTTTTTTATCAAGGGTAAAAGGGTTATTTGACCAAAAATTTAAAAAAAAATAGATATTTTTTTCTCTCTCTCCCATCCGATCTCACTCTCACTCTCGTCTCTCTCGCTCTCTCCAATCTCACTCTCTCGCTCTCTCCGATCTCATTCTCACTCTTACTCTCGTCTCTCGCTCGTTCTCTCTGGTCTTTCTTCCTCGTCGAGCCACTGAAAGACCGAGCCCAGCCGAGACACACCACCGACCATCGTCGTGCCCTGCCAATTACCGGCGGAGCCGCCCCACGCCGCCAGTTACTATGCCGCCTGCCCATAGCCACCGCCGAGCCTCCCATCATCGAGAAACACTGTTTTGGGCCACAGAAGACTTTAAATTTTCGGCATCGTTTTTGGCTATTTTAGGTCGTGTCCTTGGGCTTGTTGGGTTCGTATCGTCGAGAGGAACCTCAAGGTATATATTACATGATTCCCATTTTCCCGGATTAAAAGTTGCCATTTTTGTGTATTTTTGAGCTCAGGATCAACTTTTGATCTGACTGTTAGATTTTGTTTTTGATGTCATTTTTGGAATGTACTCAGAAAATAGTGAAGTTTGATATATATATATATATATATTGATTATATTTGGTGATCGGCATGAAAAAACTATATCTAACGGCTTAGATTTTGTCTCGTTTTGTGTGACACTGGTCTGTTGTCGGTACGGATCCGAACTGGTCGAATCATATGTCTAATCTAGCTATTTTGGATATTAGGAATTCAGTAAAGAAGTTTGTTTGTTGATTCGAAGTTCTTTTGATGAGTTGATTTTCACAAGTGAGCGATCGAGGGCTTGGAATTAGTTCCCGACCCTCCGAGCGATCGTTCAACGGCATCTTGAGGACCCATTAGTGTGATATCACTATTCTAGTGAGGTAGGGGTACAATTACCAAGTTTTTATCCTTATTTTGATAAAAATATGCATTATGACCTATTTCTTAAAATTATCAATTTTAATAGATTTAATGGTTTAATTGGATAATTGATAAGAATATGAACTGTTGAGATATATTGGATTGTATAGTTTTTATGCAGGTTTAAAATTTTGGTTTTAAAAAAATACAGCCGTTATGTTGCCTGCTTTTCTGTAAATCCCAGAATAATACCAAATGAGTATTTATGCATGGTTATTACACACTCTATGACATGTTGTACCTACCATATGATCACATACTTGAGTTCTATTTTAGCATTATGGTATTTAGATCGCTGGCGAGTTGCTGCAGCGCTAGGTGAGAGACTTAGGCCCTTCTGTATGATTTGCTGACACATCTCTGGGTAGTGTCAAGATATTGGATACCTCTGTTACAGAGGTATTACAGGACTGTGATGAGAGCTTATGTATATACTTGTACTTGGTTGATTTATGATATGTACAATAATGAACATAATTACTTATGATCTTGATTACTCTGCAAACTTATTTTATAAATGAATTTTGGAAATGTGCTAACTATGCAGGTTTGAAAAGTTGCATTCATACCAAAAAGGGTAATTGAAATTCCTATTGAGCATATGAATACTCACCTCTTTTCTTTCCCTTCTCAGGTGATTTATAGTGCAACTTGGGCAACTCCGGAGCGGAGTAATCCAAGAAGAAGTTTATCTTAGTTTTGTGGTTGGTAATTACTTAGATACTCACCTTAAATTTGTAATAATATTTAAGGCTCACACTTTAGATTTAACCTATATTTCCTATTTTGCCTTCTTGTGATGGTGATGCACATGTATGTTTATTTACTATTATTAGTAGTTTAGTGGTGATCACAAACTGTGGGAATTTATATTTTAAATTATTTTTATAAACTATTACAGAAGTTGTTACTTAAACTAGCTGTCATTTTTTTTAAAATTGAAGTTTCTAAAATTTTATAAAATAAATTATGAATTTCTACTTTTGAAATTCTTCTTCTGCCACTAGCCCAAGGTTTGGATCATGACAATTAGTCTGAATATTAGAAGAATTTCCTCAACCTCTGAATAAATTATAAGCTCCTCTGTTATTGAAATCACCAGCTCTTGGATTCTAATTATGAGCTAAATTGGCTTTAGGAGGAACAGAGGAATCATGTTCTATAGAATCTTTCTCAATTCTAGTTTCTTGAACTAGTAATAAGCATTCAATCTCTGCAACTGAATATTTTTCAGTTCTTGAATTGATTGAAACAACAAAAGTGTCAAATTCTTTGAAAACACCATTGAAGATACACATAATGTGATCATTAGAAATAATAATATGAACAATTGAAGTAAGCATATCAACAAAGCTTTTGATCTTCAATATATAAGCAGCAATGGGCAAAGAACATTTTTTAGTGTTACGAAGAATGGTTTTATATTGACTTATCTTAGCTCAATTCTGAGCAGCAAAGTATTGATGAATAGTAGCCCAAATCTATGCAGTTGATTCACAACCAACCATCTGAGTGAGAATATTTTCAGTTGTGGAAGAAAGAAGTCATGAGACCAGTTATTGATCCTATTGTTCCCTATTTAGATACTCTGAACTGATTAAACTAATAGCTTAATCATCGACATTCTAAAACTTTATCATAACTAGATTTTGATTGAGAAAGCGAGTGAGATTATGACCACGAATAGCACCATTTACTTGTTGCTTCCACGAGAGAAAATTGTAATTATCACGCTTAACCGAAAAAAAAATGGCTGAAGGTGACTGGAACAAAACGAGCTTGAAATTGACCTTGAGCTTGAGCTTGAGCAGCCATGGCAGTCGATGAAAAAGGTCTTGACCTAGTTAATCTCTACTCTAATACCATATTAGAATTGTATAAAGAATCTATTAAGTAAAAGTCAATTATCTTTATTACATAATTAAAGCTTGATTATAGAGAATTTATACACTAACTGCTGAACTAAAAATAGTTAAAGCTCTAACAAACCTACTAACAAACTTATTAAGAGCTTTAACAATGCTAACTTCCTAATTAATTACATTCTCAACATTGCCTATTATATATATATATATATATATATATATATTCTGGGATTTCTAGAGTATAGTATATATTTTAAGGTGTATCGATATGGTAACAAAATCTTCTTTATAGGCTGTCTGATCAAAATCTTAGTACATAGAATTTAGTACGTACCTTCTTTTACTTAATTTTGTTCTCCTTCCTCTTTTCTCTCTATTAAGAAGAGCTCCATCTGATATGAACCCCACCAACAATTGTGACGAAACCCAACACTTACTATAGAATTCGAACCCCAGGATCATCAAGTCGCAAGATTGTTGAGTCTTGACCCGTAACCTAGCAAGATACAAATCAAGAACTACGAATAATTAAAGACGCCACATCAAGAATCCTCAAGAACCACTCAAGAATCAATGAAATAAATCTAGTTGTTTTGAATGCCACAAGAGTTAACTTGATAAGTTCAGGAATCTTCTCAAGAATGAAGAAAAAACACGAATAACTCGCAAGATTATTGATCACTAATGATATAAATGTAGCTGCTCAACCACACGTGCAAGAGGAGAAGCATTCATGTGGGCTTAGAGAGACTTAAGGGCAGCATTCACGTGATCTATTAAGCTTGTCAAGTAGGCCAATCACAAGACTTAGAGCCAAGAGATTCAAAGAGGCATTAATGGGTTGATTCAACACATTGGTGAGATGGCTAACATATAGAAGCCCGATATAAGCCCAAATCAGATCCAATGGAGTCTAATCACTATGATTAAGGTTCTAGAAGAGTCCAATTGAAGCTAAACACTTCTCTTCACATTTTCATCTCCTCCTACGTCTCTACTGGATGCTTCTTATTTCTTCTCCTATTCATTACTAACTGATCCTACCATACAATTGCATAATCGAAAAATTCAATGGCAGCAAGCTTTATTTTCTTAATCTCGAAGTAATTGTGGCAATCAAATACTAATTCAACCTTCTTTTCCCACTTGAGATAAGCTTCTGGATCGTTCTTGCCTTGAAAGGATGGAAACTTCATCTTAATACTACCCAGTGAATTATCATCTCGATTCCTAGCTCCTCTAAACTGTCCACTGTGTCTCCTATTGCCGACAATCGAATCTCAATCATCTTTATTACCAAAAGTATCTCCATAGTATTCTTCATTTTCAACCCTCACTTCTCTAGGTTGAAATCTCTCTCTAAGCTGGAATCTCTCTCTTCTATGCACATTAGGAGCGATCTGTGGTTGTTCCACATGTGCATTCTCTATTCTGTCTATTCGCTCATGGACTTGCTCCATCTCTGCTCTCATCGCTCTCCTCACCTCACCAATTAAGGCTTCCATAAGAAGCTTCAGATCACCCACTCCAAATGTTTCTCTAGAGGTGTTTTTATCCTTGTTGTCTAATATGTTTGCTGTAAAACAAAATTAGAAAAAGAAAGGACCTCACACACACTCTCTCACATGTTTCACTCGAATAATTAATCATTCAAGTTCACTCGTGTCTTACTCTTAATCAGATTGGCTTTTACCCTCTTATATGCTCACCACTCTTGCCTTTTTCCACTCGTAATTTCTCAAGAGTTCTTATTAAACTAATTCAAATAACTAGCAGAATTTCTTTGCAATAATTCACACCAACCAGATTTGAATTTAATGAAGCAATCTAGAATAAAAGTTTTAGGAAATTGAAAATTCAAGAAAAAGAAATCCTAGGTTCAAAGTCGTAAACAAAACTTTGAAAGACTACACGAAAACAAAGAAACAAGAGAAAAACGCGCACAAAACTTTGAAGGCTCAGAAAGTAATGAAAAGGATGGATTTTGGGCTCGAAAACTAGGATGAATAGAATGTAGTTTATTCAAATTGTAGGGCTCGGAATAAGCTTCGACTTGATATATAATATGTGTCATTTCGATAACCGGATCAAAAGTTACGACCATTTTACTGAAGCACTATCAAAAACCTTTAATTCAGCTAGAAATTTCTTGATTCTTCTTCTTTTTTTTTGTGTTTTTGATTTCGAGATTCTTTGTCTTTTTTTTTTTAATTAAGAATCTAAATAATAACTGAAAATACAAAGACTAACTGAAAGATACAAAGATATAAATTCATATTCAAAAGGCAAACAAGGAGGAATCTGAATTTGGCTACGACTAGAATAGATAATTCGGTTTCTTTTTTTTTTTACGATTTAAATGAAACAAAGAAAAAAGAAATAAAGACTGGTATGAATAAGAGGAAAAATTAAATGATAGAATAAACCTGAGACTAGAATTTGGCTCTGATAACAAATAATATGAACCCCGCCAACAATTGTGATGAAACCCAGCACCTACTATGGAATTCGAACCCCAGGATCACCAAGTCGCAAGATTGTTGAGTCTTGACCCGTAACCTAGCAAGATACAAATTAAGAATTACGAATAATTAAAGACGTCATACCAATAATCCTCAAGAACTACTCAAGAATCAATGGGATAAGTCTGGTTGTTTTAAACGCCACAAGAGTTACTTGATAAGTTCAGGAATCTTCTCAAGAATGAAGAAAAAACACGAATAACTCGCAATATTATTGATCACTAAGCTTCGAAAAACGTACAAGGCTCTCTCCTATATATAAGAGTCAAATTTGTCCCTAATTTAAGATAAACTAATATTATTTTGACTTGTGGCAACCCTCTCCTCAATTTAAATCCGAAAATAACTAAATCTAAATTAAAGAAGTTTCCTAAAAGTACAAAAGACCTAGAAAAATGTGAATAGAAGTGTTTAGCTCAATTGGACTCTTCTAGAACCTTAATCATAGTGATTAGACTCCCTTAGATCTAATTTGGGCTTATATCGGGCCTCCATGCATTAGTCATCTTATCAATATATTGAATCAGCCCATTTAATACCTCTTTGAATCTCTTGGCTCTAAGTCTTGTGATTGGCCCACTTGGCAAGCTTAATGAATTACGTGAATACTGTCCTTGAGTCCTTCCAAGCTCACGTGAATGCTCCTCCTCTTGCACGTGTGGTTGAGCAGCTATATTTGCATCACCACCTTTCTCCTTTTATATTTGCAGAAACAAAAGACTTTCAAGAGCATGGATAACTTCTTCCCAACTCTAGGGACAATCTCAGCAACCAATCTAGAAAAATAATAAGAGTGTAGATTTTGCAACCACTACATAGATTGCATATAATAAACCCACAAAAAATATCCAAATCAATCCTATTAAAATTTGAAATATTTTTTAGATTGCTGAGATATTAATCTTCTTCTTTCCTTATCTTTTTTTTTTATGCTTTTTTGTCAATTTTTTTCTTGATTTTAATGTACTTTCATAGTGGGTATATATATATATATATATATATATATATGAAAATCTACGACCCAAAATTTGATACCGATTTTATAAAAACTCAAATCCATTACATTTTAAATTTCAGAATTCCACAAGCTAAACCTGGCATTAAGAGCAAGAGAGAATGAGTCGAAGGTAAAGAGCATTTACAAAACAAAAAAGAAGAATGATATACAATTACAGAGGAGATAATAAAGAGGAATATAATGAAAAAAGAACTATGTAAGTGATTCAACATGCTAGAATCTACACAAAGTATATTAATTTTAACCATCTGATTTTGATTGTTCGGCTATAAAGTGGCCTGTATTTATACCTAAAATCCTATATCGTACCTTAGAAATGCTTGTTTGTTGTTTAGTTAAAAAAAATAATATAGTAAACATAATAATAGGGAACATAAACATATATAATTTTTGTTGGTAAAGATAAACATATATTATTTTATTAAGTGTTACTTTTTCTTTTTGGATTAGCACTAAATTTATAATGCATTTACTATATACCTTATATTCTCCAAACACCATTCACATTTATAATATTTTAGAAATTGTAAGTCTTACTTTTCAACATTGCTATATCAAAAAAAAAAAAAAAAAGATTACCCTCTTCATTTAGCTTTGTAAAAGATTCTTTTTTCCTTTTGGTGAAATTGTTGTTTTTGCATTTTAGTTTTAAAATATGTCCTTGTTTTGAGCTTTATCACAAAATAGCCGAATTTATCAATTTTGAAAAATGAGTTTTACTATATCATATATCAAATATGCTATATACGACTATTTTTCTTTACATTCCAAAAGTATATATCAATTTAACTCTTTCAGATTTACTCAACATAAGAACTGGTTAATAATTCAAAACTAATATGCTAACACCTGATTTAATTAATATATGATATACTCAGTACTGAAATTGATAAACTCGGCTGTTTTGCTATTAAAATAAAACAATGAAATTTTATTAAAATGAAGTGTCGGAAAAAAAAAACATGTGTTATAAATACTTTTTTTTTTCCTTTTTAAGTATAGGTTTTGAATTACTTAAACTAGACCTAAGTCTGAGCGCAAAACAAGGATTGGATCTCAATACATGATTGGACTAAATTGGATTTTAGAATCTTAATCCAATGTACATTACATTAGATTGGTTATAACATATTCCATTATATCATAGTTATAAACCAAGCATCAAGACTAATTCAAAAAGACATAATTCGTACTAGTAGAATACAACATTTTAGGATACTAAAAGCATAGTTAAAAAATGATATTTGATATATTTTAAAAGTCGATATTATTTAGAGACCAAACACAAGATTAACATTTTTTTTTTCCATTGTCTTCTTCAAGGAGGAACAACACTAACTTTGAACTCGTGAGACTATATGTATTTTTAAAAGGGATAATAATATTAAAATATCTTAATTTTTAACTTTTGCTACAAAAAATATTTCTACCTTTTGAATTTCTGCAAAATAATACCATTGTTTTTAAATTTCTACAAACTATTATTCTAATTTTTGAAATTCTGTAAAATAATATTCTAACAATTAATATTCTTGTAAATTCTTATATATTTATAACCTTAATACCCGATTAGTTGATTTTAATAATTAAAAGATGATAATAGCATCATCAACTTAATTAAAACTTATTAAACAATAACAAAATTTCTGAAAAATATTTTGTAGTTAGCTTATTTAACTTTGCATTTAAAAAAGAAAAGTGAAAATTTTGTACAAGAGGTAAAAATGGTTAATTCTTAAAAAAAAAAAAAAAAAAAAAAAAAAAAA